>JANEYF010000603.1:90000-690000 GCA_029963845.1 Rhamnusium bicolor | reverse complement strand
GGTGAGAACAGCACCTTAGAATTTGTCTGACATTACAAATAAAAAATGGAAATAACTGTAATAAAAAATATCGTTTTGAATCACTTACAATGAATATAAGAACAGTAATAATACTACAATTATTGTAAGTTTGAGGATTTGAACCATTTTCATTCAATTGATTACTTCAGTACTCATTTAGTTAATCACATTTTCATGGTGTTCCTCATTCATTTGCAAATAAGGTTAAATACATGAGGCATTACCATGTCTATTTACTTTTATTACCCATTGATGCTCTATTCCAATTTTGCTAAGATTTGTTAGGGCTGTAGCTCTGCTATTATGGTTTATGATTATTCCTTTTTTTTTTTTGTGTCTAGGCCAATCATTTCTGGCCCTTTCGTACTCCACTTAAAAAGCTTGCAATGACCTGTTACATTCCAAAATCGCAGTAGGCATTTATTCAGTATAAAACTCCTTAACTATATGCAACTAACAGTACCCACTGTACTCGTAGCAAAGTAGTACCGCTACTTACTCCCAGTTGATTGCTTGACAGTGAAACGCACAAGTCGTACGGAGTGACTCTCAACAGACTAATCTGAAGTCATCCGCAAGGGATTTGTGAGAAGTCATTCCAATTTTCGGTCTATTGTTTTGGGTCGCAGTGAGGACTGTGCAAATGGTAGAAGAGACCGATTTCTGGCAACAGGAGCTAAGTACGATTTGTGCTAACTGTTAGCAGAGAGAGTGAGGTTACGCTGATTGGAACGTGGTAGCTAGTTTGGAGAATTCCTGCACCCTCTTGGCTAGAGGTAAATAATTAAAATTTATAGTTTCGTTAAGCTCACGTTTTCAGCATGCCACTGGTTTCCAGTAAGTAGCCGGTACAAATGTAACATGAAATATATATGTCTTTAGGGTCCACAGAAAGGTCCACGGAAAGGTCCACGGAAAGGTCCACGGAAAGGTCCACGGAGAGGTCCACGGAAAGGTCCACGGAAGGGTCCACGGAAGGGTCCCCGGTAGATGGTCCATTGTCCACGCTCGGGGCAAGACCGAATATGCAGAGTCTGGAGTCCTGTGCATCTGAGGGCGAAGCCTGCCTAGCAGCTAAGTTAAGTGCCGACCAACACAAGTTAGTAGAGAGTACCTAATTAAAAGGTTAGGAAAAACCAACAGTCTGTGCTTTTCAACCCCCTAGTTTTTTATAATTTACATTTTATTTATCTTTATCTTTTTTTGGGTGTATTAACAGAGATAACCTAGGCCATTATAACGTATAAGTACATGTAAACCCAGGGTGTGGCCACAGTTTGGGTACTAAAGTGTTAGTATCCCTTGTCAACATATGAGCAACAGGTTATCAAATGTGAAGTAACAGCATATGATAAGTCAAGTTAATTTTGTAAGAATTGTTTATAGGATGTTCTTGTAGCCGACGTCCCCAAGCTGCACAGTATTTTCTTTTGTGGTATTTTGTAAATATAATCTATATATATTGTAAATATAATCTATAAATATAGGCAGTGAATTCGATATATATTTTCCCAGCACCACCCAATAACGAGAACCAGTAAGTAAAGGAGGTTAGTTAAAGATTATAATTATTATTCAGATATACTGGGTGTAACGCCCTGAGGTCTGAGCTAGTTTTATTTTGTCGGAGCACTCGTTGACTTATCCGGGCTAAGTAGTGCTTCGGCTTGCTACATCCCCAGTAAGTTTTGTGATCATATACCCTACCTTTTGGGTAGGGGTAGAAAAAAAGGGTAGCAGACCTTTTGGCTAATTCCTGTACCATCTTAAGTAAGGATGTTTCCAAAAACGATTTGGAGATAAAAATAATCGGTCAGAAGTAATGTTTTGTAGTTTTTTTCTTGCCATTTTTTAACATAAACGTACAGAATGTAAATCTGAATTTTAAAGGTTTTAAATTAAAAATTTTCTGCGCATATTTGCGCTTCTCCCTAGAATGTTCTTGAGAAAATGGGATTGTAGATTATTCTACCAGTAGGTTTACCTAAGTTGCTGGTTTCTTCTTGAAAAAAAAGCTAGGAGGATACTTGACATACTGTCTGTCTCGACAAGCAAAAAAACCTTTTTTTGTAAATCTTCAGAAGTATCTTCATTGTAATTGCTTCCTAATGTGAGTTATTCCTCGTGTGCCAAAGCTTCAAGATCTGTATTTCTGTTTTTTCTTTTATCTTTAATACCTTGTAAGATTTTTCGCCTCGTATTTCTTGAATCACGTGCTGCGTTAAACTTAATAACAGTGAAAGGACCAACCAGCATGTCTTCTAAACTCGCTCTAGTACTTTTCCTTTTTGCAGTAGTATTGTATGAAAAATCTGTCAAAATTTTTGCCAGTCTTTCTTTAGATGTTCTGCTCCTAGCACATGCTTTTTTCTTTACAAAGGTTGAGAAACGGGTGCCAAATAAACTTTTTGTTTTTACTGCATTTTACTGCATTTACTGCATCAGATACTTTATTCTCCATATCTTTCTTAATTTAATCGACACAAGTCCTACCAAAAAATAAAACAAAATAAAAAATACAGGAAATTGTTTAATATGAAATTTAAAACAGTACAACTACTTAATTAAATATTATTATAGAAACCAGGGAATGACGTGCCATGGCCACCGTTTCTTTTCGGTTGAATAATAACATCTCAATTAAAAATAAATTCTAAATGCCATTTTACGTAGGAAAACTTTAAACTATTTCATCAATTCCATTGCATTGTATATGCGTGGAATAAGATGTGATGAAAATTTGTATCGTTATTTTTGTCAGATAATTGTTTTTTAATAATACTTGTTAATAGCGAGTAAAGAAAATCACTCCAAAAATTAGATACCAAAATAATGAGGATTAGAATTGGTTCTTCTGTATTTTACTGAGTTACTTTCGCATTATTTTTTTAAGTTTAAAATTTAAGAAGACGTATAATATTGTAGACAGGTCCGGTTAGAAAAAAAAAGAACATCTACAAATTTATATTCAAGCAGTTGGTTCACCTACTAAAAATTTTTCTTGAAATTCCAGCTTTCTTATTTGGCAACGCCACTGTCTCATATTATCTGGTTGGTTAACCGCCCCAATCTCAAACTATTTAGTTCCTTTTGGTTATATTTTACACTTTAATTAGCAAAGTTTTATCCAGTAAGCCTCTAACCTGGCTCCCACAGGGAAGTATATTACTAATTCAGTAAATATAATTCGCTGGTAGTATGATGTAGGTATTAGCCCTAAAATTTTAAGGTTAAGGTGAATACGATTAGGAATATTAAATGTTATAAAACTTGTTGAGGGGAAATTGTTAGTCTTTTTGGAATTATGTTTAAGTTAATAAATTTCATTTCTTTACTGTATGTTTAACGTTTTCTTACTCCAAAAATTTTTCTCTATAAATGCAATAAAAATTAAGTACATTACAAAAAGTTTATACCTTTTTTTCAACTTTCTTTTTTGACAATAATTAAGCACATTACACATAGTGAAACATTTTAACACTAACGTAGTGTTCCACGAAACACCAAAACACCATATACTGCACTCGACGCACGTTTCGCAAACCAAGTTGGCATCGTCTGGAGATGATTAAAACTAACCTTATGCTAACAATGTATCCTATTTGTACCTAAAGTATTGTTACGGTTCGGTGAACCGTGAACGACTAACCAATAAAGAGGGCTGTTTGGGACTGGTCTTCTGTCACTATTACTATTTTTACACCTTGTGACTTCCAAGCTGTCTAGGATTTGTTACATTCCTAATTAATCATAAATTGCTAATATCTATTTTGTGGCTGTTCCCAAATGCATGTTTGGCAACACTAGACTTATCTGTTTTACCATATTTGAGGTGGCCATATGCACTTTGAATCTAGTTTGAACTGATTGTCTAGTTTATCCAACATAGTTTTAATTACAGTCCTTACAGCTAATTTCGTAAATCCCCGACTTTTCATTAGTTTCATTAATGTCTCTTTTGTCCAGTCAATCGGAACCTCAATTTTAACTGTTTTCACGATACATGTCCCTTGCTGTTTTTCCACCCTGTGACAGTGCTTGCAGTCTTGACATGGTATTCTGGAGAGTGCATCTGCATTTCTATGGGATTTCCCGGGACAATGTTCGATTTTAAAATCGGGCTGCTGCAGTTTTTCTATCCAGCGAGCTAGTAGGCCTTCTCGGGTCTTCAACTGCAATAACCACTTCAATGCAGAATGGCCGGTCCGAACTTTAAAATGATGTCCATATAGGTACTTGTGAAAATGGTCTATGGATTTGACAATGATTAATAGTTCCTTTCGTGTCACACAATAGTTACGTTCTAGCTTGGACCACATCTTGTTGAAGTACTCAATTACTTTTTTCTGCCCGTTTTGATTTAGAAAAGAACACATCCAAGTCCAGAATTACTGACATCCGTGTCTAATACGTAGAGACCTTTCTGTTCTGGATATGAAAGAACTGTATTCGAACACAGTGATGAATGATGTTTGACACTCTTGTGTCTATTGATATTGAACCTTCTCTTCTATAAGCCGGTGTAGTGGCTTCGTAATATCAGCAAATCGTTCCACAAATCGTCTGTAGTAGATGCATAGGCCAAGGAAGCTTCGTACTTCGTGAACATTTGAAGGCCTCGGCTAATCTCGTACTGCGGAAATCTTGTCTGAGTCCGTTCTTATCCCCTCCGAAGACCCGGCATATCCAAGGAACTTGACCTCTTTCTGGAACATTAAACACTTTTTGGGATTCAATTTCAGGTGTGCATTTCTGGTTCTTCCAAACACTTCTTGTGGGTTCTTCAAATGGTCTTTAAAATCCCGTCCCATAACCATCACATCATCAAGATAAACTAGGCATGTCCTCCAAGTTAGTCCTCGTAGTACCAGTTACATCAGTCTTTCAGAAGTAGCTGGCGCTTTGCACAAGCCGAAAGTCATCACAGTGAATTAATAAAGACCACTTCCTGTCGAAAAGGTTGTCTTGTCTCTGTCATCTGAATGAAGTCCCACTTGCCAACATCCACTTTGAAGATCTATAGTGGAAAAGCACTGTGAATTTACCAGCGTACTTAGTGTGTTATCAATTCGGGATAACAGATAGCTGTCTTTTCTTGTGACGTCTTTCAGCTTCGTGTAGTCGACACAGAATCTTAAAGTTCCATCTTTCTTAGCAACTAAAACTACTGACGATGACCAAGGACTGGTTGATTCCTCAGTAACTCCGTCTTTAAGCATCTTTTGTACGATTGCAGAAGTCTCTTCTTGTTTTGCTAGTAGGAGCGTGGTTGATGAATAGGAGCTGATTCAGCAGTATTTATCCGATGTTGTACTATGTTGGTCTTCGTAAGAGTTTGTGTTCTTTGCAAATACTGTACTTTCTTTCTGCAAACATTTTAAAGCTTGTCTATGTCCATATAACATCTTTATAACTTCTTGGTCCATATCTGTAGACGAAGCTCAAACGATTTAATCTTCACATCTCGCAATCGATGTGACTGGTTCGCAGGTGTCATCTGCTTTGCCCTGTTTGAACGTCACTGAGTAGGAATTTAGGTTAACCACTCTAATTGGTGTCTTGTCTGTAGTCTGTGTTAAAGTCCTTTAATTGAGTCATCCTTCTCAACGAGGCCAAAGAGGTATCTTACAGAGTTTTGGACTGCCTCATTTACTTTCTCTGTGTGTGCAGGAATTTTTACTGTCTTCTAAGTTAGTAACCTAATATTATGGAATTTTTCATCTGCCGTTGAAAGAATAATTTCTTCATTTCCAATCCTGAGAACTCGTTCTCCCACGTTCAGTATAAATCCGTACTTTTTCATAACGTCTAATTCCGTATTAAATCATCTGTAATGTCACCCACGATAACTAGGTGTTTAAAACATAAACGGCCAATCTGCAGCTCCCTGTTGACATCCCCATGAACCGCTGCCCTATCTCCCGTAGCTGTCCGAATGACTAATCCATTTTGTCTTTTATTTACTTTGAGACCCGTTATGAATCCTGCTCGTACTATTGATGATGTAACTCCTGTATCGATTGTAAAGACACATTTCTTCTTATTTACATAACCATCCAACAGCAGACTACTTTGAACTCTCCGAAGCTGGGAAACTTTTATTTCTCGGGGGTCACAACATTTCTTGGCCAGCGCAGACCCCAAATTGCCAGCCATTTTTAGTTTTCCTGTGACTCCCCAACCACAGCAGCATTTGCCCTTTCTGGACTTCGCTGACGACAGTTTCTCTTAATATGGCCCACTTCTCCATACCTATAACTATTTTGTTGGTCTTGTCTCGGCTGGAAATTCGATATTGTCAGTAGTTAGGTCATCATCTTGTGTAGATCAGATAGCAGGTTTTGGGTTGTGTTATCTTGCTTGTCTTCCTCCACACTCACGGCTCGTATTCTCTGATTTGATTGTGTGATATCCTTATAGGCAGCCTCAATCTCAAGTGCATGTACTAAAGCATAACTACTTCACTTATGCCTGGCTAATTTAAGAAATCATCACTTATCTCCCCCTAATTGTGCAATGCAATGTTTGAGAACTTTCACGAAAAATCACTTATAGTCTTGTTTTTAGGTCTTTAACACGTTCCCGTCAATACAATTCACGTATTTCCTGTAGTTTCCAAACAGAATTTTCCCGAAATTGCACTAATAGTTCTTTTTCTCAGTCCACAACACGTTATTTCTAGCGGCACTCACGTATTTGCAGCTTTTATAAATCAAAAGTTCTAGAAACTTCTCGAAAATTCATTTAAGTCACTATTCTGTCCAGAAACAGCCCTCAAACACTGTCCAGTAGTTTAATTCTTCATGTCATCACTAATTCCTAACAAGATCACTGGAGAACCTTTTCGTATATTCCAAAAATTTCTCTTCCAATCTACTTCCGACACCAAATTGTTACGTGTTTGCTATCACCACAAACACCTGTACTCGTAAATTCGTTGATTGAAAGTCCAGGTAACACTTACTCACTACTTCATTGACTAATTAATAATTAACAACAATAATTAACTATAATCACAATTAAACACATAAGTCTCTTCCTTATTTCTTCTTTACTCGTTCATTTTCAACTTAAGACTGAGTGTCGACCCACCGTGCGTCTTATTTATACATCCATTCACACGGTCTAGAAAATTCCAGAACATTCCCGGCCGTTCTAACCAGTCTACACATTCCAGTGCCGTAACAATATTAACATTTTCTTTTACCTCTGAATAATAACTACAACAAGCCTAAAATAGTGGCGATGCTTTTAATAGGTTTGGTGGAGGAGTGGGCAGATGAAAGGATTCAAGACGACGCGAAACTAATCTTGGTACTTTAAAGTCGAAGTGTTGGAGAATTAATTTGTAGACAATCAAAAATGTATTTAATTATCTTGTGCGTACAAACGATGGAGTGAATGGATTTTCTTTCATTCAGTGACAAAAATTATATAAATCTAAGAACAAATCATGGGGAAAATTAATATTCCGAGCATGACATTTTGAATGCGTTACACAAGAGTATCATTGCGCTAAGGTCAGCAAAATCTTTACTATTTATTTTTACATGTTCATTAATACGCAGTTTACTATCAACCACAATTCCAAAATCTTTTATAAGGCAGAGACAAAGCAAGTACACATTGTCTATTGATAAGCAAAAGACTAGAGGATTTAGGTGCCTACTGAATGACGTCACATTGCATTTCTTAATATTAAGAGGTAAATTATTGGCAATACACCAATCGTTCACTTGTTTTAATACATCCTGTAGCCGAGCGCAGTCATCATATGAGTAAATTTTAGAATAAATTTTCTTATGGTCAGCATAATCAGAAAACTGATACTGAGAGATGTTATCTAAAAATATATTGAATAAATGAGACCCAAGGATGGAACCTTGTGGAACTCGTAACAATACTTCTATATTGTCAGGCTGATATGTCACTACAATAAGTGAATAATGATAATTGAAACTTACCAAATTTCACAACATTTAGGCTTTTCAAAAATATTGCCAGTTATTCACAATAAATTGGTAAATGCGATGTAAGCAAAAATGGTACCTTACATAAAGAGCTTTTCAGGTTATTAAGAAGAATAAATGAAAAGCAATTTATTAAAACTGTGCTGATAAATATATAATATGCTGAAAATTTTTTTGGTAGAGAATTTTTCAGTATTTAAAGTAGAATAAACAAATACCTGAGTTTTATTTCACATCCATAACATATTCCATCTGACAAATTAAGTAAAATTGGAAATAAGTTTTCTGTGTGAATATTATTTCAGAACAATAATACTTTAAGATCTATTTTTCGAAAACTAAATCGGTAAATGAAGTATGAAACTCAAAAAATTATATTTATAGTATCTCGTCTCTCTTTACTCAACACAAAATCCTAGGATTTTCTGGGAGTTACTTCTGTGATTTGAGAGGCGGTTAAGAAAACATTTTTAAAAGTATCCCATGTGAATATGGTAAATATTATATCAGTGAACGAATAAATGAGATTTCAATGTGGCTCTCTGAACACAAGAATTGTGCTAGGAAAGGAGAATTTGAGAAGTAAAAAATTTGTGAACAGATGTGGAATATCAACCATATTATTAAATAAGATTTTGTAAAAAACATCGAAAAAGAAAGTAACACAAGAAAGAAATCTAAAAAATCCGCCGCTATTTTATTAAATGGTTATAATTGTGTATTTAATTATTCTGTTGATTTTTGTACTAACTAGTCAACAATCCTTAGAGATGAGGTAAGTAGAGATAACATCCATATACGGGCCAATCAAATCAAATAAACTCCTGAAGATTCTCCTGGGAAACCAAAATAGATTCACGTATGACAAAAACTCCAAGTTGCTCCTAGTTGACACTTGATTGTAATATTTTACTTGTCACCACTTTCACCATCGGTGAATTTTGTAGCCCCCCTCACGGAATCCATTTGTAGCACAAATGTGCCGTTACTGACTCACCAACTACCAACATCCTGTATCACCAACTACCAACATCCTGTCTCATCAACTACCAACATTCGGTCTCACCAAATATCAACATCCTGTCTCCATTACAATCAGTGGATTTGTGGGTGGGTACGTGGGCGTTCCTAGAATCTAGGACCTAGGTGGATTATTGTCAAGACACCAATCGTTAAATTTGTTGTAGAGGGTGAGGAGGAGCTAAAAGGCTTTGACCTATTTATCCTTAAAAATAAACACTCTCATTGGACACTCTCTTAGCTCCATCTTCATAGCTATCATCTTATATCTATGTGTATGGTATTGGTCAAAGCCTCTTAGTTCCTCCGCTCCCTAACACCTAGCTCCTAGATTCTAGGACCATCCGCGTACCCACCTCCAGGGACCACTGATGATAATGGAAACGAGATGTTGGTAGTCGGTGTGCCAGTATCGGCATATTGATACTACTCATAATCCTGAAGTAGGTTGGAACCTTTGAGATGAAACTAACACTGACGTGGTTTTCCACAAAACATATGAAACACCATATAATGCACTCGACGCGTGTGTCGCAAAACTTGGCAACTCAGTTTTAATCATCTCCAGATGATGCCAGCTTAGTTGGCAAAACGCTCGTCGAGTACAGCATATGATGTTTTGGTGCCTTTTGGAAAATCATGTCAGTGCTACTCATAATGTTTTATGTGTTTATGGAAACATAAATAAAAACTATCATTTTGACATTAATGCAACCATCAAATACCACCAATGCTTATTAGTTTATATAAAACAGATTTTATTTCGAAATGTCAACTTTTCTATTTTAACATATTTTAAATTTAATAGTTTCTTTTTCAAGTTAACATTTTTTTAGATGTGCCATTTTCGGGATAGACAAAAACATATTTTCAAAATTAATAGCCTCTGACTAATCCTTTTGGTTCAGTTTTATTTAAAAAATTGTTTGAATAATTTGTATGATAATGGCTCACTACCGAAAGAAAGTGTGAAAAAAAAATATAAAAAATACGTGGAAAATATTTTTATTTCCGAAATTCAATATACTATTGCCATAACTCTATTCCAATTATAGTTACAAAACATTTTAAAAGATTCCATAGATTATGGAAAAGTATGTTCAAAGCACATACATTTATGGGCGACTAACATCTTAGGTAGGCAATGTGGTATTTATTATAATTGCAAATCATAACTTTTCCATTTCATGATGCATTTTGACTGAATTATAATATAAATCCCATAATGAATTCAAACTGGTGCTTATTTTATGTGAAGTACTTAGAAGTCGGTTTATGTTAATACGAATCTTATAAAAAGATAAAATATGTGGCTTTTTATAACAAACCCAAGAAGGTAAAATGTAGGTAATTTATGCTCTCTTTATTTTCTTATCAGAAAAAAATGTAAAAACCGGCTATGAATATGTAAACAAAGCTGGATTTACTTCAGGTCTGGAGCAGCTTAATTAAAATAAATTATTGAACATTAGTGGGGTCGAGTCAGCGTTAAGGAATTTCTTGAATATCTAAAAAACATCTTAAATTGGGCGCTTATCTACGCTGTATTTTAATAATAAGATCTGCTGTGGGATATCTTTAAATTTATCTCTTCTGACAAAAATCTCTACGTAAATAAAATATCCCTCTCTCGTAGGAGTTTCGTAAAATATTAAATTGTAATCCCATTTTCTCTTACTTGCATTCAAAGGTACATTACGTTTTCACGAAAAAAATTAGCAGATAATCTTTTAAATAAATTTTTAACAGCTTGCCTTTATCTTAAGATAAATAAAATAAAATGTCCTAATTTGATCATTGATCAATTTGTACGGAAAACATGTCAAAATAGAATAATATACTGGTTTGAATAAATTCTAGAATTCATTGAGAAATTTTGTTAAACTTTTTAGAAATGTTTAATTTTATTGTAAAAACGATTGATATTTAAATAAAAAATTACAGGGTTTTTTGGCATTTTATGTACTTTTTGATATTTAAGTACTAATTATTTCAGTGCTTTTATTGAAAATTAACAAATTTAGATGAGTTTAATGTCATCACTAGAGTTTTAAACACTTTATAGAAATGCCTAGAATTCGTAGAAGTGCCAATTTGTGTCAGTTAAGTGACTAAACGAGGCCAAATAATCTGTATGAGGGAAACAAGACTTTATTTAAGAGATGTAACCAACAGTGTGGGCCGTAATGTAGCAACATTATTGATTGACATGATGGTCAAGGTAGTTTGAGGTAGGTCGATATGAACAACAACGTGGATCCAAACGCCGTAGAACTGCTGGACAACGCAACGAAAAGAATGCCACTTACGAACTTTGGCACTACAAGATATGTTTTCCATAACACAAACTGCGAAATTGTAGTTCGAAAGATGTCAATCGCGTCAGTATATCTCCGAATTAGATTTTC
Organism: Rhamnusium bicolor; assembly: GCA_029963845.1. Taxonomy (NCBI): domain Eukaryota; kingdom Metazoa; phylum Arthropoda; class Insecta; order Coleoptera; family Cerambycidae; genus Rhamnusium; species Rhamnusium bicolor. The sequence goes on along the minus strand of JANEYF010000603.1, from coordinate 678,581 downwards.
TGAGTTTCATTCCTACCGCGTTTTTGTGCCTACTCTCTACTCCACGCATTCGGGGCCTCTGGTTCGCATAGTGTAATGACAGGGTGAACTAGAGAAAGGACTTACATTAAAGAGTATCCTGAATGAGTTTCAGTTTTGTTTGTCAGCCCATGGTAGACGTAGGAAGGCGAGACACTGACGTGAAGAAGGAAAAAATTTGGAATTTGCTGTTGACCGTTAGTTGTGATGGTCTGGATTGGAATATGCTAAGTCAGGAGGTCACCGTTAGTCTTCATTCGGGGTAACTTGAATGCTGCTGATCATATAACAGACCTAATGGAACCCGTTGGGTTTGCTACCTATAAGGTATTTCAATTTTGCCAGATCTTGCAGTCACATTTTTTTCACAATCTGGACACTTTTTTTATCTAGTTCGTGAAATGGAAAAACTGTTCATCCACTTAATGAGATTGTCCTATATTACATCTTCTAGATATGGTAATCATCCAGTTCTTGTACTGTATAATCCACATTTGTCCACTTTGTGTAACGCCTTCGTACAAGTCGTTGCCATGCGAATCTTTCTTGTGATAACAAATAAGGCAGAAAAACGTGTGTCTTATTTCATTTATATGTTTATTAGTTGGATTCCCTTTTCTGTCATTTGTTGTAAAACAAATATCCACCTACTTATTTGTTTCTCTTGTTTTTTCCTCAAATGTAACAAAATAAAAATATTATTTTTTTATGTAAGTTATCATCAACCGAATAATAACATCTGTCCAGTTGATTAATTTTTTACGACGTGTACAAAAACAATGTATACAGTTCATGAAGTGGATGATTTTTATGTTCAGATAGTGTAATATTAGATAATTTCTAGTAGTGAATAAGCTGACTTTCTATTTCGCGAACTGGATAAACAATGGTGCAAAAAGTTACGATTACACGATCTGGCTCCAGTACACAAAGTAGATGTCCATTTCACGAAATGAATAATTACGTTAAGTGGGTGCGACATACTAAATTATTAATTTTCACTAAGGCGTAATTTGGCATATTTCAAACCGCATATGTCCATTTGTATCATAGAGCTTGCAAACATTCTTGATTCCAGCAGAACTAAAAATTGATCAAATTTAAGATTTTTAATAAATTTGTAATTATTAATTTTCGCTAGGCCGTAATTTGACATATTCCAAACCGTATATGTTCACTTCTATCGTAGTTAGAACTTCAAACATTGTTGAATCTACAAGAACTCAAAAGTTAAACAAATTTCATATTTGGGATTTTTCTAAATTTGTGGATATCACTATAAATTTGCTACCATCAGAAATGGTACTTTGCTATAAGTCTTCAAATTTTTTATGAATGGGAAATAGAAATTAATGCAACTTCTGAGATTATTCAAAGATTGTGTATGAATGATAAAGAAATAGTTTTTAATAAATTTCGTAAACTATTTTTAATATTACAAATTTGCAATTCTATATTTAATATATATACCGGGTGACATAGGAGACATGTAACACCCCGTAGCATGTTTATTTAAAAAGATATTATTTTGAAATTTGGTACACTTATATAATGCGTGATTGTCCTTTTTTAAGTACAAAAAATTTTTCTCCACCACTTGCGGTTTCACCGGAAGTGACATCTACTCTGTTATTTTAAATGGCACCCTGTACATTTTTTTATCTATATGATTCGTCTCTAGATTCTCTTTTCAACCATGTATCGGAACATGGCATTTGTTTTTAAAATGACAGTTAATATCAATTTTAGTTTGTTAAGTCTAGGTGGCCCTGATATGAACCTTGGCAGATATTGATGCGTAGTGTGCCGTGATATCGAAAGACCTCTGGCATGCAACTTTGTGCCTCATATTTTTTTGGGAATAACCAGTAGCTGAACAGACTAATAACATCTAACTTATTTAAAAAAAATATCTTTAAACAACCCACGATATCTTAAAAGCCAAGATAGGAACCCCATTTTTTTTACTTCACCTAGTTAAAAAATACTTATTTATCTTTTATTTTTGTCCAATACAATTTCTGTGCCTATCATATTTTGCTTTCTTCATTAAAATTAGTATCGAATGTTATTGCATAGTAATGAATATTGTACTGCAACAAAAATATTTAGTAAGCAGGCGGTGGAAACAAAATAAAAGCAGGTAAAACGATTTTTTTAATAAATAAGAAACATCAGTAAAACATTTGAACAAAATTGATAAAAAACCATTACACTATGTAATACATTTTTACAACGAATGAATGAAATTAAAATAAAATATTTACTGAAGTACTACATACAAAAAACATTTTTTTACTACAGATGTTCAAAATGTTGTCTGTTATTATCTCTGCACAATCGTGTTTTTGTGACGGTAGCCCTAAGCACGTTATCTAACTGTAATTCAGTAATCCCATCGATTGCTCTTCTGACTCTCATTTCCATGTCTTTTCTGTTTGTTGGTGGAGTCCTATAAACGTTTTCTTTGAGGTGGCCCCATACAAAAAAATCAAGCGGCGTAAGGTCTGGTGACCTTGCAGGCCATCGAACGGGCCCATTTGTTCCCATCCAGTTTTCTCCAAACCTTTCATTTAAATAATTCACCACAACTCTGCTGTTATGTGGTGGAGCCCCATCCTGTTGAATAATTATTGGGTTAACATTAGGTGGCAGTTCTTCCAAAAAATCTTGTATCTGGTTTTGCAAAAAATCCCAAATATCTTTCTCCATTTAATGGACCATCAAAAATTATTGGCCCAATAATTCTTCTGCCAATTACTCCTAACCATACATTAAAACTAAATCGCTCCTGATATGCACTTTCTCTCATATTTCTGGGATTTTCTTGTGCCCAATAACTGGTGTTGTTACGATTGAATAATCCCAAATTAGTGAACCTGGACTCGTCGGAAAATAAAATTTGTTCATGAAAATTATTATCCAAATTGTGTCTGTTCAGAAACCAATTGCAATAGTTCAATCTTCTTTGAAAATCATTTTCGTATAAATACTGGTGTATTTGGTTTTTGTATGATTTAAATTTATGTTTTTTCAAAATGCGTCGAGCTGATTCCCGATTTACACCGGTTTTGTCCTCAATCTGTCTTATCGAAATCGTGGGATCTACCTCGACAATTGCAAGTACATTGATTTCCGATTCGATATTGAAATTATTTTCCAATACTTCTGGTTCACTTCTGAATTGCCGTTCAACTCTTACAAAATAGTTGTTTGGTGGATGAATTCTTTCGGGAAATCTTTCTTCATATAAGACAGCAGCCTGCCTGCTATTTTTTTTACATTCGCCATAGATTAGTAGTATATCTACTTTTTCATTTCGTGAATACATGGCAAAATAGAGTTAAAAACGTGATAACTTAGGTATAATTTAATGAAAAATACTTAAATTGCTGCCAAGTAAACAATTCTTAATTGTCAAATCAAAATGACGCGTCGTTTTACCTGCTTACTAAATATTTGTGTTGCAGTACAATATTCATTACTATGCAATAACATTCGATACTAATTTTAATGAAGAAAGCAAAATATGATAGGCACAGCAATTGTATTGGACAAAAATAAAAGATAAATAAGTATTTTTTAACTAGGTGAAGTAAAAAAATTGGGTTTTTAAGATATCGTGGGTTGTTTAAAGATATTTTTTTTTAAATAAGTTAGATCTTATTAGTCTGTTCAGCTACTGGTTCCCAAAAAAAATATGAGGCACAAAGTTGCATGCCAGAGGTTTTTCGATATCACGGCACACTACGCATCAATATCTGCCAAGGTTCATATCAGGGCCACCTAGACTTAACAAACTAAAATTGATATTAACTGTCATTTTAAAAACAAATGCCATGTTCCGATACATGGTTGAAAAGAGAATCTAGAGACGAATCAGATAGGTAAAGAAAATATACAGGGTGCCATTTAAAATAACAGAGTAGATGTCACTTCCGGTGAAACCGGAAGTGGTGGACAAACATTTTTTTTACTTAAAAAAAGGACAATCACGCATTATATAAATGTACCAAATTTCAAAATAATATCTTTTTAAATAAACATGCTACGGGGTGTTACATGTCTCCTGTGTCACCCGGTATTTAACGACAGTTAAATTTACGAATAGGATTTATCAGTCTTAGGGTTTACATGGTATACTTTCACTAACTTTGATTTAATCGAAAGTAGAATACAGAGATGTGATAGGTGGGAAAAAGAGAAAGATTGCCGAGGGGTCCATCAATTGCATATGAATTTTATGTAAATCCAGTTACAACAGAAATCATGTTATTCAAATCTCATTTGTTTTTAATCTTGAATACGTATTCTTTATTATTGATAATGACTAAATCGTGAAAGTTTTCAAGTAATTTGCCCTCATTCAATAGATATGTTATACCCTTGTCAGCGAACATAACAAACAACTTTGTCTACTTCATACCGATACAGGTAAAATGAAAAGATTGACGTCATCGATTGATATGTTATCGCACTAACAATAAGGATTATCCAGGACTTCATTTTATAAAGGTAACTGGGAAAGGTATCATCAGTGTTAAATCGTAGTCGGCATAGCATAGAATGAACTCACTTTATTGTGGGTTAGTTATAAGAATATGAGTATCTTACTAGATTCATTCTAAAAATGTTGTTATTCACTTTTACTCTTCTTACCCATATATGCACATAGCCGGATTAACCTATGGGTTAAATAAACTTATAGCTCATAGCCCAAATAAAATAATCTCCTTGGAAAACATTTCATTTTCATAGTTTAATCGTTTAATGCGTTAGATACAGATTAAATTCAAATTCTAGAATTTTTACTATCCCTTCTTAAATAATATAATTAATGATGAAAATTTTCTATTTAAAATTTTGATGAAATTATTCATTTTGTCTTCTGATGCTTCATAACTAACCTATGTCACTTTGTCAGATATCCTTTCCTACCAGGAATGATAAAGTTACAGATTTTATTGTTCAATCACGTTTTAGTCCTAGTCTGCTTATTCATATAAAATCATGTTAATAGATATCTTCTTCAGCCTTCCTGAGTTTAAGGTACCCCTGTGAGGTAACAGGCCTACCTAATTTTGTCTGATGTAAACCATACCAGAAAACAATTTATTCACAGACATTCACTTTTTCAACTTAATTTTTATCAGCAGTGGTGTAACTATCCATGCACTATTCAAGTATTATAATTAACAAAAAGTGATCATTATACATGGTTAGCCAATAGGTATGACTGGTTTTAATAAGTTATAAAATAAAAATTAAAAGTTATATGTGTGAGAAAGTGTTCAGTAATCTTTGCAATTTATAAAGTGATGGCGTATTTTCCTTTAAATCAACATGTGTTCACAATAGAAATGTTTTTTGTTGCAAAAATGCAAAGAAAATTCAGCCACAAAAAAAAATGAAGATGGGTTAGTGAGTTTCTTGCTTGTGTTCAGCCGTAAAACATTCTCAAGCCTTAAACATTTCGACTACGTCTTCACGGCGAATTTTAAAACACGATCTTCACTTTCATCCAAACAAAATCCAGATTGTTGAGCAACTAAAGGATGAGGATAAAGGAGCACGTCTTCTATTTTGTGAATATTGTTAGACATTTTCGTCAACGAAAACGTACTTAACTAGCTTGCCATGAACGACGTTGTCCATTCATATGTGAATAAGAATAACTTAAGATACTGGGCTGCAGAAAATACTTTCAATCTACATAAAAAACCTTTACATAAACTTAAAGTTACCGTTTGGTGTGAAGTTTCGTCATCACGAATTACTGGACCTTATTCTTTTGAGTTGAATTATCAAACGGCAACATTTAATTCAGATCGGTACGTGGATATGCTACAAAACATTTTGTGCCTTAAACAAGAAGACTTGATTTAAACAATGTATTGTTCCAATGGCATGGTATCAAGGCATAGTTCAGATCATGAATACCCTGCGAGATCATTTTCCTGAAAGAATTATTTCACGATTTGGTGACATCTAGTGGTGTTCAAGATTGTCTGATTTAAGTGCTCCTGATTTTTTCTTGTTGGCATACCTTAAGTCTACAGATAAGCCTCACTTATTCAAGAACTAAAGCATTCCATATAACAGGAAATAAGATTTATTGCAGCATGTAATGTTAAATTTTGTTATCAATTTACAACAATGTATAAATTCTTATGAAAGATTACTTATAGGACGTTATTTTATAAATAGTTTTAAATAGTAAAATTGCACAATTAAAATTATTAAATTTTGATATATACATGTGATTGCTTATTTTTTGTTTATTTCAACATCTACTTATAGATCATCCATACATATTAGCTAACTTTGTATATTTCAATGCAGTCTCATCATCTTTGAATCGGATTAAATGGAAAAAGACAATAGTAGAGTAAAAAGCAACGGCCAACATTTCTTTGTTGGCACTTTCACATTAAAAATTTAGACTAATTTTAAATCATTATCTCCCTTAAGGATGGAAAATCAGTTGGTGTACAAAATTAGTCCCGTCTAGGAGTATTTATAAGCATTTTTGTTTTTCTTAGCTGTGCCAGCTGTCTTCCTGGCAGTGTCTTCTGGAAAGAGCATCTGCATTTCTATGGAATTTCCCAGGACGATGTTCGATTTTAAAATCGTACTGCTGCAGTTTTTCTATCTAGCGAGCTAGTTGGTCTTTTGGGGCCCTCAACTACAATAACCATGCAGCATGGTCTGTCTGTACTTTAAAATGTTGTCCATACAGGTACTTGTGAAAATGATCTATAGATTTGACAATTGCCAATACTTCCTTCCATGTCACACAATAGTTACGTTCTGGCTTGGAAAATACCGTACTGAAGTACTCAATTACTTTTTCCGGTCCGTTTTGAATTTGGGAAAGAATACATCAAGTCCAGAATTACTGGCATCCGTACGTACGTAGAGATCTTTCTGTTGTGGGTATGAAAGAACTGGACTCGAACATAGCACTGATTTTAGTATTCTGAATGATGTTACGCATTCTTGTGTCCATTGGTACTGACCTTCTCTTCTGCGAGTTGGTGTAATGGCTTCGCCATATCAGCAAATCGTTCCACAAATCGTCTGCAGTAAATGCATAGACCAACGAAGCTTCGTAATTCGTGAACTTTTGATGGCCTCGGTCAATCTCGTACTGCAGAAACCTTGTCTGGGCCCGTTCTTATTCCCTTCGAGGACGCGACATGTCCAAGGAATTTGATTTCTTGCTGGAACGTTAAGCACTTTTTTGGGGTTTAACTTCAGGTATACATTTTTGATTTTTCCAAACACTTCTTGAAGGTTCTTCAAATGCTCCTTAAAATTCCGTCCCATAGTCATCACATTATCAAGATAAACTGGGCATGTATTCTAGGTTAGTCCTCATAGTACAAGTTCTATCAGTCTTTCAAAAGTAGCTGGCGCATTGCACAGACCGAAAGGATTCACAGTGAATTGGTAAAGGCCACTTCCTGTCGAAAAGGCTGTCTTGTTTTTGTCATCTAGCTGAAGCCCCACTTGCCAATATTCGCTTCAAAGGTCTAGAGTGGAAAACCATTGTGAGGCTATCAGAGTACTTAGTGTATCATCACTTCGAAGTAACGGATTGCTGTATTTTCTTATGACGTCATTCAATTTCCTGTGGTCGACACAGAATCTTATAGTTCCATCCTTTTTTAGCAACTAAATCTACCGGCAACGATCAAGGGCTGGTTGATTTTTCAATAACTTTGTCAATCCATGTGGATGGTGTGTAGGTGCCTATTGCTTCGCTTTCTTTGAATAATACTGAGTGGGAATTTAGGTTAACCACTCTAATCTGCATCTTGTCTGTAATCTGTGTTAAAGTCTTTGCCAGGATCACCTTGTCTGTCATTGTAATTGAGTAATCCGTCTAGACGAGGCATAACCGGTATCCCACAAAATTTTTCACCAGGACTGCCTCAATTATTTTCTCTGTATGTGCAGGAATTTTTATTGTCATCGACGTTAGTAGCCTAATATTATGGAATTCTGCATCTGCCGTTGAAAGAATAATTTCTTCATTTCGAATCTTTAGAACTCGTTCTCCCACGTCAAGTACAAATCCATACTTTTCCATAACTTCTAATCCCAAAGTGACTTTATCTGTAAGGTCAGCCACAATAACTTGGTGTTTAAAATATAAACGGCCAATTTGCAGCACCATATAGACCCGTTATGAATTCTGCTCGTACTATTGATGACGTAGCTCCTGTATCAATTGTGAGGAGACTTTTCTTGTTATATACATAACCCTCCAACAGCAGACTACTTTGAACTGTCCGAGGCTGAGAAACTTTTGTTTCTCGGGTGTCACAATATTTCTTGGCCAGCGCAGCCCCCAAAATGTCAGCCATCTTTAGTTTTCCTGTGGCACTGCAGCTACAGCAGTGCTTGCCCCTTCTGGACTGCGCTGACAGTTCTTCTTAATATGGCCCACTTTGCCACACCTATAAGATGCGCTAATCTCTATACAGGAACTTCGAACTCCTGGAGGCTTTCTCCACCCCGTTGTCTGCGTGATTTGAGCTAAACCTGATATACTTGTGCGAGATGTAGGTTGCCAAATCTTAGTTCTAATGCTACCACCACAATGCTAATGGTTTGTTGTTGTGCTGCATGAATTGTTTGGAGCAGGTCTAATGCTTAGCGTCTCAGTGCTAATACCAATGCTGTTGCTTTTTCTTCATCGTTCCAATTATTTGAACGTGCAGCTGCCTCAAACTGTCTATTATATGTTGATCAGGATCTGTGACCGTCGAAGGAAAATGATTCTAATCTGGTAAAAGACGAAAGTATCAATTGGATTCCTTTCTTTCTTAATTGTTGTTTCAATCGGGCTATCCTTCAACATCCCTGACTTTTTCTTTAACTTCAGTTACTTCTCCTTCAAATTTTCCTTTTAATTCATTGACGTCTTTAATTTCACTGACGTCTTCCTTAACTTTTTCTATAAGGTCACCTTTAAATTTTTCAGTGAGTGTGAAAATGGCTGCCTGCTGTTCCTCTAGGCTTCTCTTTATATCTTCGCTCTCATCTTGTCTTATTTCCAGACTCTCCATCATTTTTCTTAAGTCTTTTTTTTCGTCCTGTCGTCTTCTCGTTCTAATTTTTCTATCTGTCGTCTTCTCTCTTATTTTTCTTTTTTCGTCATGTTGTCTTCTCTCTTGTGCTTCTCTTTCTTCTTCGTTTTCTCTCTTGAACTTCCACCATTTTTCCTTGTTCGTCTTTCTGTTCCTGGCGTTTCTTTTCTTGGTCTCCCTTAATTTTTCTTAGGTCATCTCTTTCTTCCTGCCTCTCTCATTCTTGTTCTTTGTCTTCTTCCGTATCATTTCTTAATTATTCATCCGTTCTAACAACGCTGCTGTGTTTTCATCAACCTTTATGGTTGAAATGTAGTAAGTAAGTATAAATCATTTTATCAACCATAATGTCCACATTGATGAAAACACCCTATATAGTATGGAACAATAATTAATGTCCCTAATTACAAGACATCTAGTTGTTGGCATCTACTGTCATTGTTCTTATGTTTCACTCTAACAAGTTTTTATATCCAAATTCTTTTTAAGTTGTTTTTTTGCTTCATAAAAATACACATTATGTCTGTTATAATTCTAAGAATTTAAATGAATATAGATCCGTAGTCATTCATTCATAATGTTGTTAATTTTATAAAGTAGTAGTAGTACATTATCAACAATTAATTATTAGTGTTTTTTTTCTACAATTCATCAAGAATTTGTAGTTTTCAATGAATGTAACTTTAACTTTAACCTCACTTTCGTAAGTACTTTTTACTGTTTACATAACTTAGTTTAATTAATTATAATTTATTGTAGAGTTCCTGATGAAGAAACAATAAAGGTTTCGAAAGCTTGAACAGAAAAAAGAGTTTTTCTTTTATTATCTGTCACGTGACTGCAATGCCCGTTAAAAAAATTAAAAATATTGGTTTTTAACATAGATAGTCGTCTAATTTCCCTCTCTGAACTTGTATATATATATGTATATATATAGTGTTTTATAATTATCTAATATCAGAATTTACTTTCACGAAGTAACGTCAAAGTCAATCAAGTTATTAATTTAAAAAATCGGTACATTCCCTATAGGCATTAAGCTACTTTTTTCCTTTTTTTTTTTTTAAATCAATACGAAATAGAATTAAATATTGATGTTGTCTGCTAACTGCCAAAATTAATTAATTGACATATTTTATGATTTGTCTATTAATACATGTTTGTCTTTCATTATTTGCTAGAACTAAAAATAACTTATTTTGAGATATCACTCCATTAAAGAAATAATTTTATTAATGATACTCCCGAGATGGAATTTCTAAGAAACTCTTTATTTTCTTTTTCCATTTTATCTCGTGCGGATATGGTCTAATAAAAACAGGACACGATTTCGAAAAACATTGACATTATATGAGAGGTCGTGTAACCTAGTGATAAATAGCTTTGTCTTAGCTCCATCAGTAACAGGATCCGGATATGACAAACCATTATTTCTCCAAGAAAAGGTGGTATTTGCTGCTGGCAAACACAGGTGTTAGTTCCTTTTGTATATTACTTACGTATATCGAAAACCCAATAATCCACTTCACATTTTGTCTCTGTCTAGTTAAAGAAGATAGTATCGGGATAAATGAACGAAACTTTGCGGAACTTAGTACCAACTGGATGTATTACATTTTAATCAAGTTAACCTATAAATGTTTTAAAAGTACTTAAACTTTCTTTTACAGAGTCAAACAAAAGTTCCAACTTGAAATAACTCGGAAGATTATTATTTTGTTAATAAAGGTTAAAACATGGCAATTTCTATTTCTAGGAGACAACTTTTGAGGCACAATTTACATACGATCTTCTTCAAACCATTCAGTACTAGCAACCTCCTTAAATATTTCAAATGACAATGGGGTCTGATTACAACCTTATTTTGATAATATCTTAATTCACTAATTAGTAGTGGTTCAACATAACAGAAGCTGATTATTATTATTAAACATTGTAAAAACTAAGATTTAATCATTAAATATTGTATATATTCATTTTCATAAAATTACTAAAAAATACAAGTTTCATCCTTACGAAATTAGACTCGTTCAGAAACAAAATAATCCTGACAGACATTTACAGTTTTGCGAACTTATATCTAATAATTGGCCAATAATCCTAATCAGCTGTATAGTATTTGTTATAGTAGAAGATGTTCCTTCTATTTACATGGAAATGTCAATAAATATAATATTCGATATTGGTCAAAAGAATATCATTATTGATTTAAGGAGTATCACACTCAAAGTCACCAGAAAATTAATATATCGACTAGTATTCTTGGGGATTACATTATAGGTACTTTTTCATAGAAGGTAGCTTAAACGAAGAACGTTGCCGTGGACTTTTAGAAGACCACATTAATCCTATGATGACAAAAATTTTTGAAAAGGAGGAAAATTTAGACTAATTTTTCAACAAGATGGTGTACTATCGCATTTTGTGAGATCTGTGTGTGAGTTTTAAATGATCAATTTACTGGATGTTGGATTGGATGACGTGGTCCCATTGAAAAACTACCACGTTTCTCCGATATGACCTCTTTAGATTTTTTTCTAAAGGGTCATTTAAAATCAAAAGTTTTGATAATTGACCTTACTATTGTCTGGAACAAAACGGAGGTCATTTCCAACAGTTCTTATAATTTTATAGGTTTTAATACTTTTTACTTTCTTATACCTAATATAATGAAGTATAGTAATCGTTATTTGTTTTTTTGACCTCGACATTTTGATTGATATACGTTTTTAACCCTCCTGAATCCATTCCGACTATCTTCCGAATGATATCTGTCGGTGCGTGTGCGTGTGCGTGTGCGTGTACGTGTGTGTGTGTTTATCCGCGATAAATTAAACATACTAACGGTAAATAAAATTTTTATTGCATATCTGGACGAATCTTGACGAATTATAATGAAAAAAAATAACTTTATTAAAAAAAAATCTGTCTGCATATCTGTAGTATCGCGATAGCAGCCACACTTTTTGAGGTAAAGTTTTCAAATTTGGTACACATGTTCTAAAGGCCAACGGCAACAAAAAATTTCGTAATGAGCAAAGTTGTCCAGCTGAAAGGGGGTCTACGGGACCCAAACTTTTTTGTATTTGCTTTTACAAAAAAACATATTCTTGATGAAGGATTATAAACCATGTCTACTATATCAAGCTAATAAAATATACTTTCTAAGTACCTAAATAAAGCTGATGTAAACTAAAATTTTTTACACATTTGACCTCATAAAATGGGGTTAGGATAAATCTGGCAGTTTGATATTTGAAATATCTAATTTAGTTACAAAAATGTCAATGCCAATAAGAAGAAATTATTAAAATATATAACATGAATTATTATTGACAGTATCGAATGACGCTGATAATTATTTATTTAAAAATTTTAATGAAACGTTTCAAGGTCGCTATTAAAATTTAATTGAGGTAAGTGAAGAATTAAATAGACTATTTTTTTTAGATCGGGATGATACATACTGGTATAAAAAAATTATGTGCTGGCCACATCAGTTTTTTTATTTTGAAACAAAAAATGTTTTTGGTTTACTTCATAGCAGGCTGTTTTATTGTGTTAAAATTCAAAAGTAAATTTTTCTAAACGAATTGACAAAATTGAAAATTAAGCAAACCACTGATTGAAGAATTAATATCACCTCAAAATAAGGATTCAATTAACCCCTATTGCCTTTAATACTATTTAAGGATGTGGCTCGTAAGGAAAGAGTAATATAAATCGTGCTTCAAAAAGTTGTGCCCCTAGAAATACAAATCGACGGGTTTCAGAGTTTATTTAAAAATTAATATTATTTCAAGTTTTCCAAGACGGGGACTTTTAGTTGGGACACAATGTATACTTAGAGGTTGTTTAAAAAATTACTGGTCAAAAGTTACTCCCAGTTGTACCTACTTAATCTTCTTGGTAAAAAAGTATAAAATATTATACGAATTTACGGAAATATGCAGAAAAACATTTCCTATTTAAATTACAGAGGTTTATGAAGGAATATATAACGTGTCCTTTAATTTGGTGTAAAACCCACAACCATTTTAGCATTTTTGCCTCGTTTAAACTTAATTTAATAGACTGAGGTTTGTTTATTATCCTTTATAAATATTAATTTCAACTAAGTATACAAAATTCATTTTATATGTACAGTTAAGTCGAAACACATATATACATCCTCCTGTAAATTTAAGGGAATTCTGTCTTTTTTACAGCATCGAAATAGTAGAGGCGTTAGAGGGCACCACCCCCTAAATTCCAGAGTGTCACTAAATACTGTTTCATTGATTGTTGTAAAATATTACCGAAAACAAGAGGGGAATCCTATACTAATACTATCACTTTACATTATAGACTTCATTATAGGATAGAGCACCATTAGCTCAGACCACAACGTCAGACTTCATTTGCACCCTAAAGAATACGCACGGTGCCACCACAGCCCACACTATTAAGCGCCTGCACCTAGCTTTACCTCTGGGTGCAAAGTTTCCAGATTGGGGTTCTCCCATCCAAAACTGTTCTTTAGCCACTTGGAGCGAAATTTGGGGGCACAAACTCATAGTGATTTTTTGTGGGGAGTAAATCTGTTATTTGAGTTCATTTAGACATAGAATATATACAAGCAGGCAATGTCTAAATTTATAAAAAAAATACTTTCACTATATTTTACTGAATCTTCTGTATACCAGTAATTTTTATAACATGGTTGTTGTATCTAGCCTGCTGAAGCATAATTAATAGTTGGACATCAGATAGCCGCGCGGTATCACAGACGGACATAGATACTACTTACTATAATAATGAGTAGACAGTAGTAATCATTAATCACATTTATCAACAGTTTATTCTTGCGCCTGTGAATCACAGATTATCTAAAGAGAGCTGTGAATATGGTAGCTTTGTATGTGACAGATTTTAAGCTCTTCGTTTCCAATTTTGGTTTTGAGTGAATAGTGAATTGTACTATTTCTAGCTATACAGTGATTATTAACTTTACGTTTTATAGTTGAATAGCTGTATTAAAGTTTGCAGAAGTGTTTGTTGTGGTAGCTAAGTAGCTACTTTTGACTTAACATTATGTCTAAGTAAGGAAAAGGAATCATACGTGCGAAAATATTGATTCTCTTTTGGGCCGGTATTTATAGTAAATATTTTATGCATTGAATAAAATTAATCGGCTTAAAAAGCCTTCTTGAGTTATTTATATCAATGGTTCCAGAAAAAGACGTTTTAATGTTAATAAGAAGTGACGAAATTATTAGTTTGGCTGCTAAATCAGCAATAACCTAACGGATCTCCTTACCCGATGTCGTAATATGTGCGACATGTGCGTAATATGATTATTTAAGAAAGTAACTACTATAGTCTGAATTGCATATTTGAGCTTATATTTTTTTAATATACATTTTAATGTTAAGAGTTGACTATTTTTGTTATTAATGTCTTTTTTATACAAAAATTTTTTTTTATTTACTAATAAAAATATCTGATGTGGCCAGCACATAACTTTCTTATACCAGTATATATCATCCTGATGTAAAAAAATCGTTCCATTAAATTTTAATATCGTACGTTGAAATGTTTCGTTAAAATTTTTAAATAATTAATTATCAACGTCATTCGATACTGTCAATAATAATTCATGTCATATATTTTAATAATTTCTTCTTATTAACATTGACATTTTTGTAACTAAATTAGACATTTCAAATGACAAACTGTTAAATTAGTTATATTGGTATCCAAGTAGAGACATTTCTTATCTTATCATATTTCTATGAAAGATCTACGTAACACCTATGCTATAATATTCCTTATGGGTATCATATTAAAAGATAAAACTTTATTATAAAAGAGTAGAAATTTCTTTGTAGAAATTAGATCATAGTAAACGTTTAAAGTGAACACTTGAGTTTTTATTGTACGTTCCCACTTCACTGGCGCAGTCAACACGGCTTGGGGGAGAGTGATTTTGATGTAATAACTAGTGCCTGTTTAGCAATAGTTTGCCACAACAACCATTCCAAACCAAGAAAAGAATAAAACAGTAAGTACTCATTCATTCCTGTTTACTTTTTCCGTTTTACCATTGAATCTCGCTTGCCCGATTGGCAAATTCGACTTGATTAGTCATTAATTTTAAAACAAAGCTCGACCCGTTTGGTCATTATATTAGGAAAATTGATCTGATTGATCATTAAGATAAGGCATTTGATTAGTTTTAAATTCAACAGATTTTTCTTTTTAAGTTCAATTGATCCGATTGATCATTAAAATAAGGCACTTCATTAATTTTAAATTCAACAAACAAATTTTTTGTTCAAGGTTCAGTTTAGAAAAGCTTGCACTACCTATCTTGTTAGTAAGATCCTTGTCTTAAAGCAACAGAGTAGGCAGATTGAGACTGTTGTTGACATAGAGATCTGAACATCAAGGTCTGGCGTGTGGCACATTCAAAATTAAATTTGTTGTTTAATGTCAGTTACTGATCGCTTAAATAGACATAAGATCCAAGACGCGAATCGCAATTTCTCAGAAATTGGAAAAGAGTCTGAAAATTTAGAAAATAATCATCCAGAAATTCTATTAGAAACAATGGCTCCTCCAGAGCAACGTCATTTAGATACGCAACTATTAAAATTATATCTAGACACGATACCATTTTTCGATGGAAACAGTTTAGTGTTACATTCATATATCGATTCAGTTAGAAGTACATTTCTAAATTTTCCCGATGATGCACACCACGTTACGCACAACCTAATTCTTCAAGCGGTAAAAAATAAATTAAGAGGACGCGCTTAAAATTTAATAGCTAGCCGTACCGACTTAGTTACCTGGGAAGGAATACAAAGACTTTTAAAATTAACCTTCGGTGACCAACGCGACTTACAGTACCTCACCCGTCAGCTAACATCAATGAAACCTAACAGAAATGAACGACCCTACGATTTTGGACTGAGACTACAAGAATTAAGGGCCGTTATCATAATAAAAATTAACGACGATTTACCCGATCAACAACTTAGAGACTTGCAAATTCATAATTACAACAATATTGCAAAAACAATGTTCATCACTAATTTGCCTACCAATGTTCAGACAATTGTAAGAATAAAAAATCCAGAGTCACTGGAAGATGCTCTAAACTATGTTCTTGAAGAGGAAGAATTTCAAAATTTGGCTAAGTTGCAACAAACATCTAGTAGTGTAAATCATCAGCTACCACCAAAACTCGCTCCACCAAATACAGCTGTCTATAGGAATACTTATAATCCCAATTTTAACCGAAATTCTAATTTTGCTCAAAACTCTAACCAGAATGCATACCCAGCGCAAAGAAATTTCGCATCACCACAATTTGCAAATAATTATCCAACACATTCTCACAATCAGTTTCCGTCACAACCTATCAATGTGCAACCTAGGCAAGTAAAACATAATTTCCCTAGTAACAGACAAACTTTTGGACCACCAACTCGACAAAATGTTTGGAAACCAAATCCAAATACCTATTTACCCAAACCAACACCAATGTCTGGCATATCGCACAACACTCAACAGAGACCTAAACCAATGTCAGGTGTCAACCAATACCTACACAATGCTGAAACCACTGATCGTGTCCCACCTTACCATAATGAGGCCTATCAGTATGAAACAGAGTACGCTCAACAGAGGTACGAAGACCTATCACTTTTGGAAACACATGAAGAGAATTACAACGATCAAGACTTGGAACAAGAACCAGCATATACTAATTACGACCAAGAAGACAATGCAGCTTCAAATTTTATGAACGCCGAGGCAACACAATACCCGACCTAAACGCAATTAATGCACTACCATATATTAATATTGTTCTAAGAAATAAAACTTTCAAATTTCTCATTGACACCGGATGTTCCTTTTCAATAATTAGACCCGCAATAATCGAAATGAATTTTCCACAAGAAATCTATCTTGACCCAACGACAATTCAAACTTGTGCAGGTAAAACTAAAACTCTTTACAAAGCCAAAATTCCACCCTTTTTAGAATTTCAGTCTAATGTACCAATTGATTTTATTTTACACGACTTCCACAATTATTTTGATGGATTGCAAGACCTTATTAATGCCAAACTAGATATAAATCTTTCAAACCAAACTCTAGATAATGATTATGTACAAATTCCACTATATTTTAGAGAAGATTTCTCATCCTGCAGTTACGATTTGAACCCATTAGAAATTCGTAGAATCAAAATTCCAGTAGTCGTAGAAAATGGACCAGTTTTGATTCCAGAATTTCACTCAACTTCCTTTTATGTTCCTGAAACCTTGTCCACTAGCACAAATTATTTTGCTGAAGTTGAGGTTCACAATTTAACTAACGTACACAAATTAGTCTCATTTACTGAACCACAGAGATCTATTCCATTTGAAGAACAAAAATACGAAATTTTTAACTGCAGTCTCACACCTGTTAATTAAGACATTAATAGTCGAATCAATATAGGAAACATTATTAGAACTGATCACATGAATGACGAGGAAAAACAATCAATAACAAATTTATGCCTGGAATATTCTGATATTTTCCAAAATCCAACTGATCAGCTACCCTTCACTAACACCACCATCAAACACGAGATTAAGACAAAAGATGAAAACCCCTGCTATTCGAAGACATATCGTTACCCGCACGTCTATAAAGAAGAGGTCCAAAAACAACTTTCGAAAATGCTTCAAGATGGCATCATACGACCAAGCGCATCCCCTTGGAGTTCACCAATTTGGGTCGTGCCGAAAAAAATTGGACGCATCTGGGCAAAGAAAATGGCGAATAGTGGTCGACTATAGGAAACTGAATGAGAAAACAACCACAGACAGATACCCTAGTCCCAACGTGACCGACATTTTAGACAAACTTGGAAGAAGCTGTTACTTTACTACATTGGATCTCGCTTCAGGATTCCACCAAATCGAAGTGGCTCCTGAATCAATACCAAAAACTGCCTTTAATACCGAACATGGACATTACGAATTCCTGAGAATGCCTTTTGGGCTTAAGAACGCACCAAGCACATTTCAAAGAATGATCGATAACGTGCTCCGAGAACACATCAATAAAATCTGCCTGGTATATTTAGATGACATAATTATATTCTCTACATCCCTCCAAGAGCACATTACCAACCTTAAAAGAATTTTCCAAACCCTACGTAATGCTAACCTAAAAGTACAGCTAGATAAATCGGAATTTCTAAGAAAAAACGTAGAATTTTTAGGTCACATTGTCACTCCGAATGGGATTAAACCAAATCCTGACAAAATTAAAGCTATAAGAAATTTTCCTATTCCCAAAATACATAAGGAAATAAAATCATTTCTGGGATTACTAGGATATTATAGGAAATTCATAAAAAATTTTGCAAAATTAACCAAACCACTTACTAACTGCCTAAAGAAAGACCAAAAAATTGAATTAACGCCAGAATATACTTCATGCTTTGAGCATTGTAAAACCCTATTAGCCAACGAACCCATACTTGCATATCCAGACTTTGAAAAATCATTTGACGTCACCACAGATGCTTCAAACTTCGCCATTGGAGCAGTACTTTCCCAATTTGGACGTCCTATTGCGTATGCATCAAGGACACTAAATCCAGCTGAAACAAATTACGCAACCATTGAAAAGGAAATGCTTGCAATAGTATGGAGCTGTAAATACTTCAGACCATACCTTTTTGGGAAGAAATTCACAATCTATTCAGACCACAAACCCTTGGAATGGCTGTCCAATCTAAAAACACCAAATACGAGACTAATCAGATGGAAACTACACCTTGAAGAATTTGACTACGACATTAAGTATCAACCAGGAAAATCCAACTACGTAGCAGACGCCTTATCTAGGATAAAAATCCAAGACGAGCCCCACGAAATTCATGTTTTAACTAGAGCAAAGACAACAGCCCTAGAAGACGACCTTCTCTCTATGTTGAACAACGTCGACGAAATACCAGATGTAGATGAAGCCAGTCTGAAAGAAGCCCTAAATTCTTTAGACTCCCAAGAAAAACCTATAAACGAGACACAAGGCGAAGATTTTGAGGACAACATCCCACTCTCTATTATTAACCTAAAACAACAACCCACAGCCAAACAAAATGATGAAACAGAGACGATACATTCTGCACAAGAAAATCCTATCCAAAAATTTCCGTATACAGAGAAGTGCGTCAATCAATATGCGCACCAGGTAATCATTACTGAATCAACCAACTGTCTGTCAAATTTCGCAATACATGAAAGCGTATTTAACAATACCCGACATAAAGTCACCATGAAGTCAAATGCGACTGAAGAAGAGATTATAAGAATGTTCAAAAACGTTATTGATCCTAAAAGACACTATTGTCTGTTTTTCCGTACTAAACAAGATGAGCTTTTAAAACTTAGGATAATTAGAACATTACAAAATCATTTTACAAAGTTAAACCTAACAATTTCAAATCTGTTCGTATCAGATATAAGCACAGAAGCCGAACAACACCAGAAAGTAAAATATCATCACGAAGGTAAAACCCAACACAAAGGCATAAACGCTACACTGTTGTCCATAACTAAAAATCATTATTGGCCTAATATGCTTCGAGATGTTCAAAACTATATAAATACCTGCGATACCTGTCAAACCTGTAAATACGAACGCAAGCCACAGAACCCACCTTTCGAAATTACACATACGCCTTCTAAGCCGATGGAAGTTATTCATGTAGATATATTCTTTGTTAATAGTAACGCATTCTTGACATTCCTAGATCCTTTTTCTAAATTTGCGCAAGCTATTCCCATAGCACAAAAATCTGCCATTGAGGTCATGGAGGCCTTAATAACATTCATATCCTTTGTAGGTATTCCTAAGGAGATTATCTGCGACAACGGTAAAGAATTCAGAAATCACATAATTTCAGACTTTTGTAGACTACATAAAATCAAGTTGCATTATATTACATTACATAATTCTACTTCCAACTCACCGGTAGAGCGTTTGCACTCCACCCTTTTAGATCAACTTAGGTGTCTAACACGTGAAAGACCACACGAAAATGTAAACTCCCTGATAAAATTAGCAATTATGGGATATAACAACACTCCACATAGTAATACTAAACATACCCCTTTTGAAATTCTATTTGGTCACCTAAACCAAACATTACCCTTTGATATAAACGAGGAAAATATATTGACTGACTATGTTGAGAGTCACGCTAGAAACTCACAACAACTTTACGAAAATATTCACACTAAATTATCGACAGAAAAAGAAAAACGTAACAAAATTTTAAATGAAAAGCGCATTGACCCGGAAGAGTTGAACCCTGGTGACACTATTTTTATAAAAAAATGATCAGATACGCAATAAAACAAATCCGCGATTCATTAAAACCGACACAGAGAAAGATTTAAATAAAAAGGTACAAACACCTAAAGGAACCTATCATAAGAAAAGAGTAAAAAAAGAAACGTATCCTTGTTCCAGGTACACGCCCACGTGGTCGACCTCGAAAGAACACCAACGACAATGCACTCGACGCTCATCCCATTTCTCACATTTTCGACAGTCCTTTGTCAAATTAAAATAACACCAGTAGAGAACGGACTTTTGACATTAAAATTAGGTACGATGAGATCTCGTTTAACACAACACAAATTTATACATTATGTTAATTTAAA
Source organism: Rhamnusium bicolor (assembly GCA_029963845.1). Classification (NCBI taxonomy): domain Eukaryota; kingdom Metazoa; phylum Arthropoda; class Insecta; order Coleoptera; family Cerambycidae; genus Rhamnusium; species Rhamnusium bicolor. The sequence continues at coordinate 657,742 of JANEYF010000603.1, read as the reverse complement.
ACCGATTGATGATGAATTAAAATCTACCGAATCCCAATTACTCTTAATTAAAGCCAAAATCATTCAAGTTAATAATTGCACTGCGGACACCGGACTGTTAACATCACTTTTACAAACGCAACAATTTGTTATTAGGACAAAATCAAAACTAGAAAACCTCCTTCCACAAAATAAAACGCGTTCCAAACGAGGCCTAATAAATGGAATAGGTACCGCATCCAAATGGCTGTTTGGTACTTTAGATAATAGTGACCGCGAAACAATAAACGAAGCTCTAACAAAATTAAACGAAAACAATAATCATATTGAATATCAGTTAAAAGCCCAGACGAGCTTAACGTCTAAATTAATCGATGAATACAATGGAACAATCTCCACATTGGTACAAAATCAAAAGGCAATTAAAACTTTCCTAACTCAAACGGTAACAAAATTTAAAGAGGAAATGACTAACGTCTTAATTACTGTTTCTATCCAAAATGTGTTATCACAGCTCTTCATCAATCTAGAATATATTAACGAATTTCTGGATGAATTAGAGAATGCAATCACTTTCGCTTCATGGAACTTAGTCCACAATTCAATTTTACCCAAACACAGTTTAAATTATATTTTGCACAAAGCAAAAGAACTTTATAACAATCAAAATGTCCTAGAATTAAAATATTTTCAAAATTATTACTCGTATTTAGGGAACAACTGTTCAATTTTCAAATGAACTAATAATTTTTGTAATCAACTTGCCAATCTTAACAAACGAGATTTATTCCTACTACCATTTAATCCCAGTCCCTGTTCAAAACCTCACTATCATTCCTACTACCCCATACCTTGGGATGAGTACCGACACTTACATCTCCACGACGCAAAGCTGCCCAAAACTAGAGGACGTATATATTTGCAACTCACCCAGTCAACCACGAGATGATAGCTGCCTAATCCAATTGTTATCCAAAGCTGACCATGATAACTGTCCTGTTCACCACGTATCAGTTACAAAGCCAATAATTAGCACATTAGAAGAAAATCATATACTGGTCATACCGGTCAACACACTTCAAATTCCCGATTGCCAAAATGGAATCCAAACCATTTATCAACCAGTTGTCCTCCAGTTGCCCATTGGATGTAGCACCACAATAGCAAATCAACATTTCGCAGCATCAAGGAGCGAAGTCCCTCTTCCGATGTTCCAGTTACCAAAAATCGAGGTACCTAAATTATGGAACCTTACAGTGAATAAGAATGAACCATTCCCATTAAAAGAAGTTGACCTCTCTAATATCAGTGCCCTAAAAGAATTAGCTAAGGAAACTAAGAAGACTCACTTCATTCCAGAACATATTAATCTCTTGGAATCCACTAATTACTGGCTACTAATCACCCTATTCGTAATGTTGTTCCTTACAATCATCGTAATGACTTATTTCGGATGCTGTAGACGGTATTCGAATATCCTGTCATGCTGGTCCTCCAACAACGATAGAAGACCAATTCCAAAATTTATTAAGACCAACCAAGGAAGTTCATCGCCAGGAGACGATGCCACCACTTCGACGGGAGGAGTTATATTGGTATCCAAGTAGAGACATTTCTTATCTTATCATATTTCTATGAAAGATCTACGTAACACCTATGCTATAATATTCCTTATGGGTATCATATTAAAAGATAAAACTTTATTATAAAAGAGTAGAAATTTCTTTGTAGAAATTAGATCATAGTAAACGTTTAAAGTGAACACTTGAGTTTTTATTGTACGTTCCCACTTCACTAATTTATCCTAACCCCATTTTATGAGGTAAAATGTATAAAAAATTTAAGTTTACATCAGCTTTATTTAAGTAATTGGAAAATATATTTTATTGGCTTGATATAGTAGACATAATTTCATCAAGAATATATTTTCTTGTAAAGGCAAATACAAAAAAAGTTTGGATCCCGTGGACCTTCTTTCAGCTGGCCGATTTTGCTCATCATCGAATTTATCATTATCTTTGGCCTTTAGAACATGTGTACCAAATTTTAAAGCTTTATCTCAAAAACTGTGGCTGCTGAAATTTTTAATTTTTTTCCTGAAATTGTACTTTTTTTCTTCTTTCATTCATTGTGTCTCTTCTGGTGGTACCACATTCACCAAATTTAATATGTCACCTAAAATATTGTTAATAATCTTAAGTGCCAAATTTGGGAAGTCAACCATTAGTATTTTTTGAGTTAAGGCGGATAGACACATACACACACACACGCACCAACAGACATCGTTCGGAAACTAGTCAGAACGGATTCAGGAGGGTTCAAAATGTATAAATCAATCAAAATCTCGAGGTAAAAAAAATCATGATTACTATACTTCCTTATCTTAGGTATAATAAAGTAAAAAATATATAAATAAGGACTTTTTCATCAACAAAAATTTTTGCGCCTCTGGTTGATCATGAGCCCGCGCCTTTTTTTAAAGTCAGACGGTCCTGCATTTTCGATTACTTCTGCATAGAGCATTTTATCAGGAAAAAACAATAATATCAAAATATACTTTGTTTGCTTCAAATATGTTAAAATTAACTTCCGTTCAATCGAAAAAAGCTTAAAAAAAAATACAAAATTTTTATTGAACTTAAAAGAAAATAATATTTATTTTATTTTTACAATATACTATGTGAAGCGTATCAGAATAAATGAACGGCTATCTAAGCAATCTTAGCGTTTTCTAACCATGCAATTTCTAGGAATGTAATGTGTTTGATGCCCAGTGATAGATTATAAAAAAAATAATAATAAAATATGGATGTATTACACTTGTTGATAGCTTTTGAAAATATGGGATAAATTAACGAAATTCGATAAAACTACAAAGCTTTACATCTACCCAATTTTTGTTGTAACCATATTTCGCTCTCCTTTCATGTTTATATTTTAAAAGTATAAAAGTAACCTGGAGATTTCCATTTGTGCCGTAAAACAAAATAAACAGATAAAAAGGTGTCACTTAACATAAAACAAAGAGGCCTTTTGCACTGGTAAGGTCAACACGATGCATATATTCAGAAAGTGACAATATGGGCAGAGTGATGAACGACTTGGGATATTAGGACAACGCTTTCACAGAGTAGCTTTTGAACTTTCAGGTTCCAGACATGTCTTTGATAAACATGAGATCTATCGCTTTCCATTTAAAATAGAATTTAAACTTTCCAAGGCGATATTCCATAATCCTAATGCGCATTGAGTTTGAAATCGAAATATAACTCAAAATGTTGTTGTCGTTAAGGTTTATATTGGGATATTTAAGCAGCTCACTACAAGATCTTTACTGTCGGTTCTGATGTTATGAATAAGGAAAATGTGATTCGCAAACGCAGAGGGAATAATTCTCGAGAACGATCTTCAGGAAGAACTAAATTAAATATAAAAGGCGTTTCTTCTTTTCATCCTTGCAGGTAATTAGTATTTATTCGTAGAAAACTTTGCTAATAAAAACGTATTCCTTGTAAATAGAGAGCGGACTTTTTTTTTGGACAATCTACAGACGACTTTATTCTTATATAATTATTTTAGTGACGTACGTTAATTGAATATTTTAATAATGCAACATTGCTTCCTGTATACAACTCGAACTTCACACAAAGTCAAATAGCTGCGATATGTTTTAACAGAAAATGCAGCTATAAAAATTATCTAAATGTGACATATTGACGTATGGTAGAGATATAGTCCACGAAATAGGTAGTTTTACCTAGAAAAATTTCCGAGACATTCTATATTTAGAATTTTTATAGATTTTGAGGTGATCTTTTCGGCTTTGCCACGTTGTATTCTTGTCACTTGCGCGGCCATACTGAAAAAATAGCGCCAAAGACGAGTTTTTAGAAATATCTCCTTTCCTGCTGATTTTATGATAAAATTGGTTATGTAATAAAAGAACTAGAGAAAAGCTGCTATAATTTGTCCTATTTTTTTGTAAAGTAAATTATTTTGGCGTACGGGTGTCACACATTTTTAAATATCCACAGACGATAATTAAAATCAGTAATAACAGGCATAAAAAGAAGCAATGGTGACTTATTTCGTGAAACTATTTAATTCACTACTAGAGTTAGTTCCCAAAAGTAGTAACCAGTACCAACCTCTCAAAATTTATATCCAGTGGTCGAACCTGTATTCCGAAGAAATCAATGATTGTCAAACACAGAATTAATGAAAAGTGTAAAAAAAGATTATGTTGAAGTGAGAATGTATTATCCAGTATTTATTTGAATAATCTATGCAGTTTATGTTTCAAATAATACATGTTTTCCTAAATTTAAGTATTTTATATAATTATGTGTACTTATTATAGTTTGTTTTTTACCATCTAACCAGAATTAACGAATAGTAACGCCTTAGTGAAAAATAGCCCTAAATAGGAACTAATTCTTAATTACATTATAATTTGAGCAACACAAAGATGATTACAATGTGTGGAAATAACGAGATGCACAACAGCGTTCCTTTATACTACGTGTTAATACAATTTGTAACTCGAAAGTTTGTTACAATGCGAATAACAAAGATGTATAAAATAACAGGTTTTAGAATGACATGGCGATAAATTGAGGTTGCAAAGTGAGTGGTTGTGATGTGATATTAATTATGTTCATATGAGATTATGCCTACACACCTTTTGACATCATAGGTGCTAATAATTGATAAGAATAGTTGTCTGCAGTCGTATTTTCAATAATCTAAAAATGTTAGGGTAAAAATAGATTTTGTTTTGCTATGCATTGTACTGTTACTTAATTATTTACATAAATGTTTTAGATTAAAATAAGAAGTAAGTGAAAAACTGTCATAAATAAAAATGTTAACAGTATTTATAGCTGAAGCGTGGATTAATTGTAATGTCTGTTTTAGTGTTACAACTTGGCGCCCAACGTTGGGCCTCAAGTCGTACCGAAACTTTTTTTAGCCTATAGTCTAGGTACTGTGAAATCTTTTACCTAAAATTTTTTTGCAATCTTACATTTAAATTGATTCACCCGTCAATCTACCAAATCTCTATGAAATACGAAAAAAAGTTTAGTTGCAACTTAAGAGCGAAATTTAATCCGAGTACAGGACAGCATCGAATTCAGAAGGATTGATACATTTTAAAACGTCTCGTACCCAAACGGCATGGCACCATGTTGTTGCTAAGTCAAGTTTATAGTTTGTTTTTTAAGAATCACAAACTGACTAATTATCCTAATTAACGATTTACCCCGGTATCATCAACATTCTAAAGGAACCTTTAACTTAAAGGGAGTTCTAGTGACAAAAAAATGTATTACAAACAAAATATAAATGTCACATAGCAATTCGATAGTTTAAATAAAAGATAGGTTTAATGGCTATCGTATTGTTACGCCACTGGACTGTGTAGACTGGTTAGATGAGACTGGAATTGTACGCTAACGGCCGGGAATATTCTGGACTCCTCTAGATCGTGTGAATGGATGTATAAATAAGACACACGGTGTGCCGAGTCTTAGTCTGAAGTCGAACGTGAACGAGTAAAGAAGAAATACGAAAGATACTTATAAGTGTTCAAGTTGTGATTATAATTAAGACAGTGATTAATCTATTGTTGTTAATTGTTAATTAGTAAATAAAGTAGTGAGTAAGTGTTACCTGGACTTTCAATCAACGAATCTACGAGTAGAGGTGTTTGTGTGGATAGCAAACACGTAACAGTATTTACATCTCGATTTATGTTTTACTGGAATTGCTGGTAATACAATTTCTTGCCACTAAAACTCTCTTTATGTTAAAGGTCTCTTTAACATGTTGATAATACCGGGGGTTTTAAATTGTAAAAGCAAATTTAAATAATTTTGTGAAAATTTGTATACATTTTCAAAACGATATTTTAACTTTTCTCATCCAGGCGCAAAACAAATTTTTATTATTTTGACCAGCGATTATACTAATTTTGTAAAGCTTATAAACAACTAGACATAATTGTTGTTATTCTTTAGATAGACTTTAGATAGAATATCTCTATAGCTTTTAGGGTGCCCTTCTGAAACTGGAAGTGAAAAGAGAATTTTACTATATAATTTTACAGGAAATTATCTTAGTAATCTTTCTTAAACTTAATATTATATTATGTTATATACTCAGTATAATGTCTTTATGTTATTATGTAGATAAGCTATCAACGACTACTATGTACTACTAAAAGGAAATTGTATACTCAAAATTGTCTTTCCTTTACTATTAATCTAGATTATAATCCGATAAAACTGAAGCGTATTAGCAAGTAATTACTTTTTAATATGAGCAATCTTCTCCATACACAATGACAAAAAGTATCCCCCAAGAAGTTAGGGTAATAGCAAATTAAACTTTTCGCAAAAAAAAACTGAAACTTTGTCTTAATCTTGATTGCACAATATAAATGGGACAACTTACGCTATATTGCATAAAAAACTGATTTCATTAATGGGGCTGGTGGAAAGTAAGCAAGAAAAAAATGAATGAATATGCGTTTAGAATTTGAACGTACAGAGTAGTCCAGTTACGATATTTTCTTCACAAGAAATATAAACAATAACTTTTGTATAAAAATTAATGGTTGTTATGATGATTTGGAAATGAATTATACAAGATAATTCAATTTCATGAGATGATTATATTTTTTGAATGAATTTGGCTACTAAATAGCATTCCTCTCATTTCCTAAAAAATTGTTTCTATTATTAGTTTCTGAGATATGTCTCTTGATCTAGGTATCAGATTATATTTTTACATTTGTTTGATATCTGTGTTTGGTATTTTAGCTAGGAAAGATTATTTTTCTACATCCGAACGAAAAATGCAACTTTGCGCTTCCAAAAGAAAGCGCAAACTTGCACTTTTCCGAGGAGTGAGCGTTTTTTTACTTTGTCGCTCGCCGAGCGACAAAGTAAACGCTTAGTTACCATGGAAACCATAATAAAGAAACGTTTAGTGTATCTGCGACTTTTGACACAAAAGTAAACATTGAGGGTATTTGACAGATGTCGACAATTTTGTGACCAGCGCATGATTTTAAGATAGTTCTCGTACAATAAAAATGTCTTTACGTAAAAATTTAATGGAAATCGATGAAATTAGTGAAATTTCGTACACTCCGCCAGAAACATTTCTACAAAAACATGTGTAGCGCAAATTGATGCTCATATTTTGAAATCTGAACTGTCAAATTTGAGGTTATCAATAATTATTAATTTTTACCAAACATTTTTATAAAAACACCGGTTGTAGAAAAAATCCTGTGTGTACTTCGAGCGCAAAGTGACATTGCCGCTCTCGCAGGATAGCCGCGCTCCGCTACGCGTCGCGCGTCAAACTTCTCGCTCAGAGCGACAATATATCAATTTGCGCTTTTAATACACAAATAATAGCTATTTTCATTTAAAAAATTTGGTGATCGTTGAATTAGTAAACGAGTCTGTAAGAACATTAAAACACGTACTTGTTTAGTGGATTTTACAATAATTTGTATTTTAAACTTTTATTTTAATTTATTAATAATACCAAATATATGTAGATAGTGGAGTGCAATTCAATTTCACTTTCATCCCGCGGGAACTTTTTTGTAAAGTTTATGCCTAAGCCAGAGTTGTTGTACTTGTAAAAAAATCATCGGGCTTAAGAGCACAAATCAAAAATTTTTTAACTAACGTAGAGCTGATCATAGAGCATATTTCCTCAAAAAATCATAATACTCTCTACTGAATTACTATTGTTTTATCAATAAAAGAAATTACTTATACATGTCGCAGAGAAAATCCTCATTTTCTTAGTTTCACATTAATTATATTACCAATTTCCTTCGCAATTCATTAAACTTAGATACATCATTTAATTATATACCTCTCTTTTTAATATCTGCAAGTAGTTAATATGGTGATGTCTTCTAGAATAGCTGAAAAGTTTTGTAAAATTGTTATTAGAGTATTACGTTATCTCAATCAATTAACAAACTGTTTTGAATTGTGTGATAACATGATAACTCAGTACTACTTAACAACACTTCTGTCTGGTAATGAATCGTAAAAAATATTATAATAAACTGTTTTCCGTTGGAGGTAGTTTATCAGTTCTTCTTGAAACTGACAACATTGATCTTAAATCACTGATTGGTGACACTTTCTTATTACTGCTGTACAATTTTATGACAAAAAGATCCGTTGTATTAAATATTTCATCGTTACCGTTGTCCACACCCAAATAACATTTTCAGTCTTATAATAAACGCGACGACGTCGTCACGACCTAACATACGACTTGCCTTTGACGTGACGACTAAGTTATAACCCTTATACGACTAAATTTGGATGGCTGGGAAAGGGTTATCACAACTTTTCATATGACTTAATTAGATACGACCCTTATAGAAGCATTAGGTCCTGTGAAATTAGAGACGCCTTGACGGCATGAAGAACTCGTTACATGGTCGTAACGACCTTTGTTAGGACCTTCATATGACCAAATGACCAGGATTGATTGCGATATTGTCGCATAGAGGTCGTTATAGAGACATTATAAGGTCGTAACAATCTTAGATACAACGTCGGTACGTCCTATGGTCTGATTTTCGTTCAAATACGACAAAAGAACTTAATGAGTCTGTATATATTGTATATATTTTACTTATACGTACGTCTTGTATTCATTCGTTTACAACAGGGATAAATAAAACGTCAATAATCAAACTATATTAAGTAAGAAGTATCAAGTACCTACGTGGTGTTATCATACGAAAATGTTAAATATTTAAATCGATTTCTAGCTGTTATGATGCCAAAACTACTGGGAATTTTTTTTACTGTAAAAGTAGCAAAGTTACCCTGATAAAATACAACTCGCCTTCCAAATAATGAACAACGTTTTTTAAATATTTGTTTCAAAGGATTAGAATGTATACAAATTTGTAGGAATTGCTGAAAATATCAAAAATAGTTGTTTCTGTAACAAGACTGGAACGTCATTCAGTAAAGAAACTTTTCGGGTGTTTCGTACTACATGTTTTCTGCAACCGTCTTTGCTAGTCACAAAAAACTGCTTAACTTTAACAACATTCATAAAATTCAAGATACATACTTTCAAAGAATGTTGGATTAATCATTTTTAATAACTGTTATCTTATCAGATACCTGCTCTTGTCCGCCAAAAGTGGCATAGGGAATCGGTAAAGACTTTACCGATCTCATGTGTCACTTTACTAAACCAGTAAATATGTATTTTTCAGTTAAAAAGTAGATTAAGAACAGTTAACATTTAAGGTGGTTGCGGAAAAAATATATTTTCTACAAATTTGTATGTAAGAAGAACAGTTAAGTACAGTTGATGTCATAAAATACGTCATGTTAGATTACAATGCATGCAAGAAATATAAAATTTGATAAAATTGTTTAAATAATTTTGGCTTTCGAAAGTGTAAAATTATATTGTGCGTGTTGAGGTTATGAACGATGGGAACAATTTTTAGGGTCTTTTGTAACTGGAGAGACTCCAGGGCGCTTATACAAGAGAAAATTAAGTGCAATGAAGCAAGATCCTCAAATTTTGACCACACGCAGATGTCTGTCTAAATATTAGGTTTCTGGGCTAGTTAAAAAAAAATTGTTGGATATAATTTTGACCACTTACGTTTTTCTAAAAACTGGCAGGTTGGGCTCAGAGGGTTTGAAAAAAAAAAAGTCAAAATCTGAGGATGAACTAATCTTTGAAGTATGGGAATGAATCTCATACTTTTATTTATAGACTAACTTTGACAGCACAAAAACTGTCATATTTTTATTCATGAATCGTATTAAGAACTTCTATTACGACTACCACTTTTTGGAGCACCATATTTCTGTACATGAGTCATTTTGAATGTTAATAAAACTTCTGTTACTGTTATCAATTTTTGGACGTCATATTTTCATTTATGGGTCGTATCGAGGGGCGTATGGAGGTCGTATCAAAATCATTATAACCTTTTTTACAACTCCTTTAGCGTTAGGTACCATCGTGTCTCAAGGTCATATTGAAATCTTATTAGGTTTTTCATGACCTTTGCACAACTATCTTTCTAAAAGAACATAATGAGGTCATATTATTTTTTAACGACTTTTATACAACTATATTACTTAAGTCATCTTCAGCGTTGTATTATAGATGACAACAACCTCTTTACGATCTCCTAACGATCTTTACAAGACCATCCACTATTATCCTCTTATGCGTACCAAATGACCTTCATACGAAAAGAATTTAGATGCTCGGATATTGGGTGTGTCCTTTGTTTCTAAAAATGTATCCTTCTCCCATACAAGGTACCTTGAAGTACCCTCAGGGATACATGGAGTTGTACCTGTAGTGTTTAAAAAATACAGGGTGGTCCGAAGTTTACCTGACAAATTTTGAGAGGTGATAGAAAGGTTTAAAATAAGTAGAAAGGTTTCAATCAACCTACATCCTTAGGTGATTGCTAACAAACATACAGAATATTAAATTTTTGTGAAAAAAAATATTTGTTCAAAACTAAATTATGAAACGGCATTTTAGGGGAGGTAATACTTTTTCACCCTCTATTGTACTTCCTTCAATATCGTCGACACGGGGTGGTAACGCCACTGATTTGTGCAGTTCATTTTAATATTGTTGGAATCTGTATTCAATCTGGAAGAAAAAAGGTATCTCTGAATTTTTTCTTACAATGCTTACTTTTCGAGTAAAACGGCTGTTTCTAATTTTAGAATATGTCAGTAAATTATGGCATGGACGAGTAACGACACATTCGAACAATATTAACATTAACTGCAAAAAGCAGTGGCGTTATATAGTTTCGGCGAAAAATTTTATTCCCCCACCCCATGACGACGCCACTGGAGGCAGTACAGAGGCAATATTTCGTAAAACAATATATTCACAAAAAGTATCCCCTCTCTAAAATTTCAAGTCAATAGCTTTAGTAGTTTCTAAAAGTTCACAAAATTTCAATATCCTGCATCTTTGTTAGCAACCACTTAAGGATGTATGATTGATAGGAACTTTTCTACTTATTTTAAATCCGTCTATCATCTCTCGTTAGGTAAACTTCGAATCACTCTGTATGTATATTTTCCGCCACATATCTAAACCATGAAATAACCGGTAATATCGCAGCCATGGATCTATAACGATTTCATGAAAATGAATAAATCGAATATTACAACTTTGTTTAGATAAAACTCTGATTAAACAGTCTAAATCAGAGATTTATGTTACGAGACATTTTAAAACATAACTAGAATACTGACTATGAAAACAGCTTTGTAATGTCAATTACAGAATTTACCCGATCTTCCGAGAGCCATTACTTTCGTATGAAAAATTATGTCACGTATTTTACATTTCTTTTCTAAATATACACGATCTTTGTAGATAATATGATGAGAAATAAAGTCAGTATCGTAAATTTATCCAAAAAATTATTTATATACTGCACATTATTTTTTATTATTATTAAACTATTAGGTATAGAATAAGTTTAAAATCCACACCTCATTGTCAGGTCCACTACAAAAATAAGCCCTATTATGAATCCTCATTGTTGAATTTAAAGTTGTAAATCATTTTAAGTGGTGGTTTTGTAACGGTTATTTACTCCAACATGTATACTTTGATAGATTGCCAACTTACAATGTGACTATTATTTCAATGTGAAATGAAATTATAACGTCCTTTGTTTTCCTTGACCTTCTTTCATGATAGATAATTTTCGGTCTATTTGCCACACTAAAAATATAATTCTTGCAATTCTGCAATTATTTTCTATTACGTTAAAGCAATTCAGAGCATACTAAACAAGGAGAAGCTTCGATGGTTATATTATAAAAAAAATGCCTTCAAAGTATACAGACTATTTATTGATTTTGGGTAAACGCCTTGAAGTATTGAGAGGTATAAAATACAATTTTTTTTTTTAAATTCTCGTTTTTAACTATTTCATCAAATTTAGAAAGAAATATATAGAAATATAAATTTTTTAATGTCTAATTTGTTTAAGATTTCGCTTATTTCTATGAATTTTGAAAACAGTTACAGGATTACAATAACATTATTTAATTTAAATGTCAGAATGGATTCAGGAGGGTTCAAAACGTATATATCAATCAAAATCTCGAGGTCGAAAAAAATCACGATTACTATACTTCCTTATATTAGGTATAAGAAATTAAAAAAAACTTACCAACTGTAAAAATCTCTGTAGTTTATAAAAATATTTCCAATCATCCGGTTTGTTACGCTTTTTTTAAACATTATAAAAACATATGCAAAACAATACTGATTTTTTTTGAAAAAATTCTGATATAAAAAAAAATTTCTTGAAATTATAAATAGTGATCCAACAACAAGATATCAAAATTAATAATAACTTATTAAAAGAATGAAAACAAAAAGAATTTATTTCCAAAAAAAAAATCGGCAAAAAATTAATAGTATATAATTCAAAGCCTCCTGTTATCAATTACCTAAGATCCATGAAGAAAATGTACCATTGAGACCGGTGGTAAGCTTAATAAATATCCTTCATACAATATACAATTTTGAACAATATTTCAGATAGACTTGCATATAGTGTTAAAAATTCATACTGTTTAGTTGAAAAACTTAAAAACTTTGTGTTACCTACTCATTATGTTTTAATATCACCAAATGTTAAGTCGTTATTTACTAATATATCAAAAGCGTCTATTCACAAATTGTTTTTAAAAACTGGATTTATATTAAGCCCCATACTATTATTTTTAGAATTAATAGATTTTTGTTTCAACAGTAGCTATTTCAGTTTCAAAAACGTTTTTTTACGAATAAAAATTTGGTACAGCAATGGGTAATCCTGCATCTCCCATTTTTTCAAATGTGGCTACGAATGACTAATTAGAAACTTCCATAAATAGGCTACCATTTACAATACCCTTTCTATACTTATATGTAGATGATATCATCACGGCTGCACCAAAAGACAAGCGACGTAATTCCAATACGTTCAATAAGTATGACCCACATTTGAAATTTACAGTCGAAATTGAAAGATTTTATTCCTTCCTAGATGGATTATTAGTGAGAGAAGAGAATACAATTTGTACAGATTGATATAAAAAAGAAATAAGTTCCAACAGGCTATTAAATTTCTATTCTGAATATCCTGTCATACAAAAAATAGCATTAATAAAATCACTAAAACATAAAGTTATTAATATTTGTAATGGAAAATTAGTATATGAAAAATTTTAATTATTAAAACATATTTTACAGGAAAATAATTACCCAACTATTTGGTGAATAACATTCTTTTTCAGAATGATAACACATCTAGACCTAAAGAACATAATAATGATACGAAATTGTACTTTAAATTGCTTTATGTTAACCAATTATCTCAAAGGTTAAAGAACATTTTACAAATAGAAATACACAAATAATATCTTACAATAACAATATACTTGGAAAATTGTACAATAAACATAAAGACAGATGTCCTTGAGAAAAGAAGTAACGTTGTGTATAAAATAGGATGTGAGTGTGGTGCTCAATATGTAGGCCAAACTGAACAATGGTTAAAATCACGTGTTTATTCTCATAAATATGATATTTCTAAAAATAAAAGATCTAGAGCTTTGTTCATACATGCCTTAGAGAACAATCATAAAGTTGATTTTGAAAATGTTAAAATTTTGTACAACGAAACAAATCTAAGTAAAAGACTCATACTATCAATGATTTATATTAATGAGGGAAAAAATTGTATTAATTTAAGATCAGATGCAACAGGTCTTATGCCCCGCCCATAAATGTGCGTCAAATTCGAATAGAATTTTGCTGTTGGTCGTATTTTTAAAACCCATATCACAAGATAAACTTAACTTGATAGCTTCTTGACTGTCAAATACGCATACTTTTATCTATGCAAATACGTTTTGGTGTTTTGTGGAAATTAGAGTTATTTGTTGCAATTCCTTGTTTCTATTTGCTGTTATTCACATTTACCTAATAAGTAGTGCTTTTTCAGCGCTAAACAAAATCTTTATTTATATTAAGGTACGTAATGAAAACAATTATTAATATTGATTATACATATTTTATAACCACACTTTTTTTCAGGGATTAATAACAATTATGGCTCTAGGGGCTATTTCTCCACCGAAAAAAACGAACACACAGGAATTTCTTCGTTGAAGACAAGCGCCAATATCCTTTTGGCTTGATGACGGTCTCGGATGCTAGGGCCAGGCAGGACTATTGCCTTTTTACCCTAGTCATCGCTGTAGACCTGGACCGGCCTCGTGCAGGGCGGGTTAGCTTACTTTACAAACGGCCCCACTCACAAATGTGAGCGGTGCCGAAGATTTTGGCCAACCCCCTTGGTCCTGGCTGATGAACCCTGCTGGCTAGGGCCTCTTCTGGCGCTCTTCTGTCTTCGTCTTCTTTCTTCGCCAGCTTGTCACCCTCGGTGGTTGTCATCTGTCTGTCAGGGACTGTGCGGATATTTTTTGACTTGGGATTGACTGCCAGTACACAAAGTGTCAGTTGACACATTATCGTCTGGATCATCGGACAAGGTGAGGATGAGCTCTTTAGCTCTAGCAGGTGAAGGCCTAAGTGCTTTCTTAGCACTTTCGTCCTTCACGGAGCCAGGGGAACAACGGACACTGGTCGGCTTACTGACCAGCGCCCGCAAGGTCTGTGGGAAGGTGGTTGGTTATGTCGTGTCTTTTCCGTGGTTTGGTCCATATGTAAGGAAAGGATTAGTTATACTCACCCGTTATCCAGTAACTGTACTTTCGGCCTCTTGTGCCTCGGTGCGTCGGCCAGATCATAGGAGGTGGCCTCCCTGATCAGCGGGTTCCTGTGCTCCTCGGCCAAGGTGTACAGTTTCTTCGCTCTATCCCGGATGATTTCGGTGACTGGTGTGTACTCCAGGTCCCTGAAGATGTCAGCGTTTCTAACGTACCATGGTGCGCTCACCGCCGTACTGATGGCCACGTTTTCCACGGTTTTGATCTTCTTCAGATAGGTCTTCGCTTGGTATCCCCATGCTACGGAGGCGTAGGTCAGCTGTGGTCTGATGAGGGCTTTGACTAGCAGAAGCTTGTTTCTCAGACTGAGCCTGCTCTGGTTCCCTACCATTTGGTAGATCAGAGCTCTCGTCCGCTTAGCCTTTATCACGATGGCTTCGGTGTTCTGTCTCCATGTCAGGCCTTTGTCCATGATTACGCCAAGGTATTTGACGGAATCGTGCCAATTGGATGTCTTCACCAAACATGGAAACATGTCCTGTGGGGGTTTCCGTGCGTCCTTTCCTGAAGAGAATCGTCTGGCTTTTCTCCGCGTTGACTGCAACTTTCCATTTGATGCACCATTCTTCCAGAAAAGAGGCTGCCTCTTGGAGTCTTCTGGTGGCTGTTCTCGCTCTCCAGGATCTGGCCGTGAGGGCCGTGTCGTCCGCGTAGAGGTTGAAGACAAGCAACATATTTTGAACATTTATAAGACTTATAATTACTACTATTATATTATTCTATACATATATTATTTGTTATTATTACGTCTATTTGCCAATGTTTGTCTAATATCTTTGTTTATTGTCATACATGTATTGTTTTTATTATTAAGTGTATTTTCGTTTATTTTTTAGTTTATTTTTTTACGGGGGGAGGGCTGAAAATCAATTATGTTGAGCTCTCTACCCTTTGTGTAATTTATTGTATAATTTTTTGCACAATAAATTTATTTATTATTATTAATATTATTATTATATAATTGGAGACAACCTGGATAGACCTAGGACAGAAGTCGTCGAGTTTGTTGCAAAGGCATCAGGTAATTTTAGTTTTTTTATATAATTGGGTTGCTCATCAGTGCATTGAAATATGTTTTTACTATTAAGGTATTTTTAGATTGTTTATATTTATCATAGTTTATGTTTATATTATTATGTAAATTAATTTAGGTGTGTGTACTACAAGTATTTACAACTTTCTTCGTGAATATAAAGAAACACACCAACTTCATTCACCGAAAGTATATCACAGAAAATGCACAATTTTGGATAACATCGATGATGGAACTGAAAGTGCTCTCAGACATTTGATTCATTCATTTTTTGTAATGAACGAACCACCAACTCTGAATTAAATGTTAGCTTTGGTGCATGAAGATTAATAACTACATTGATTAAAATGGAGTATTTTGAGGACATTGATTACAGAAATTGGCTTTCGGTGAGTAAACCAAGTTTTTATTTCTTCATGTTGTAATGTAATTATTGTGTTTGGCACTATAGGTTTGCAAAAAGGTCACGCAATAGTGTCCTTAGGGAAAAGAATAATTCGTCATGCGCAAAGCCAAGAGGAAGAATTGTGGCAGCTTGACATTGTGATGGACATCGTAGTAGCCAATGAACATTAATGTGAGGGATGACTTTTCTTCGTCCGAATCTGACTCGGACTAAGGTCCAGTTGTATCTATGGCATTCGTGTGGATTATTCGAAGATATTGTTACCACTATATTTCGTAAATATGCATGACATAATTGCAACACAATTGACAGGCCTTAATTCAAAATTTGACGATGACATACTGCAGGTATTTTAAATTTTAATAGCATTTTATTTATAATTTAAAAAAAGCGGTTTTATTTCAGAAACCATTCATAATTCTACTGGTGGCTCAATAGAGGTCGAGTACTAATAATAGAAGTTGAGGTTTAGTATTTATTTTCATACAGGGTGCAGTATGCAAATTTTTTATTGTTTATGTTTCTCCATTTATATTTTGTTATAATGTAGCCTGACCTCTCGTAAGTTTCTTCTTACAAACAATAATCGAACCTTGTGAATATGGTGTGTATAACATGTATAGCTTTTATTGTTATTTTATTAGATTTTAGGGCAGTGTTAATTATTTAGTTTTTATTTTAATACAGGGTGCAATATATGCATATTTTTTATTGTTTATGTTTAACTCCATTTATATTTTGTTATAATGTAGCCTGACCTCTCGTAAGTTTCTTCTTGGTTCTTCTTACAAACAATAATCGAACCTTGTGAATATGGTGTGTATAACATGTATAGCTTTTATTGTTATTTTATTAGATTTTAGGGCAGTGTTAATTATTTAGTTTTTATTTTAATACAGGGTGCAATATATGCATATTTTTTATTGTTTATGTTTAACTCCATTTATATTTTCTTATAATGTAGACTGATCTCTCGTAAGTTTCTTCTTGGTTCTTGTTACAAGCAGTAACCGAACCTTGTTAACCCTCTATTGCATGATTTAATTTTTCTTTTTTTAACAATTTTTTTTTTAAAGATATGATATTTAAAGGTGTAAATAAAATATATAAAACATTCTAATGGAAACTTTTTATTTAAAATTAAGACAAAAAATATTCCCAATTGGGAACAGTATGCTTATAAGCTTCACTTTAATACATATTTAATTTGTATGAAACTCTACAAAGCAATTGCTTTTTGCATAAAAACACAGGTATACCTTACATTTTTGACAGGTAACTCTGCTTTTACCCGTGCATCCCATTTTTTTACGGGCATAACATCAGCAATTTGATCAACTCGTGCATTTGACTGTTTTATAATTGACATCCATATGAGGTACCAAAAGATCTTTCTAACTCTTTCTTCGATAAATGCAGTGGCTTGTTAGGTCGTAACAGAGTACTGAATAAAACTGTTTTATAAACAATACCATCTAAAAAGATGACATCAAAGAAAAACTTTAAAATTGTGTAAGGAGTTGTCATCTGTGGGATTCTGGAGGAAGTAGGGTATTTCCTTAAAACTGGTTACCTTCTGCATTGGTATTCGTAATGGAATTCTTTCATTTGACTTCAGATGCTTTACTTGTCGATGGCACATTAGGAAATAGGTCAACTAAAGGTACTTCATCATCACTACTATAAAAAAAATTAGTTCTTCATGCTGTGTATTATCTTCCACCAAAATAGTGGACTCATCCTCCAAAATGGAATCCTCGCTGTCAGAAGGAAGATCTCTTATATTTACATGCCTTCACAAATTCATATTGCCAGGCCATTCTACACGACAAACAGATATTGATAGGTTAAACTAATATTTTTACAAAACAAAACTCACCTATATTGCCGTTTATAAAAATTATCGCAAACACGTCTAAATTGCAACAGCTGATCGTTAGGTTATGTCACAGAATACTTTATTTAAATTCCGTTAGAGTACTGCCTTCTATTGGTCGACAATTCAACATTATAATGAATATAAATGGCACACGAATAATAGTCCTGGTATAAAAACATCATAATTATATCGATTCTAAAAAAAATATTTTTATTCTACAAACCTCCGTATTAAAATAAATCCTACCAGTTATACGAAATGCGCCGTCGCACAGTGCTGCCAAAACGTCTAATAGCGGCAAAATGTCAGAGTTCCCGAAGCCATTTTTTTTAGTTATAATCTCACTCGTATGTGTTCTAGCAGTCAATATTTTCAGTCATGAAGTTTATTCAACAAATATTGCCCCTCGATAAGTACTAATAAGAAAGATGGAGTTCGCAAAAGTAATAGTAGATGTTCCAGTTTTACAGTAAAATTTTGTTTAAAGTTATTGCATCTGACGTAAACAATAAGCCATCTAAAAATTGATATTATCTTGGGAAAGTACAATGTATTTATTTTTTATTTTTCATAGTAAGTGCGGTTTTAATCCTACTGGAAACACAGAACATCCTAATAAAATCTTTGATGCAATTAAGAGCAGCTTAATCTAAAACCTAATTGCAGGCATGCTTGTACTAAATGCTCCAATTTGCTCCAAAAAAAATACATTTTACGTTATAATTGTTACTCCTTCTTCTTCATATTTTGCCAAGTTTCATAACCAAATCTTTCCAACAAAGTAGAAATAAATAATTATTTCAAAGAAATATCTGGATATTAATTTGTGTCAAACATATAAAAGGACAAAGAATAGTGGGAAAATGTCTCGGTAAATTTTCATAATTTTATGATATGATGTAATTCTCATTATTGTCTCCACAGGCCCAACGCAATCCTGTGACTAGTTTTCGAGATATAGGGTCTTCAAAAGTACCAATAAAAAAGTATGCCTTGTCCTTTCAATTCTGCTAATACTATTTCAACTAGAAATGAATAATGTGGAAAATGAAAATATGCTGCGAAAGTACCCTTCATTATATGGCTCCGTGGTCTAGAGGTAACGTACTTGCCTCGAAACCTCGAGGTCCTGGGTTCGATTCCCGGTCGAGGAACTGGGATTTTTCTGTGAGAGAGATTAATCGTAGTATACTCTGATATTGGGTGTGTGTCCATTGTCTCTAAATGTGTAGCCCTCTCCCATACAAAGTCATTTCAGACCTTCAGGGATAAAGGGGGTTGTAATTTCATGTGGTGTTATTATTATTATTTTCTTGAAAACCATGCTATTAATTTTTCTGGAAGCACAGATGCCTTTGACTTCCTTTTAATTTTTATTATTAAGTTGTATATTTAATTTTTATTCACATTCTTGACATTGAATACTCGTATAAGTATTCTAATGAAAATAAATTTTCTTGTAGTTTATTTAATTTTTTTGATAGGGAAAACTATAAAAAAAGTTGTTCGAAAACATTTAAACCCCCAAATCACAAGTTTCAACATGTTATAATACAATACAATAGAGCATTATATAATAATATTATATAACTAATATTACTATTAATTAACTAAAATAGTTTCAGAGTTATTTGACCGGGTCTAACTTTTGTATAAATTATATGTATACTTATAATTATTTCTTATGGCGTCATGGACATTTAGAACAGTTTTATAAGTTTTAAAGTTACTAAAAAAAAACAGCAAATATTCAACTAATTTTGCTATTGACCACCCATTTTTGATACACCCTATATAGATAATTTGATGTTTTTTACATAGGGAACCATTAACATACTTACATAACCGCATTTAACAACATTCACTCTAAAAAATATATATAATAATTTCAAAAATTTTGCCGCTATTAGACATTTTGGCATCACTGTGCGTCGTGGTGGATTTGCTTTCCAATAATATTTATATTTTTTATGATGTTATATACCTATTCGTTTTTTTTTGTTACAAATAATAAATAATTTTAACCTGTCACCTAACCTAATCTAATTGTTTTAATTCACCAAAAATCAAAAAATGATTTGTAGTGTGTGAAACGAGGTTTTGCCACAGGAAATCCAATAGGCTCCTCCCCAATTCTATCTGTGCATTAAACGGACTATAGACATTTCATTATTATTCAAAATTTTTTTTTTAGAAAAAAAAATTAGTATTGTTTTCATGTATTTTTATAATATTTAAATAAGTGTGACAATCCAGATGATTGGGAATATTTTTATTATATACAGAGATTCTTATATTTCGTGTTTTTTTTAATGTTTATATAACTTTGCTCACTTAGTTGTTATTAAGTACAAAATTTTTTATGATTTTTGATATTTAATGTTAATGTAAGCTCTGAAGAAGTTGTATAAAATCAACAAAACGCGTCAGCTATAATAAATTGTATTTCTTTTGTCTAAACAACCCCGAAATTTACCATTACGTATAAAAGATTTTACTGGATACGAAATTAATTGCAGAATTTTTTGAAGTTTATGCACAACCGGACTGCGCCATTAGTAAGAGCGTTTTATACGAGAATGTTAGCGGATCATATGGCAAACACCTCTCCGTGAAAATAACTGTACGCGGTCATGTCGCGAACTGCGAAACAAAACTTACGTAATATTACATACGTTTATTCTGACTGTTCTCAACACTGATTGCATATATTACAGATATATAAATAAACGCATACGCATCAAGGACTATCAGCCAATTCAATCATATAAAGATTTTTTAAGAAATGGGATATTTGTATATAACAGCCGGCACTGAAAAATGGCAAATATTTCTGCTGCCTAGTTATGAGTGACTGAATAGGAATATCAACTTAATTTTCTCGCGAACAGTTGACTTCACCATAATATTGCATTTGGATATAATTCTAGAAAGCCTCTTCTACAAAATGCGTCTTTAGGATCTTGTTGCAAAATATATAGCGAGCCATATCTGTACAATTCTTCTAAATTACGTCCTTTTTGCCGTTTTTGTTTTTGTGATTACAGAGATTTCGATGTTCAAAAGACTAAAGTTTCGAGAACCAATCAACCCTTCGACACCGACCACAGCGAGCCAGAACCAAAAAAAACCAGGCCGAAATTTTGAGAGTGGGTAAATTTCTTACAAACAATCATACCAAACAGTATATTGCAATTGTTTCGATTCAATATTCGAACGATTTCGCGAAACAATTATCCTAATTCTCTCATACCCATGAGGGCTAACGCGCTTGAATTCACCACGAGAGTGCTAGTGTACTGTAAGTTCAATGTCACTGAACCTTAATGTTTACTATGGCTTTTTAACGCTAGTTTTTAGTAATTTTTACAAAAATTAGCTGAAAAACATTTAACACAATGATGGCAGAAGGGGAAACTAGTAATTTACTTGCTCAGTAGGAAAATTATTGTACTTGTCAGAAGTGTCTTATGTCATTAAAGTTAGGTTATAACAAGAATAAGCATGATGAAAACAACGATTGTAGATGATTATTACTCATGATTTTCTGTAGTAGACTCCTTTGGTAACGCATAATCGTCAGGATTAAAATATTTCTTATAAACACACGAATGTTCCGAAGGAGTAAAGTTATCTCTATTAACCACTGTTTTAGGCGAGTTTTGTCTCTCGGAAGCATATGTCCGCCTTTTGTTTCTGAACAAAATGGAACTGCACAACACTGAGGCACAATTAACAAGGTTTTTTTATTTGCTGGTGTACGAAATAATTATAAATATAAACACAATAAACTTTTCATGCGCCTAACAATAACTTTTGACACGACCTTACTCGATCAGTGGCGCCAACTGGTAAGCCTGAAAACGTTAACCCTCATTACTCTACTTCTTTCAAATTCTGTATTTTAAACACGATGTGAAAGTTGTCTTATATTGGTTATATGCTACCGGTGGCAATAAAACTGATAGTTTTAAGGCACAATAAAATACATTTAGAATAATACTTTAACAGCAAAAGAAGCTAAAAAACTCTGTTTTTCGTACGTAATTATTTTTTTATCATTAATTTATTTACTATAAATCAATATTTATACAAACATTCAGGAACACAGTTTTATCATTGGTGTAATTTTCTTGAAACTGAAAAAAAATTAGTACTTTGTGTATAGGAATATGTATATGTATATATTTTGTCTGAAAATATAACGTTATGATTATTTTTTAATGACATACATTTGAATAGAGTTTTGTATCCATTTTACGCTATCTCCTCAGTTTACCGGTGTGTACGTTTGTTAATATTTCAGCCTAACAGATTTATTACCAGAATTTTTCAGCTTTTCCATGAACTCTACGAGAGTCGAAAAATGTATGTACATTATATTATGCGTGTATATCACATAGAAGATAAATCACGAGTAAAAATCCAACAGTTACACATTCTGCGATGAATTATTCGAAATACGATGTCGGTTATTTTAGAGCACAAAGCACCTCGTAATTCATCTAGCAAAATAAATATATTACGAAATCATCAAACAAAGAACAAATCATTTTGCAACAATAACTTATGTTTAACTGAAAACGGTTCTGTTTGTGGATAACTGGATGTACAACGTATTGTTAATATGGCATACACATCCGGGATTAAAAATTTATCATCTCCATAGAGATCACGTTATTTAAAGTTACATTTCGGAATATAAATTCTGCAAATATTGCGCAGCAATGAATATTTTTACAGTTACAGCAATAGATCGATTTTATTGATATAATTTATGGAGAAACTGTCAACATATTTTTTCTGAGGCACTTTATTTTTCTTGCCAACAAGAGAAATATTGGAGTAAATATATATTTTCTTTGTTCCGAGTACCCCATTTTTCTCTTTACATTTGCGACGAGATATGAATTTCTTATTAATAATAAAAGTTTTTCAGGTAAGTATTAAGATAACCACTATACAAAATGTGTCTTAATGATGATGTTGGAAGTTAAAACATTAAATTAAATGCCTACATTATCTCTTCACGTCCTTTGCTCCATTGATATTACTAATACAATTTAAAAAAATATGTAATATTTATGTTAGTGTTTATTGCTGAATTTTGCAGTAATTGTTCAATAAATTAAAAATAGTCACAAGCAGCCATAGAAATATATACAAAAAAATGTTCGTGTTTCAATCCTACCTCACATCGTCCATAAATATACAGGTTGTTCCATTTGAAAAAAATTGAGAAAATTCAGTTCAAAAAGCTGTAAATTTAAAAAATCCTTTTTGGCCACATTGTATACTTTTAAGAAATAAAAATGGCTGAGTAATGTCACAAACATGTCTCATAACTTGTACTAACATATTTTTTTCTTAAAATTGATAGTTGTGATTGTAGTCATATTTTTAATATAAACGTGTATGTAAATGGTATAATTTCAACAAAAAAAAATCATTACATCCAAGTGGTTAGGAGAAAGTCAATAATAATACAGGACTGAAAGGAGACTACAAAGGGATTTCCAAAAATGTTCTGACATACATGGCATTTCATTAAAAAAAATGATACTTGACCTTGTGGAATTGTATTAGCTCACCCTGTATATTCGAATACAGTTTTCTGTTATAGACTTTTTTGTCTAGTTTACTTATGTTTTTAAATCAAGTTTCTAACTATCATAGAACTCGAGCTATCGAAGTCGGACGCACTATTGCCCCACCCTGTATATAGTTTTGTCTTTTCTTGACCGTTAATATTGTTACGTGTTTGCTATCAACTCAAACACCTATACTCGTAGATTTGTTGATTGAAAGTCCAAGTTAATCACTACTTTATTAACTAATTAATAATTAACAACGATATATAAATGACTGTCTTAACTTTAATCACAATTAAACACTTTATAAGTCTATTTCTTATTTCTTCTTCAGTCGTTCATTTTCAACTTAAGACTGAGTCTCGGCCCACCGTGCACCGTCTTATTTATACATCCATTCACACGGTCTAGAACATTCCAGAACATTCTCGGCCGTTCTCGTACATTCTAATCTCATCTAACCAGTCTACGCAGTCCAGTATCGTAACAATATCAAATAATATTTTATGTAGTTTTTTGGGAAGTTCGGTTAGATATAACTACTTTTTTTACTAACGTTTCTGTTTATTACACCATCATCAGACAACTACAGTTAATTTAACATTTTAAAAAACATAGTTATGATTATTTTAAATTACAGTATTTACTTACATTATTAACTATTAGGTGCTTGTTTTAAATTTTGTTACATGTTTCGTGTTGTTTCATTGCCTGTTTTAGTGCAACTGAACTGATTTAGATTAACAAGGTGTTTTGGCTCTTAATGGTTCAGAAATAAAATGCATGCAACTAAAGAAAGAAAGAAGGCTCGCGGCCTTTGCGATGGTGCCTCAAAAATTTCGAGGAAGGTCTATTTGATAAATTTATACAAAGCAATAATAAAAGATAGAGAAACCACAATTATGGAACTCCGTGGTGTCATTAAGCTAACACAAGATATAATTAAACTGTTGGAAGAAGTAAATCAATCAAAGAATCCAAGGATACAGACAGGCAGTAATAAAAAGCCTGTAGAAAAAACTCAAAGAGTGTTAGCAGTTTAAACTAGGGTATTACTACCGAGAATAAATCCTCAACTCTTAGAAATACAAAACTGAATTTAAATACTATCAGGGAGAAGTCCACTAATAATATTAACCATAAGCCACAAATAATAACAATGAGGGCACCAATGCAGTAAATATGTCATTAAATGTAAATGGCTTGCCAACACCCGAGGCTGATTTACAATCTATAAAAGGTAGTTTCTATAAAAACAAGAAGCAAACATCACATGAAAATCAATCAAATAAAAAATCATACATAAATACCTATCTATAAATACTGATAACATAAGTGCAACTAAAGCTAAAGATAAATCAATAAAAAGATATTCCTGATTATATCTATTAAACTTGAATAAAGAGACGACATGCAAGGACATTGTTGATTGCCTAAAGGAAGCACAAGATGCTAATAATTTTTGTGAACTAATCACATAAACAAATACCAATTCATTAGTGGCGTCACGTGCGTCGTTTAAAATTGGAGTCCCATCCTATATGGTAAATATTTTCCGCTCTTCAAATTACAGGTACATTAGTATATCGTAATTTTTTCCGAAGCAATCCCAAGTGGAAGAAACACATTTGAGTCCACAAAGTTAACAAATGGAATCATCAAAATGAACAATGGTATTTCAGTTTTTCATTTGAACATTCAGTGTCTTAGGAACCAAGGTGCTGAATTGGAAGCACAAACACTTAGGTACGATTTTATATGTTTCACAGAACACTAGATGCTCAGTGAAGAGCTTGACCAGCTTTATTATGAAAATTATACTGTGATAAACAGCTTTTTCTAGAACAACACACATACATGGCGGTGTGGTAATTTTAGCAAAAAAAAAAGATCTAGCAAAGTATTGTATTGAGAGAAAGGATATTTCTAACTTATCAGTTGAAGTACACTGTGAATTGTGTGCACTTGAGTTTAAAAAGTATAATATACTTATTGTGACCATCTATAGATCTCCATATGGTAACTATGACATTTTTATTGATGTATTCTTAAAATTACTTGAAATGATAAAAAAGAAAAATTATAAAAATATTATAAATGGTGATTTCCATATTGAATATAGTAGTTTTTATACAAATGTAATTGATAGTACATTGTCTGATCACTTGGGTGTCTTCATAAAAATACCAGTTAAGTTACAACTTAGCATAAAATATGTCATCAATACCAGATCTATTAAATAACCTTACAAAAAATATAAAATGGGACTTTGTGTCCTGAAATATTCTTAGTATTAATGAAAAGTGTGATAAATTTATAGCTGATATCAATATAGCCATGAAAATTACATTCTCTGAGAAATCTCTCATTTTAAATAATAATATAATACAAACAAAATAGTTTAACGATGATCTCAAAAGAATGAGAGAGACACTCAATTTCATATATGAAGCAGCAAAAAGTGCTGGATTCTGTTGAGCTTAAAATATCAATGAATTCATATACAGACAAATATGGAAAAGCCGTTGCTCAAGCTAAAATTAGAGCAATTAATGATTTTATAAACAATGCTTCAAATACCCAAAAAGCAATGTGGCAATTTATTAATAATTATTCTAACAAATGTAGTAACAAATAAGCAATATATTTAAGCCCAGAGGAATTCAATACATGTTTTTGTATAGAGTGGAATGAAAAATAATAACGCCGAAAATTTTTTTTTTTGCTAACTATTATTTACTAACTTTTACAAAACTTATCACAGATAAGTATAACATATATCGTTTTAAACAATTATTTTTCCCGGCTATTTGCCAAAATGCTGAAACTTGGATTACAAAAAAGATAATATGCACATTATGTTCAGTGCGACTGACTCAATAATGTTATTTTTACTGAACATAATGTGCATATTATCTTTTTTTGTAATTCAAGTTCCAGCATTTTGGCAAATAGCCGGGAAAATAATTGTTTAAAAAGATATATGTTATACTTATCTGTGATAAGTTTTGTAAAAGTTAGTAAATAATAATTAGCAAAAAAAAAATTTTCAGCGTTATTCTTTTTCATTCCACTCTATACAAAACATGTATTGAATTCCTCTTAGCTTAAATTTATTGCTTGTTTGTTACTAAATTTGTTAGAATAATTGTTAATAATTTGCCACATTGCTTTTTGGGTATTTCAAGCAATGTTTATATCGTTATTATTTTTCATTCCACTCTATATTTTCAACTTTTACCAAGAAGAGGATACCTGATTTGTTTTTGAAATTATTGTGACATGTTTTGTAGGAATAACTGAGAACATTATCAATGAACATCTGAACGAACGAAAGTAGTGAACAATATCTTCAATACATAAATATTGGCGATATTTCAGATTTTGAATTTCGCGAAATTACTTTTATTGAAATTAGAGATATTACATTTAGTCTGAAAAACAAAGATTGTGAAGATGTTTATGGTTTTAATACCAAAACTATAAATTGCGTTGCTAACGAAATTGTGGTACCTTTAACCAAATTTTTGATTATGTCTTTAAAAGAAGGAACTTTTGCTATTGCATTAAAAATTTCACGTGTTTTGCTCATACATAAAAAAGTCCCATGGATATTTCGGCTAACGTTAGATCAATATCTATAATACCTCTGACTGCAAAATTTTTTAAAAAGGCCTTAAAAATAAGAATCTGTGAACACTTTGAAAATTAAAACTTGTTTAGCAAATGCCAGTTTGGTTTTAGAAGTGGTCATTTCACGACTATGGCTATAAACACTTTAATAGACATTGTAAATGATGATTTCGAGAGGGGGTGACTATACAGCATCGTTTTTCTTTGATCTAACAAAGGCGTTTGACTGTGTCTCACCAAGCAAACTGTTCGAGAAATTGAGCATCTGCGAATTTAGCAAAAATAGCGTAAGCTTGGTGCAGTCATACCTAGATGATAGAAACCAATTTATAACTCAACAGAGAAAATTCCCACCCATTAGACATTCAATATGGAGTACCACGAGGATCAGTACTGGGGCCAGTACTATTTCTGATCTATATTAACGATTTCGAAAATAATGATCCCCATACTGATTTTATAATGTTTGCTGATGACACGAATGCATTAAACAACAGTAAAATTCTCATTCCTCTTAAGCAAAAGTTGGAGGAAACTCACTCAAACATTGCAGATTGGTTTACTGCTAACCAGTTAAGTCTAAACTGGTTGAAAAATTAAAAAAATGATCTTTTTTCTGTGTGATACAACAACTGTAGCCTCTAATATATATCTTTTAAGAAATCTCTCTAAAAGAGTCCCTCAATTTGTTCTAAAAACTGCGTTTCATGCTCTTCTACAGACAAAAATATCTTATGCCCTGTTGGCATGCGGACATGAAACTTCCATGGCTAGAATTTTTGGATTACAAAGACGGACCATTAGGATCATAGATGGTATAAAATACAGAAATGACAGTAGAAGAAGCTTTATTAAGTTATATATCCTCAAGGTCCCCTCTCTCTATATCTTGCAATGTGTGCTTTATGTAAAGAACAATATGTCAAATTATATAATTCATCAAAATGTACATGCTCATGACACACGAAATAAAACAAAGTTTTGTATCGAGTATCACCAAATCGATATATCAAAAATAGGAATAAACTTCTTTGCTCCAAAGATGTTCAACGTGCTGCCTGCCATAACGTTTTAAAGATTTACCATTTAATAAATTTAAACAACTGGTTAAGGATTATTTGATCAAAATTGTTTTATAGCATTGATGATTTCTACATAAGGTTTTTAGCAATATGATTATTTGAAATCTGTGATTAAACTTCTTATATGTATTTATGTAGGTGTATGTGTCTGTCTGTGTCTATGTATGTGTGTACATATATTTTTTTGTTTTCATATTTAAGTAAATATACAACTTTTAATGTGTTCTTTTAGTATAATCCATATTTATGTTTTAAAGCATTGGATATTACTATTGTAAACCTGTGTAATCTGATATACTAGCACCAATAAAGGTTGAATTCAATTTAATTCAATTCAATATTTAAGCCAAACACCCACATTAATACAATAATAATCGTTATTGACTCTACTATTGCCAACATATCGTACTAGCTGCGAGTAAGTCATTCAAATTAAAAGCCGATTTACCTTGAATGACTTCAAGGCCCTCTACTATACTGCAATTAACAGATTAGATTATCAATTAAAGTGATATATGAAAGCTGTTTCTATGCATCAGGACATCATTGACGTAACGTCCATGCGGAAAAGTATTGTGTACAAAACAAATATTAAATGATAAAAAGTATTTCATAAAGTAAGGAAGCACACGAATTGTTTCACTAAATTGCGCGGTTTAATGCTCAATAAATAACGTGTCAAATATTCATTTAGGAGTTAAGTACCTATTGGAAAAAATATTGACAAGAATAATAATACACAACACTAAAACATTATGTACTCGTCTCTGTAGTAATGGATTTGCTAATGTATGAACTTAAAGATTTTCAGTAGAATTTTGTTTGAGGTAATTTATTGAAGGTTCTTTATTAATTTTCCTTAGGATTTTTTAGCAAAACAAAATGGCGGAATCAATAGTCGACCAGCCCTTGAAAATTTTAAATTATGTGAAACAAAATTTGTGATTATATTTTTTTTAGGTCGCTGAATACAAATATAACATTATTTTTCTAAAAATCCAGATATCTTATCCAATATGGCGTCTAGTTATTGATTTCATGGCGTTAAGGAAATATGCAGTATAATTGGTATGATCTAAACAAATCAATATCGCCTATTATAAAAAATTGCATGTTTTTTAAAAGTTATGTTACATAGACAAATAAATTTAATTAGCATTATTGCAACAAAAACCTAGTCTTGCACATCGTCACCAGGAACAGTTTTGCAGTTGAAATATCTGATTAAATAAATTTATCACAGTAATGTCTATAGGCCTCCAAGGTCAATGATAGTATTATTCGATGCGATTTTGTTAAACATACATTTTTACTGTGACTTTCAGACGATAGATATGTTTAGTGAACCTCACCTAGATATTCAGGTGAAATTAAATGAATTTGTTTGTGGTCTCAGTTTATCAAAACTTCAAGCTGATATATTAGCTTCAAGATTGAATGGTGGCATCTTTAGAGAAAGGTACAAAAGTTAGCACGTTCTGTAAAAGATAGAGAATTCCTATAGGATAGAATCCCGAAAATCAAAAATATAGTCAAAATTATCAAAATAAATAATAATAATAATAATAAACGCCTTTATTGCCCAACAGATTACAAAGGAATCCAATTACAGGACAAAATTAGTAGTTAATATTCATCTAAGCTAAACTAAACTATATTAAAAATTATTCTTCAAGTTAATCTACAGAAAATAGAATTACATTAAATTACTCAGGTTGAGTTAAGTGAGTAAAAAACAAATATATATATATATACATATATATGTATATATATATATATATATATATATATATATATATATATATATATATATATATATATATATATATATATATTTATAAAAAATATATATATATATATATATATATATATATATATATATATATATATATATATATATATATATATATATATATATATATATATGTTAGATTAATTAAGTTGAGTTAGGAAAAAGAAAAGACAATATGACACAAAAGCAAGGTAAATTAAATAAGAACAAACAGTCAAAACAGTTAGGCGAGGTTGCCATGTTCTATGACAATTTTGGTAAGCTTATTTAGGCTGTTGTGGTGTATATCGCAGAACATGGTAACGCTGTTCACACTATTGCACATATTATAGATAGGTGACCGTAGTAATGTATTAGTTCTAGCCACAGGTAATTGAAACGTAGTTGATACTCTTAAATGAAATTGTGGAACTCGAAAAGGTATTTGATTGACAAGACTAATGCAATCAATTTTATTATGTATTAGCTTGCAGATAAAGCTCACTACAAATACCACTCTTTTTAGATGTAGCGATTGAGTATTCAAGGAATTCAACAACAGATGTTGAGCGTACCCCCTAACAGGGTAGACTCCTGAGATTTTATATTGTAAGAACTTGAGAAATTTCCTCTGAACAATTTCAGCAGCCAATTCTTGTGTATTATAAAATGGATACCAGATCAAGGAACCGTACTCTAATTTTGACCTTACATAAGAAAAATAAAGTGCTTTTAATGCAGCGGAATCATGAAAATTACTACAGTTTCGAATTATGAAGCCTAACATTTTTTAGTGCAGAGGTTGTAGATTGTTTAATATGCTCATTGAATGACATTTTTGAGTCGAACACTATACCTAGATCTTTTATGGATTTTCATCGATTCAAGTAAGTGGATTTTAATTGATAAATAAAGTTTGTATAATGTTTTTCTAACGTAAAGGTTATGCTTTTGCATTTTTGAATGTTTAATTGGAGATTATTTTCTTCACACCAGACTTCTATCTTTCTCAGCTGATTGTGAATAAATATACAATCTTCGACATTTTCTATTGCATGGTAAATTTTGTGATCATCGGCAAACAACACTTTTTCACAATCAATAACCTATACCAAATCATTAATGAAGAGCAAGAATAGTAAGCTACCAAGATTAGATCCTTACGGTACTCCAGAGGTAGCAGTGAATTGCTTAGAATCAAACCCGTTGTAAGATACATACTGAATTCTGTTTGCTAAGTACGACCTAATAAGTGCAATAAGAGATTCATCAAAACCAAAGTCGCTCAGCTTAATTAAAATTATTCCGTGATCGATGCGATCAAACGCTTTGGCAAAGTAGGTATATATAACGTCAACCTGCCCATGATTATCAAGCACGGAAGCTACGTATTGGGAGAATACTGCTAAATTTGTTATGGTGGAACGGTTCTCCATAAAACCGTGCTGATGTGGTGAGATTAAATTTTTTACCGCAAGGTATATATAACCATAGAGTGATATTTCCAAAAGCTTTGCAAAATTACATAGTATAGAAATGGGCCTGTAATTAGTCATTTGCGATGGATCGCCAGATTTGAGTACAGGACATACTCTCGCGACTTTCCACATATCAGGAAACACCGAGGTTTTAAGAATAAGATTAAAGATAAATAATAGAGGAGTTATAAAAGCATATCTACAATCTTTTTACTAAAGACCTAGGGATTTGGTCATGACCTGACGTCATTTTATTTTTCAACTTATTGGCAGAATTCAGTATGTCCTTTTCAGTAAATTCTCTGATATTAAGTGAAGCTAAGTAGTTAAAGCAATTAGATTCAATATCTAGGCTAGTTGGTTAAATGGGGTAGACCTTTTATGTAACTTACTTTGAAGAAAACTGAGGATAATTTGGAATTGTCAGTAGTTATACAAAACACTACTTCTATAAATCTTGCTGTATTGTCTTAAATTGAGAGTTGTAAAATATATGAGAAATGAAATAAAGTTTGAGTGATAATTTGTGACATATGTTACACAAAACGAGTGTAAGTTAAATTAGACAGTAACTCACTGCGAAATAAAACAGAAAATATATTTCAGATTTCTGGTTTCTACATATAGTCAGATAAATTCATTATAATCTTTTCATTTCATATCCGACTATTATAATTCAAATTCATTTATTGTCTGTTTAATATTTTATTTACAAATACCAAATTTGTTCATTTTCACTTCAATGGGCAAACGTAATGGGCTTTTCACAGATAGTAAAATGAGAAGTCAAATAATCAATAAATGAATATTAAAATTTAATTCTTAGATATAAAATAAAAATGAGGGGAGACGCATGGTGGAATAATCAACCA
Source organism: Rhamnusium bicolor (assembly GCA_029963845.1). Taxonomy (NCBI): domain Eukaryota; kingdom Metazoa; phylum Arthropoda; class Insecta; order Coleoptera; family Cerambycidae; genus Rhamnusium; species Rhamnusium bicolor. Next base: position 625,157 of record JANEYF010000603.1, on the reverse strand, counting down.
AAAGTGGTAAATAAAAGGAAGAAAAGAGTCATACAAAAGAACGATAACTGCTGTTGACAATAAGCAAAAATGTGACTTGTAGAAAATCAATAAATTGAAAACGAATAATGAACTGAGCAAACTGGAGTTAAAAAAGATAAAATATCAAAAAGATTTTTCTTTAGGGAAATATGTACAGTTTATTTCAAATTTATTTACAACATAAAAAACGTTGGCTTCTTTGATATCTTTATCGCCGTCAAAGAAGCCGAGGTTTTTTAGGTTGCAAATAAGTTTGAAATAAACTATAAGTGATGATTTCAAAATTAGAGGTGGTAGAAATATAAAAATGTTAGTATATTTAAATGGCTACTTTTCATAATGATATCATTAGGTCCGGTCCAAATTATGTCATATGACATCAAAAACTATTAATTTCTTGGAACGGATTTTTTCGATAAGTAAAAAATAATTATAAATTACCTCTAGAATACGATTATAACATTTAATTTATTCCTTCTTCTGTGTATTTGTTTCTTCCTTACTTTTTTTGTCATTGTATTTTGTCAAGACGTTGTAATCATTCTGGAGATAAATTTTTTACCTCATGAGGAAAAATATTCACACGTACAGATACGAGGGTTCCGATTACAAAAGTTTACACTTTTTTTACCACCATAATGCTCGGATATTTCCAAAGAATTAATTTGTAGTTTGAGAATCGTTCCCATTTTACTTAAAAGATATGATCTACCAGATTATTTAAACCCCAATCTAGAGTTTTAGATATATCCGAACTGATCAAATTATTCTATGAACATTTGAGGTATAAATCTCAGTTGCAGTGTTGGTCTTTGAAAAGAACATTTTGTATATGAAACAATGTCCTCCGCTAAACTGTTGACTGTTGTGAAACTAGTAAGTCTAGAAAATTTCCAAATGTTGCAATTGAAAGTTGTTCTCTATGTAGTCACCAGTGTATACCAAGTTTCTAATATCAGTATAGAAAAAAGTTAATATAATTATACTACAGTATTAAAAAAATATATTTGAGAACCTGCTTTGGGTGTGTGCATAAAGGAAAAAAATAGAAAAGTCATACATTATTTTTCTTATCAAAACACAATACTTTTGTTTTTTTCTTGTTGATTATATTGGATCTGCTTGTTTATATTATGAAGTTAAAAAACAATACAATTATTTCAAAAGGTTAAGGTCAATAATAAAAACTAGCCTGAATATAGAAAACACGTCAAATCTGATATTAAATCTGATCCAGCCTATTAACATCAAAAAGGATAACACGATGGTATACCATCATCAGTGACATGGAATAACCAATCCATACAGAATTCTCAGTCGATATGGAACCGTTTTGTTGAATTCTATTTCATTGGCTACATTTTCTCTACTAATTTACCCTAATATTTTGTCTTGCAGTAATAATAATTTATTACCATTAAAAATGTTACCACCGAGGATTGTGATATTGTTTTCTGCGAACCACTATGTATAATATTTAATTAGATCATCCAAACCTGTACCTTTCCCAATATATGGAAAGATTCTAGAATTTGTCATAGCTATAAGAATGGCTCAAAAATAAAATCTCTAATCATAGACCAATTGCCATTTTGTGTAACTTTTCTAAAGTTTTTAAAATATTAATTCAAAGCATTTTATCATGCCTCCTAAATAATATTATCATACCGGAAAACCATGGTTTAATTCCACTATTACCAAGTTAGTGTGCAAGACGCAATTCATTAATTGAGTTTAATTACCATGTTTAGGTCTTACTCAATTGACAGGTCTCAGTTTGTATAGTGTCATGGCTACCTGTCTGTCAAATTTACTCAAACCTCGAGTGTCCCTCTAGGTTTGATTCTTGGTCCTCTCATGTCTGATGCTTTTATTAACGCTATCGCATTAACTTGGCGTTTTCTTTTATACCCGGACGATCTGATTATTTTGTGAGGTTAAATCTCTGAAAACTGCAGGAAAGTCTATATCTTATAAATGTATGGTGCCTTGACAATATTAAGGCTGCTAGTGGTTATACAAGCACTGATTAGTATATTTCTTGGCGTCGATGGTTAGCCTTGGTAGCAGAAATAAGCAGACGGTAAATTAGTGATAAAGAAAACAAGAAATTTTAGAAGGTACAACTGACAGATTATTAATATCAGTTGGCAATTTATTGTAAAGGTTGATGGCAAAATAAGAAAGTCATTTTTTAAATGAAGTCTATGACCAAGAGTATGTGGTAAATGAGAAGATTTGCCATTTCTTGAATGCGATTAGGAATATAGCAAACGTGGAAGAGAACTATTTGGTGAAAATAAACAATAAAATCTAATTTGTGTGATTATTCGGGTTTAACCCATTGCTAGTAAAGATATACAGGGTGGGGCAATAGTGCGTCCGACTTCGATATCTCGAGTTCTATGATAGCTAAAAACCTGATTTAAAAACATAAGTAAACTAGACAAAAAAAGTCTATAACCGGAAATTGTTTTCGAATATACAGGGTGAGCCAAAACGATTCTACATTTTTTTGGGACCTCTTTGTGGCCTCCTTTCACTCCTGTATTATTATTGACTTTCTCCTAACCACTTGGATGTAATGATATATTTTTTTGAAATTATACCATTTACACGCGTATATTAAAAATATCACTACAATCACAACTATCGATTTTAAGAAAAAAATATGTTAGTACCAATTATGAGATATCTGTGTGATGGCACTCAGCTATTTTCTATTCCTAAAAGGACATAGAGTGGCCAAAATATTAAATTTTTGGTTGAAGGGGTTGTGAGTGATAGTTAATAATTCTTCCAGAACTAACGTCTTTCTCATACCAGTTGGTGACAATCTTTTGATCCTCCGTTCTAATTAATTCTAAATCTAAAAATGGTAGTTTATTTTCATCTTCTGTTTTCACAGTGAACTGTATGTCATCATGGCACTCGTTAAAATAATTTAATATATTATTTACATCATTATCAGGAATAGCTAAAATAGTGTCGTCAACATAAATCTTTAATAGAGGTACTTCAAATTTTGTCGAAACGTCGACTAAATGAGAATTTGAGGTTTACTTTACTAATTTTATCCAAACCGACTAATAAAACTACAAAATAATAAATAACCATCAATTCTGAATGCGGCTGGTCAGAGAAGATGGTGCCCCTAAGCGCATCAGAGGGCGGACTTAGTCAACTTGCTCCTTGTCCCCGTTATTTATTTATCACAGTTTTGCTGACACTAAATTTTTACATCGACCACCTCCTAACACAACTAGATCTAGGACTAGCACACCCTTACGTAATAAATAAATAAGAGTTGTATTAGGGGATCAGATTGACGCTGGCACCCACAAGGGTGGTCAAATATAAAGGGTTAATATTTTCTTCGGAGCCCCCCCGAATCACGCCCTATTTATTTAAAATTTAGGAACACAACTTCCTCACCCAGCATAGATGAGCACAAGATTGTTACCAGTAAGCATTCAATATTTTTGCAGATACTCTCTAGTCATTTCGGTGGACGATTGACACTTGAAAATTTAATGTGAACGGGGAGGGGGATTCCCCCGTTCACATTAAATTTTCAAAACTATGGCACAAATAACCCACTAGCAATGATCTGCCAAGGTATTGATTTCTTAATGTTAATCTATGTGTGGAATTGTATTCTTAAATTTTAAACAAATAAGGCATGATTGGGGGTCTCAGAAGAAAATATTAACCCTTTATATGATCACTCTTGTATATGTACTGGCTTTGGCAGTGCAAAATTTTACTTATTATAGGCTATTTATGCAAGAGTTTCGAAGACCTGGGGGGATAGCGTCAGTCAGCCCTACCCAAATACAAACCTTATGTAACGTAAAGATGTGCCAGTCGCAAAACTAGTTGTGTTAAGCTGTGCGCGATATAAACATTGTGTGCTAGCAAAAATTAGATAAAAAAGTAACTCTGGGTGTTAGGTTGATTGACCAGGACAATTAATTGTTTTTTCTGTGGGGCAACGAGCGATAGCTCGTACTCTGCGCGAAGGTCTCAGCTGTCAAATTCCTGTAACATGGTTGATATTAACCTGTTGATTAACCGGTGTTTTGTTTATAAGTGCAGTTTAACAACAATTACAAGTGTGTCTCATATTTATTTAATGATTAAAGTGTTTTGTTTACAAGATTTCAATAAAATAGTTTTTTAAGTTAATTTGTGATTATACGAATTAAAAGTTTGATATATTTGAAACAGCAATGAAATGTGTTTATACAGATCTTTTAAGACTTGAAGCATATCAAATCTGCAAATAATTGACCTAAGTGCAGTCAATCAGAAAATGATAGACTAATTTAGTAAATTTAAATACCTTAACCGTAACCTGTTAAAACAAAAGGATTCTTTATTTGTCTATTTTCCGGGAAAGATTAAATAGGCATATTCCTGTCCGGGAAGTTTCGCTTTGTGCAAAGTGAGAAGAAAAAGAGCCATAGTATTGAAACATGCTAATTTAACGTAAACTTGCACGTATATATGGCGAATATTTATATAGAAGGAAATAATTAAAACCAGACTGAAGGATTCACATCTAGGGACTAGCGGGCCTAATTAGACTTGGTCTCGTATTCAGAACAGTATACCTGCTACACCACTTTCTGTGGTAGCTTAAATATTAATCGTATACCCTCTTTGTCGTTTACGTTATGTGCTTTGAAATGCTTTTGTTCTGAAATGACAGTTTACAGAACCTTAATTTTTTAAAGCTTTGTGCAGTTTACGCTCACAGATAACGTCAAACGAATTTCAACAACCTGCCTTGTTTTTAATCTGTGGCATTTAACACGAAAAAAACGATGGAAAATCTAGAGGAATAATTGGAACACACTGCTATTTCATCCACTTCATATCCTTTGAATTTAAACTTTTATAACAAAAAAAGGCGGCTTTGGGAAAATTTAATAGACACAAAATGTCTGTTGGGATAGCACAACTATATTTCCTTAATTTAGAATAAAGTAATAATTATGTAGCGTTAACAAATACTAGGTAGTAGGTACTGATAAATATTCAAAATATGATAAGTAATTTTTAAAATATGAAATGCGCGAGTATTTCAAAATTATCATGACAATGCGTAACACAACTCAGCTTGTACATCCTTTTAGAAAGAAACATAGGTAAAGAAGACACAGACATGCCGAAGATGACTCGGCGCTCGTGGTCTCGGTCTCATTTGAGGTAGATGTTGATGATGAGTGGACGTACCAGGGAGGTTTATCCTTTCAGTTTTTCGTATTGGTTGTGTAATACACGACGAAGCGCTTGACTTTGAAGGGTTTCAAATCAAGTAATGTGCGTGAACTAGTCAGGTGCACGCTACCATGGTATCGTGCACCTGACTAGTTCACGCTGCGATGCGATGCCTTCTAGGGAAGCACAGCTTTCCTCATAATACTCATAAAACTATAAAACATATTATTTATTTTTTTGTTGCTCCCAATATTTTTTTTCGACAGCGTTTATGAACTCGATATGTGTCGATATTCAGGTCAACTCTCTTATTCAATTAGCAATACTTTTTCCAAATTTAATATTTAAACATCTTTTAGTTCAACCAAAACTATAGGCACATATCTTTTCAATGCAAAACAAAAAACTGATATCTCTAAAAAATGTGGTGTATATCTGTTAGATTGCCCAAAATGTAACGCCTCATATGTAGGTCAAACAGGTAGATCGTTCGGAGTAAGATATAGAGAACATATTCACACACGAAAACAACATTCCAACTTTTATAAACACCTAACAGATTCTGGTCATACAATAACTGATGACCATCAACCTAAAATATTACATATTTGTGGGAAAATTAAAAAACTTAATTTATTAGAAGTGCTAGAAATAAATAAATTAAACAGCAATAAAAATTACAACATATTAAACGACCAATTAGATTTAAATAATTCTCCGTTATTAAACTTATTCAGATAACTTGCTGCTAATAAAAATCACACCATAATATAATTTATTATCTTGAAAAAAACCCCTACATTTAAAGACATAACATCTGTACAAATTTGAATTATATTATCAACCATAAAGTGACCCATCCTTCTATTCAGTTCAGTTTATATTTAAATGAAAGTAAAATCTGTATATAATTTAGTTTACTTGAAAATGTCCGAATAGGATGAAACTAGTTGTAAAATAACAAATAAAGTGAAAATTAGACAAGTAATAAAAAGTGTTTATAATTTTTTTAAATATAACAAAACTGTCATACTACCTTCACATTAAAAAATTACACTCACATTATAACTGGATCTGTTAAACTTGGCCGACACAGTACCTCCAAAATAATTTAAATTCCCGTGTCACCTTATGCAAGATCGGAAACAATGCTAAATATTAGGAGAATACACGGAAGCGTACTAGCACATATTATCTTAATAGTTCAAGATGACAACTAACAGGTGGCGGTGGGTCCAGTAGACCCTGTCTGTAGTAGTTACGGGATTTTTCCCGTCTAGAACATTCCATCAATTTAATTAAAATAACTCGAGCACGTGTCCTCAATAACAAAGTCAAATCTAACTGTATTTTCACACAAAATTTTGTTTTCGACTGATTAAATTCAGTTACGGGAATAAATCTAACTTAAATAAATTCAAGCAATTTACTTTTTTTAATTAACTGCTTTGTTTGGTTTTGCAATGGAGTGGGTATTGCAGTACATTTGGAAAGGCAACCAGAATCCCTAAAATTAGAAATTACATGGGTAACCCCGAATATATCGGACCATTTACATGCTAATCAGTTATTGATTGACTTGGGAGAGCAAAATTTGACATTTTAAGCCATAAAAAATGGCGCCCTCATTAAATGTTGATGGAAATGTAACATGTTTCGGTATAGGCATTTTGGTAATAGCATTGGCTAATATATAATTTAAAATGTATAATTTAGCCAGGATAAATGGATTATTTGCTAACAAAACAGAATGATGTATGAAAATTAAAATAAATTTTCTATTTAATAATAATATGATACGTAGAGTATGTTTGATCTTATAAATTTGTCGACACAAATTATATCTTTGGGGTATATAAAATATATTGTATAATATTAAATGTTATAACTGACAGCAGAATTAGGCTGCTTTTTACTCTTTTATAAGTTGAAGGAAATACTTGAAATATTTATTACCCAATAATTAGAAAATATAATACGCATACTGAGCATTTGTAGAATTATGCTCTTAGCATAGTTCCTTTACAATTTGGTTTAGACTACATGTTTATATCAACGCTTACAAAGTTACTCACTCAGTAATAAATATTTGAAAGTGCTCTTTTTGTACCACACTATAATCGTGTATAAATCGATAATAATATTTTAATAAAAATACACGTCAGGTGTTCGACTATCAGACTTCGAAAAGTCAGTTAAAGTGAGAAATTTCAAGAAATTCATTATGGCAGTAGTGCTTTCTGTAATATGTCAAGGCTCATTTTCTCACAGAAAATTAAAGATGGCTGATCCAAACATTTGAATGGCTATTGCAATCAGGCCACAGTCCAAGATAGAAAAGTTCGCATTCGTTCTATCTGTATTATAGAACTCTATCAGCCGTCAGCCAGATTAGGCATGATACTCGTACCTGATTTTTACTTATCATTTATCAGTTTGGATCAGTTCCAGTAGTCCAATCTACCGGACCTGGTCCAAAGTGTCAGTTCCAGTATTGGTTAGTCATCCCTGCAGAAAACAGTAAAAAGCAAAGCATTTTTTTATTGCCTCTAGGTACATTAATTTATTAAATATTACAGCGAAAAATTATTTAAAATAGCCAACTACGTCTTACAGATGAAAACATGGAAAAATAATATAAATGTTGGGGAATTTTTGGAAAAAAGATTTTTAGATTTATTTCCTATATGAGAAATAGCCATTCCTATTAGATAACCATTTATTTTGTATGAAGGTAGCGGAGATTCTACTATAATGTACTTCATTCTTCCTGTACTGTTTTTTCTAGTTACATCTACTAGAATGCTTTTTCCTACTTACTACCAAACGATTTGAACTTAAAAAATCCTACAAGAAAATGAATAAGGGGCCTCTAGAGAATTTGGAAAACGCTGAGGGGAAGAGAATATGAAATAGGTCTCATACGATAAATTTTGATTTAAGGAATGTCTCTCTTACATCTATTTTCACATATTACAAAACTGAATATTAATATTAATAAAAATTTAGGACAGTACGATCCACTGCCATAAATGGATTTTAATTATTAAGTAACTCCTACGAAATCACTTTTCGCCCTTTTTAAGAGAACGGCAGTTTATTTAGAGACTTATTTCGGTTATGATATAACGCTCTGAATATAGATTTTAATATTATTTCGTTATGTTGTGTTGAAATATAGAAAATCTCTGTGAAAATCTTTTTCAAAATTAGAGGAAAATAGTACCACAGAATATTAAAAAAATGTACCAGTGTCTTAAACCACACATTCTGATGTTGTGGCACCATAGAAGTTATAAAACATCGTTTGAGGTAGCACAGAGTAGGAGGAATCGAAATTCTAACTGTACAAAATTCCCAAAAATGAAGTATAGTCAAATGGAATGTGACTTGTCACCCCAAAGAACTCCTTTTATCGGTCGCAGACCGTTACCGCATAGGTTGCCCTCAATCATGTTGAAGCAGCTCAGAAAGTGGGCTGTCAGTTAACATAACTGATCGCATTTGGCTCCAATTAACAAATTTCGTTTAAGGCAATTATTGGAACTCTTCTGGACATAGTGATATAAAATTTACATTGTTTCCAAACATAAGAGCTGGAGGGAACACAGTTCTGAGTGAGACAATTCTCAATTCATTTGTTATAACGAGGGGTCTTGCCCTCGCTATTTTAATTAACTTTACTGTAGTTCTCAAATGAAACAACAAGATAAAAAAATACATATATTCATAAGTTATCATACAAAAAAAAAGCTCATTCAGGGCGTGGTCAACAAGTAATAAACCCTTCAATAACTTAATACTAAAAACCACAAAAATCCTATTTTAAATTCACTGAAGGAGTTTGTGTAGGGCGCCACCCGCCTTTCTTTTTTTGGTTTTTGTAATTATACAAGTCTAAAAAATTACATATTTTAAACGTCTAAAAAACTACACGCACTAGTGAAGTTGAAAGGGGGAAAGAACGGTTACTTTTCATAACATTGTCTCGCACAGTTCAAGAGCAAAATTAAAACTCTAGGGGGCTTTCTCCACCTCTAGATAGATCGGCAAATCAGCCTGTTGATGCAAATTTTAGTTTTCAAATTTCCAGCTCGCACTCGGAGCGGAAGCTGGTTATTTACTATTTAATAGGTACCTATGTAACAATAATTAGAAGTAAGATCGCCTTACCAGCTCATAGAATATCTTTCTTAGGCTACATACTTAGTAACTTCAGAACCATAACTTTCAGCCAGACCAAATCTCGAACGTAATGTCAGCAACGCACACAACTAACTCACTTCAAGCCCCAGTCTTGTCTTCAAACGTAAAGGTAAAGGTAACGTACATCAACACACCCACTCGATGCCGAGGCCTCCGAGCTTCTGCCTTCAAAAACCTAACCGTCTTTAGTACAAGTGTTCCCCCTTGTCCCCACACACCGCAATGTTCTCGCTGGTGCACTAAAGGTTCAGTGGTCGCTTAGAATATCAAAGATTTACAATTTAGTCGTCGGTTCTAGAATTTTTTAAGGTTGACCTCAAACCAAATTATGCAATTAGCATTAAATAAAACGCAAGTTAATTATATCTAAAAATGGACCGTTACATTGTAAAAGACAATAAGAGAAAAATCACACCAAAGGAGGTAATTTTCAATATGGTCCAAATGCTTCGACTAGATTTCTGAAGTGTATGCTTCATTTAACCTATAAATTAGATCTGCAATCAATTAGTTGAAGTGTCACTGATGTTGAAAGGGAACGAATGCAGGAGAGGAAGCAGCAGTATAGAAAGAACTTCGGCGAAAAATGGGTGTCTTAGTCGATAAAATAATAAAGCGAAAAACTTCCAATACGAAAAGTGTGCTCAGAAGATGTGCTCAAGAAAGCTTGAATACTCAAAAGATGAACATTTAATGAGAAGGTTTGGCATCTTTATACTATTTACGACAGTCGCCATTTCACGAGAAATTCGATGCGTTTATTAATAAAAATGCAAAATTAATTACCTACTGTATATGGCTGTTCCATATATCAATAAATGCTGGTTTTGATATGTGGATTGTAGACAGTCCTATTTCTTCCATGACATGTTTTCCGAAGAAGCTTGAAGCCACTAACAAAATCAGATCCTATGAGTTATAGAGAATGAAAGTAAAGGATACGTATAATAAGAGGGAGCGAGAATAAGACGGTCGTGATTGTTTCTTTTAAATTTTTTAGGAGTTTAAACTACAGTTTTTTTCATAATTTAATTTTATAGTACGTTTAATGATATTAATTTTTAATGTTTTGAATGCACTGCATCTTTGCTGTCACTGAATAACTTTCTTCTTTTTATGTTATATATCATACAGATTGTTTTATTTTCTTCAGGAAACAGGAAAATTACATTCTTGTAAATGTTAGACAACATTTTCAATCTACTAGTTTAATTGTCAAAAAAAATGCCTTTGAATAGCCATTTCTTATACGAAGCCCACTAAGTCAAGCAATTTGTTTATAATTCTTCTTATATTTGTTAGGATGCTTCCAATCAATAACCAACGAAATTAATTTTGTCCAGCTACACAACTGAATCCCACTCACTGTGCGCCATATGGCGTCCATTGCAACGATCATCTGGTCTTCTCTATATTAATATCCGTCTATCTAATTAATGCAGGATGAATTGAAATTCGTTCGTGAATAAACATATATTCCATTGAATATTACGGTAACTTAATACGTTCATCAATACCAAATTCAGGAGAAACACGTTGGCTAAAATAGAACGAATTCGAGGCTTTAATGAAAAAGGAATTTATGTAATACATTTTCTTACTTCGATGAGAATAGAATACGTTACAGGCTCGCTACTAGACCTCCAACTTTCCATTACTACCCTATGTAGGTAAATGGTTGGTATAATTTATTTTCCGTATTTATTTTAACCATGAATTCAAACTCAAATGTTTAACAAAACTGAAACGAATATAGTAAAATAATTTTCGAGAGACGACATATGTACCTAGTAGAATGATCTATAGGCTCTGAGCAAATTAGAATGTGCACACACGTAAGCCATTCTAATTTGGTAACAAAAACACGACTAAGAATGCGGATACTATACAGAACAGTATTTATAATTTTAGGATGTTACTAATAAGGAGAATAATTACTAATAGTTTTTTTTGTTTCGGATCATGTTGCCATAAAGTCCAAATAATTAAATTTTGCATCGCTGGATTGTAGGTTCAAAGAACCATCAAGTTTTTTGTCCTTGGACCACACATTTTCAGGTGCATCCTCTTCCTCAGATTCTTCGACACCAAAAATATGGTCTTCAATTTACGAACATTCTCCGCTATCTGAGGGCTCCGATACACTCAAAGAATTTTGACTGTCATGTGGTTTCATATCAGAAGCAATAGACGTATTATAATATTCGACAACGAAGAACAAATTATTGTTTGGGTATAAATCAAATTTGGTGTATAAAATTTCTTGCAGTTGTGGGGAAGTATATATAAAACAAACAAAACAACTGTTAAAAACTCGGATTAATGGACATAAATACTCGTGTAATGCAAGACATATTAACAAAAAAAGAAAAAACTGCAACACAACATTTCGAGTTTAAATCATGGTTGTCAATTCGATAATATTAAAATTTTGGACAACGAATCAAATTATAAAAACGATTAATAAATGAAATAATACTTATCTACAGACACAGTAATACTGTCAACAAAAAACAGGCACTGAAAATTTTAGCAGAACTTATAACAGCCTAATACAAAAATACATAAAATTATAGCCATCCCTGTTGTATACACATAAATGAACATTATGAACACCAAATTGATCCTTTATTTTAAATTTTAGTTTACAAACATACTCTTTCACAAACTTCTTAACTGGTATATAAATAAATAAAAATATCGTTTTTTACACAGCGAATTTTTATTGTGCTTCTTTCAAAGTTTCTTTGATAAATATCCATTGATGTTCAAATCCTTATACACAGAAAATTGTTTCGGTTTTAACCACACTAAAATATTTGCACTAGAATGCTATATAACTACTTTATTTTTTACAATATTTGACGATAATGATTGTGTTGATGAAAAACCAAATACCCTATTTGGTAAGCGGAACTGATAATTTCTGAAATTTTTTTAATATTGTTTTAATGTTGTTATTATATGTTTTAATGTTTTTAAATTTTTTATTGATGTATGTAAGGTCGATTAGGTGAATTTATGAAATTTAAAATTTTTCTCAAAATGTTAGCATTTTTAATCTATTAAAATTTTTTAAGTACGTATCTATTAGATTTGCTAAATTATATAGGAAATTTTTGTTATTTGTTGTAACCCTGAGGAAGACAACAAATATAGTCAAAACATCGACTTCCAACAAAAATCAGCATGTTGAGTAGTGATGCATATGAAACTTTCATTAAATATTAATAGCTTCCTCTAGTTGTCCTTGATTCAGGCGACCCGAAGGGTTTCGAGAAGTCATACCATAAATCGGCTGCTCCATTCCAAAACCCAGTATGTGAAAAAAAAATAATTTTCCGTTAAAGCGATTTTAGTGTTTTTATTTTGCCTTTAAAATATATTTAATATATTTCTAATATGTTTTGGGTAATAGATCTAGTTTTGATTATACGATTTTGTCTTATACTTTAACTTTAAATTTATTAATTTTAATAAATAAAAGTAACATATCAACAAAACAGTTGATGCTTTGTAGGTATATACTTAATATTATTTCATGGGGTATAAATGAGGGTCTACTCAGTATATTATTAATTTTCAATATAATTCTCTAATAAACTGAACAGTACGTATGACGAGCCTGGTGACAGTGTTGCCAGCGGAAAAATAGAACAGTACTGATTTTCAAGACTTTTAAACTAGATCATTTAATAGAGTAATCAATTTTCTAAGTGTTCTGAATACACGTAATGCCACTTATTGGCATTTTCCATTTTGAGAGCTTTCAGCCAACTTTCTCTTCTTACCAAATTCTGGGGAAATCTGAAAATAAACACATTTTATAATGACAACCTTTAAAATTGAAATTAAAAAATTTCAACAGACTTTAAAACATCTATAGTTTGTGAGCAACTTAAGAATGAGTTAAAAACATAGTTTTGTATATAAGTATTTTTTAATAAAATGTGGATTTTTTGCTGTTCAAATTAAATGGAATCAAATATTGTTTTTTATTTTTTGTAAAGCTAATATTAATTTTAGTCATTTTTGAGCTTTCACACTTTCGCATTCACGCAATATGCTGATCCTGATTTGTTTTGTTTACATGTGAAAAGATAAATAACCCCGTTGTTTTCCTCTTTGACCGCACACTACACGTTTATTAGTCATTGTTTCTCAATAAATATTCACTAAATAAATCTTTATAAGTAAAAATCGATTATTAATCAGTACCCAATAACACAAAACTTTAAAATCACTTAAAAGCAACAGAGATTGAAATAGCAGCAGCAGAATAGCATTGAAAAATACATTCCTTATTGATATGTAAACATGCAAATTGTTGTTTATGTATCGGTCATAAAAATCAGCGTACGTCTTATGTGTGTTACTTATCTTTATATTATTAATCTGAGGTTCTGACATAGAGAATGCAAATATTTCGTTATTGTAAAACAGAGCATCTGCAAAAATAAACTCACAAAACAAATACAATAAATTGAAACTAAAAGTTTATTACACTCTAAGTAAAAAACATAATAATTTTTATTAATTACTCAGTGGTTATTTCCATTTTCTAAACACAAATTTATAAAATAAACGAACCAAAGTGAAATTAAAATAATATTAAACAAAAAAAAAATCCTTGAAATAACAAAATACAGTCAGCATTATTTTTCCCAAATAGAGAAAAACTAAATAATAACTAACCATCTTGTAAGTTTTCAGCTTCAAAGTCCTCAACTAAGTCCTGAGCAGAATCACTTTCAGTAAGATTATTCCAAAATTCCAACCTATTTTTAACCATTAAATACCCTAAAACTTTAATTATTTCTTCTTTTTTGGATTTTTATACTCCACATTTCGGTAAACCTTCAGGCATATTTTGAAAGTTGAATTTCTTTTGTAAAAAATCTAATGGGGTATATTCTGTCTAGTCAAAATCAGTTTTGCGTTCCAGGATTTTGTTCCTCTCTTGAATCGTACCTCAACCACATGACAAAAAACCAAGTAAAGGGTCCTTAGTTTTGCTATTTTTTCGAATTTGCCTCTTTTTTTCTCCTACTTATGAAAGAGAATTACATCTAAAACTTGAATGTCTTTTCTTAAAGGGCTTACTGTTGCCTTAAGATCGTTATATTCATATATATCACGAATTTCACCATCTGTTAACAGACTGAAATGACAAAACACACGACGCAGGTAGCGCCACCGTGTGATTTAACACTATTTCAACCAACAAAACAGTATCTGGTACATGTTGCATGAAAAAAGTTTTAGCTTGTTCGTGAATTTGCGTAGTTATTAGGACAAAAATGACCTGAACAACTAATATGTGCAACTTTTTATCCAAAAAAATATATATACCGTGTCTCAAGACCTTTTGGAACTTGGGCGTGACTAATAAGTGCGTCATTGTGCAATAAAATAATTTCGTACTAAATCCGGAATTATGGTATATTGAAAAGACCAATAACGTATGTTTAAGGGGTGCCATATGTTGTAATAATTTTAAAGTTTCCGTCCTTACAGCAGACGGGATGTTCGAGGCGGGACAAGGCTA
Organism: Rhamnusium bicolor; assembly: GCA_029963845.1. Classification (NCBI taxonomy): domain Eukaryota; kingdom Metazoa; phylum Arthropoda; class Insecta; order Coleoptera; family Cerambycidae; genus Rhamnusium; species Rhamnusium bicolor. The sequence continues at coordinate 610,156 of JANEYF010000603.1, read as the reverse complement.
GTTAGTATGTTGTTCACGTGTCCACCTGACTCACTGATGAAGTGATAAAGCTGGTAGGTTGGGCTGCGAAGGAATGTGCCCATATGTATAAAATACACATTGCAGAATCTCTTGAGACACGGTATATAGCTACAATCATTAAAAACAAAGTCAATAAACCTCAGCTCTACACAACAATCGTGTTTAACGTATTTGTCAAATGAAATTGGCAGCATTGTTAATTTGTAGCTATAAATTTTTAATACGACTAGAAAAATATCATTTATACCAAATGAAAACAGTATTTAATTTCAATATTTTCTCTATTGATTTAGAAAGTTCCTCTTAGGAAAAAACAACAAAAGATTGCTGACAGCATGCATGTATATATAAGGCTAAACAGACTATATGAAAAATATGTTCAGGGCCTACTTGCTTACACAATTGATCGAGGATGTCAGATGATAAAATATGCTCCGCACTTTTCTCTACTTTCCACCATAGGGTATAAAGGATTTTGAGATAAGGAAAATCCATCTCGTTCTGAAATCCAAAGTTATTTCCACTATTAGTTCACGTCTATTTCTATAGAAACGTACCGAAATTGTTACTTTCCGCTTCCGTGTGCAAATAGAGTCGGGATGAATTTTAATTCAAAATTTATATGAAGAAAATCTCATTCTTGCATTAGTTTAACATTTTAATTAAATTCAGTTAACTGCTAACTTTGTTTAGCTATAGAAATTTTTGCTTCAGTATACAGTTTCAGTACGTTTCAAATCAGAATGGTAAATGAATATTATATCTTGTTAGATAATGAAATATACGGGTTAAGTCGTTTTATCAGGTACACTGGATTTCAAAAAAAAACTGGTACACTTTCTTTTAGCTATGTAAATCATTCGTTCTTTGATTGATATTAATAATTTTACAAACGTCACTTTGACGTTAATCAGTGGCGTCATTATTAAAAATGGTTCGACATCTAACAGATATTCTAAAATTTCGAATTGTTTCTAAAATTGAAGATGGTTGGTCCATAAGAAGACTTGCTGCTGAATACAATGTGAGTAAAACCACGATAATGAGTGTTAAAAAACAATGGGAAACCAACCAAACGGTATCCCGTAAAGTTGGTTCCGGTAGGCCCAGAAAGAGCAATAATCAAGAAGATGATAATCTTGTAAATTACCTAATAGAAAATTCTTTTCACACTGCAGTAAATGCAATTTCAGAGACAAATTTCCCTGCTTCGGTATCTACCGCTTGCAGAAGAATAAAACTACAAAACGACTTGAAGAGTTGTTCAGCGGCTAAAAAATACAAACTTTCAGAAGAGAAGAAGCAGGGTAGGATTATTTTTGCACTCAACTATATAATCAAAGATGAAAACTTCTGGGAACAAGTTGTCTTTTCTGACGAAAAGGTTTTTAAATCCTGTAACGATGGACATGTTCGCGTATATAGGCCTCCTTCCAATTCCATTAAATATATTGAAATATTAGACAATATTATGTTGCCGTCAGTAAGAGGTGTTTCCAGAAAATAATTTTATTTTCCAACACGACAACTGCTCCATACATACGGCCCATCGTGTCAGGCAATGGTTTCTTAATAAAAATATAGAGTTGTTACCGTGGCCATCTAAAAGTCTGGATTTAAATTCAATTGAAAATGTATGGGGACTAATGGTGAAACATATGAGAAAATTAAATGACCATCCAAATAATGCTCAAGAATTGGAAGGGATAATTGAAGACGCTTGGGAGAACTTGTCGCAAGAAGTTGACCTTGCAAGATATCTGATTTTGTCCATGCCTGCAAGACTTCAGGCAATTTTAGACGCTAATAGAGCAATGACAAAATATTAGTTAATTCTGTATTACGTAATTGAAGTTCATTTATTTTATTTTTTTATTGTATTTTTATGTTCAGTTTGCATTGTTTACATTTTTTTTTAATCTCAAGTGGTATTTTTGTGTTCTTATTTTAAAAATAGAATTATCATTATTCAGTTAGTACGTCTTATGTGTGTTACTTATCTTTATATTATTAATCTGAGGTTCTGACATAGAGAATGCAAATATTTCGTTATTGTAAAACACAGCATCTGCAACAATAAACTCACAAAATAAATACAATAAATTGAAACTAAAAGTTTATTACACTCTAAGTACAAAACATAATAAATTTATTAATTACTCAGTGGTTACTTCCATTTTCTAAACATAAATTTATAAAATAAATGAACCAAAGTGAAATTAAAATAATATTAAACAAAAAAAAATCCTTAAAATAATAAAATGTAGTCAGCATTATTTTTCCAAATAGAGTATTTTTGTGTTCTTATTTTAAAAATAGAATTATCATTATTCAGTTAGTATTTTAATTACAACCATTAGTAGAATTATCCGTAACAAATATTATTTTTTTAAACAATAATATGGCAGGCTTGAAAATGTTTTGAAAAAGTTATTTTCTAATTATTTTTTTTAAAAAATTTGAATAAAATAAAAGAGAAAGGTTTAATAAGTTTAAAAACACAAAGAAAACCGATCTCCTCAAAAAAAACCCAGGTCCGGGGTAAATCACCTCTTCTCCACCCCCCTCTTGACATGCCTGACCAGCCCTATTTACAGACATATGCACACAACTAAACTATTAAGATTTTCGATTACAAGAGTAGTACCAGTTTTTTTTTTTGAAATCAAGTGTACAAACTGAGAAGTAAGCAGATCGTATGAAACTAAGGTTTTTTCGTGAATAACATAAATTTTTCTTTTATCCTTATTTTCAATTCTGAAGTAAATAGTTATCCTGTCATGTAATCTATTCCTACTTGTCCCATGAGGGTGTGATGCTTTTATACAGTTGCAATTTCGTTAAAATTGCTACACTATTTTTCTTAGTACCTCAATTTAGTTGTACGCCACTGGTTAATGGGCATTTCCCACATATTTTTTGAGCCCTGGAAAGAGGTTAAAAAATAGCAAAGTTTTGAATTTTAGTCTTATGATGTCATCTGACCAGATTTGGCGCCAAACACAAGCAGCCAGTGAAAGCGAAGACGGTTTCGCAGTATTGCCAGTTTTACGTATTGTTTAAGATCGTGATTGGTGGCTACTTATTCAATTATAAATACAACTATAAATTCATTCACATATATTTTTTTTTACATTAGTATGAAGAGAAAATTTTATTTGTGCCTGTTTTAAACTTCGACATTTAAATATTTAAAAAAAAAATCAGCTGAAACCGAACAAGTCAGGTTATGTTATAGATTTATTCAACTTTGCCTTGTAAAATTGACGACTGAAACCAAATATTAATTAATTATTACAATCATTCTTATTTATTTTTAACTTTCACCTGATGATGATGAATTTATTTGAATAATATTGGAGCGTACAAAATCTTAAAAAATTTACCGTTTTAAAAAGAATTTGAATTATAAATAACGAATAGCAACAGTAAATCATTTTCTTCGCATGGATTATAAATCTTAACAAAAACGACAAAAAAATGCAAAATTATTGAAAATACCTATATGTATATAATATATACATTAAGTTCAAAAATACGTAAATACGTACCTTTTACTGTGTATCCAAATTAAAATAGTCCTGAAAATGTTTGATATAACAAAAAAATTATTGTACAAATTCACGAAATCGTTCAAAATCACAAATAATTTCAAAGAGTTTTCAGCTACCAAAACAATACTTAAGCAACACAGGTCCGACCATATCACAGGGCGCATTATTTTATTTGTTGATTGTTTATATTTATATATATATTGTTTATATATATTGTTTATATTATATTGGTGGCAATTATAAATTAATCCAAACTTTTATAATTTTTTTGTAGTTAATTTTTTTTTTTAATCCAACCACTATGGATACTGATTACATAAATAGTGTAGAATCATATACAATAAAAAGAAATCCAACTTTTAATATAGTGGGATATTCCCATTTATTGGATTGTTTAGTGGATTGGTGTTTTTTTTACTTCTTTTTTATCACCTGAACCCTTGATTTTCAAGAACTAGATAATATCTAGTATATATGTAAATTGTTGACATTTGTTACTTATGTACAGCGCTAAGTGTAGTCAGTTTAAAAAAGAATACGAGCGATGGCTGCGAATTAGGATGAAATGAGATGGAAAAAGACACGCTCAGCGAACATAAGGACAGGCTCAGCCTATGTGCCCCATCAGCCACCTAAAATACACTCACACTGTTACGTCCATCTCGCTTGTTCAATCGGTCTCTGTTAACAATTGGCCACATTAGCCGTTTTACACGCGGTATATACTATCTTAACCACCAAAAATTCAATGAAAAATTTTGACAATTAATCAAAAGATAAACGATGGCCACACTCTTTTTGTCCACTGGTCTTTCAGGATTATTTTCAACATGCACAAATTTGCTCTTATTTTCTATTATGCATTACACTTGAATCGGTCATTTTAAAAACAACATATATCCTATAATGAAATTTAGAAAACAAGAAACCCCCCTTTTTTTTTTTTACTTGAATACAATTAAACTTTCCACTATTCATAAAACTACACAAAACTTACACAATATATAAACAGAAGGTTTTAAAATACAGTAGTTTGAATAATATATCTTAAATAAAACCAATTTTATTACAAACGTAATGATATATTCTCCTCATATAAACAAAATAAAATACAGTACAAATTTTTATTAAGCTTCAGTTAGCCATCCAAAAATATCCTTAAAAAATTCCTTACCCTTCTCATCTTTTCAACAAGCCTAATTGAAGCCCATTTTCTTTTCTTTAATAGCACTTTCTATAGGGTAGCTTTTTCATCAAAACCAGGAAAGTGAATTTGAATATCTACACCCAAACGGTCTCACACCCCTTTAGAGAAAAGTAAAGAAAGGAAAACCTTTTATCTTTGATTAATTTTAGGCGTTTTTTATAATACTTTGGCCAATTTTTTATATCCTTAATCATTTCTAATCAACCAAAAATTTTTCTCGAGGACAATATTAGTTGCACATACATAGGAGTATAAATTCGCATTTCTTTTTTTAATACCCAAAATACTACAAGCATTATAATCCACGGATTGGAAAGTATTGGTCAACATTTCGAATCTTCCTAGTTGAACAAAAGCAGAACACATTCTCTGTAGATGGTTTTTGTTTTTAGGACTCTTAAAAATATGAAGATGTTTTACCTCTTGAGACATTATCTTTTCTCTCATAATGAAATCGACAATAAAGGACAGACTTCCTTTTTTACCTAGGCCCTCATGGTATAAGGAATGCCTTTCCCTTTTCAAATCATAATGTTAAATACGTTTACAGTTAACTGTTGTAGAAGAAAGTATGAGAAAGGGAGAGAGATTCTGCATATAATCACAGAAATTCCTCCACAAAAATCATTTTGCATACTCTGTACTTCTTTCATTTTGTTGTAAAGTTTTTATTACGACATGGACCATTTTCTCTTACAGCTACAGTTTGCAATATGAGGCTTGTTTTATTTTAATTCTAACTCTTCACACATAAGAGGGTAACCTGGTCTCCAAAAACATATAATTTCTTTAAAACTTTTAGATAAAAGATTTAATATTAAATAGGGGTGACTAAAAACATTTCATCAGGTTAAGAGCTTTCACTTAAGTATTCACTCTGGCTGGGTAGCTAAGGGAAGACGGTTGATTTTTATGATAACAGAAACGGTTCTAAGGGTTTGTTGAATTTGCCAATATTAGTAAATTACAAATAGACTACTCTGTTGTCTGTAATCCCATGTAAATTAACAAAGCTTCCTTACAAATTTCCTTTCTGTGAAAATATCTCGAAATTTAAAGAAGAAAATGAGGTTTTTTATTTTTTCCCTCTATGGACGCCTACGCAAAGGGTAGGAATAAGGTTTGTAGGAGGTATCTTGTTCTTTGTGTAAGAGATTGAATTTGAATAAATTTCTAGCTTAATTTGTTGGTAATTGTAAACACTTTCTTTAATTAAAGAGAATATTTTAAGAGTTAATATGAGGTTACAATGTTACAAAACTAAAACTTACCTCACTCTTTCCCTTTCACTTTATTAATTTTCTTTCTTTAATTTATTTTCTCCTTTTACGGTTTTTTAACAATTTCACACTTGAAATAACATTTTTTACATTTTTTTCTTTTTTTTAGGTTCCATCGCACCCAAGATTGTTGGATTTTTATTATAACGAAGTAAAGTTTGTATCGCTTGTTTAATTTAAAAACAACATTAATCATTTAATATTTAAAAACAACATATTCGAAATGTTTTTTTATCTTCGTTTTTAATAACTAGACTAATGTGTTTTCTATAAAGAATAACAAAAAGAAAAAATTTTAGAAAGGGAAATTTATTTTCCGCATTGTGTCGAATTTTGCTCCTAGCTGACTAATGATGGGGATGTTAGTAATCTTTATCCAGGACTATATTCATAAGAACAATGAGCAAGTAGTTCATTTGCAGGTTTTGTAATCAAGATTTAAGCAGAGATGGGAATTTGATTGGCTCGTGACAGTTGTTTTCTTCATTTAACTAGAAATTCAATACTATTTGTTTATAAAATAATACACAAATATCAAATCAACAATATGAAAATTTGGTTATCATAGCATCCGAGTTTTTGATTGAATACAGGAAGGGAGAGTAAATAAACAGAGATAAGCCTTTTCTGATTCTTACATACTTGGATTAGGATTACCGGCACCCCCATCATCAGTAGTAAGCAAAATTCGACAAAACAACTTTTTCTGAAATGCGGCAGATGTGTAATGTATGAATCTGAGAAAATAAAAGCAAAGTTCATACCAAATTATTGTAATAATAGGCGCATAAAGCATTATTGGTCTATTCGGTAATACATTAGGTATTTTTGCAGACCAATAACTTTATACCCTTTTCTAATCCTTAAGTTTTTTAAATTTAAGCCCGCTATCTTGGGATTGTTTGTGTGTATGTTTTAATGGCACTGTTTCATATCTCTTTGGTATTCAATTAACCGATTGTTTAACTAAAATTTTAAAACAGAAACTCAGAACATGTCGAATAAATAATAATAAATTAATGAATAATAATAAATTGATAAAGTCGTAGTACAGACACAAAGAAACTAATAATTTTCAAAAATCAAAAACGCACGTCAATGTAACAAAAATATCTGATGTGGCCAGCACATAACTTATACCAGTATATATCATCCTGATCTAAAAAAATAATTCTATTTAAATCTTCACTTACCTTAATTAAATTTTAATAGCGTACCTTGAAATGTTACAATAAAATTTTTAAATAATTATTTATCAGCGTACTGTCGATAATAATTCATGTCATACATTTTAATAATATTTTTTTATTGACATAGACATTTTTGTAACTAAATTAGACCTTTCAAATGTCAAACTGTTAAATTTATCCTAACCCCATTTTATGAGGCCAAATGTGTAAAATATTTCAGTTTACATCAGCTTTATTTAAGTACCTGGAAAATATATTTTATTCGCTTGATATAGTAAATATGATTTATAATCTTTCATCAAGAATACATTTTTTTGTAAAGTCTAATGCAAAAAAGTTTGGGTCCCGTGGACTCCCTTCCATCTCGCCAATTTTGCTTATCACCGAATTTTTCATTGTCTTTGGCCTTTAGAACAAATGTACTAAATTTAAAAGCTTTATCTCAAAAGCTGTGGCTGCTATCGCGATACCATAGACATGCTGACAGATTTTTTTTCCTAAAGTTATGTTTTTTCATTATAATTCGTCGAGATTCGTCCAGAAATGCAATAATTTTTTTTTAATTTTTTTCCGAAATTGTATCTTTTTTCTTCTTTCATTCATTATGTCTCTTCTGGTGGCACCACATTCACCAAATTTAATGTGTCACTTAAAATATTGTTGACAATCTTAACTACCATACATATATACACACACACATCTACACACACATCCACACACACATCCACACACACATCCACACATACTTCCACACACAGATCCACACACACCAACCGACAGACATCATTCGGAAAATAGTCAGAATGGATTCAGGAGGGTTCAAAACGTATATATCAATCAAAATCTCGAGGTCGAAAAAAAATCACGATTACTATACTTCCTTATATTAGATATAAGAAAGTAAAAAGTAACATATAAAACTGTTCAAAGTGATTCTCGTTTTCTTTTACACATTTTCTCGTCCTTTTTAATGAAGAAAACATACTTTGAAAAACTCCAATAATATTGGGGAACCCAATTACAGCAAATGTAATTCTTTGTCGAAATTGAGCATTTACTGAATCGCTATGAACCTATTCTTTCACATATCCCCAAAAACAATAATCTATAAGGAGATTAAACCGGGAGAACGAAGAGGCCGTTTTACTCGAGCTTTGGCATCAATATCTATATTTATCCATGGCTTTGGAATTATTTAACATAACCATTGTCGAAATTCGCGGGGATAATGTGGGGTACATCACCTTGCATGAACGCCATACCTCTGCGACTTAGTACATCGATATATACAAGGTGTTTCTATAATAAGATTCCAAACTTCTACAGCGTGTAATACTCGTCGAAATAAGTCAAAAAGTTTTTATAAACATGTGGCATAAAACGCACCTCTTAAAGAGGTTCAGATTACATTTTTCTTAATTACCTATTTGAAGAACGGTAACATTTAATTTTTCATGCTGAATAAGATGCGCTAATTTTAATGGATCCTATGAACCTCTTCTTAATACGGAGTGGCTAGTTTTGGATAATTTATCTGATGTTATTTGTGAAAAATTCTATAGAAAATTGTATGCTGTTTTAGACTTGTATGTACCCTTGTATAATAATAATAGTAGGTCAAAGTATCCAATTTGGTATAAACATAAACAAATTATTACTATTACCTACAACTTTCAAGGCTTCGATCAATCATTATACAGTGTGTCTGTAAAGTATGGAGTAAATTCATTATTTCTTGCAATTACGCACCTTATCCTTTTTTTTTGTTATGACATCATTACTGTTTCCGATATGACAATCGATATTTTTTTAAATAGAACACCCTGTATGTTGCTCTATTTTTGGATTCTGCTTCAACAGCTGATACCAAAAATATATCACACTTAGTGTCTAAAACTGATAAGTTGGAAGATACGGCCATTTAAAATAAAACAATGAAAAAAAGTAAAATAAACAAGTTTTTAATTAATTTTTGAAGTAGGCTGTTTGTTTTTTGTTTTATCATTATCGTCTTTGACAATGAATCACTTAATAATACTTGAACCCCGTAGTGGTTTCTCAATAATTATTGCCGATTTATTTTAATTTATAACATGTGTATCCGTAAAGCAGAGAATTGAAATTCTTACGATGATTGGGTATTTTGATAAAATGCGAACTCAACAAGAAGTTTGTAATTTATTTAATACTATATATCCAGAACGACTCAACTAAATCAACAGTGAAATATTTTACTGGCTGTTGAAAAAAACCCACATATCAGCGTTCTTCAGGTTAGTCGCGATTATGATGTTACTAAAACGTCAGGACATACAGTATTAAAATTAGAAAAATGGCATCCCTTTTAGTTTCAGCTTGCGCAAGAAAGTGATAATGATCCAGATCACAGAATACAATTTTGTGAAACAATGATGAATATGTTCAATGGTGATCCTCTTACTAAAATAAAACACAATTATTTCAATTAATTAATTGAAATAATTGTGTTTTATTTTTGTCCACTTCCCCACTATTCTTTCTTTGTGCAGATATTTATTTGGACACTAATTTGATAAAATATCTTCATAATGTTGAAAACAATATATCAAGTGATCCTAAATAATTTTGGTTTTTATATAAAGTAAGAATGAAAACTACTGGAACTACTAGGATCCGGGTACATTATATAAAGATACGAACACTCGATACCATAGTACATGGGCTCAGGGATTACTTCAGTAGCGTTTATTTACCTAATTTTAATACTAACATTGAACAACTCTTTATTAGCTACAGAGCAATCTCTGTATTAATGGAATTGTACTTAACGACAGTATTTTGAATAATTCAGTCAAAAAGCTACCCAACAAGATTTCTTCAGGTAATGATCTAGTTTTCTTATCAAAGATTAAACCCCAGCCTTTTACCTGCCTTTATTAACATATTTCAAGGGCATTCTTAAGACGAGTTTGTTTTTGAGCTATCAAAATTGGCTTGAGTGTGTCCTAAATTGTGGTACTCCAAAAAACATAGATAATTCAATAATTATCATAGGTCAATACCCATTGCAATTTCATGTGATTTTGCGAAAATCTATGAAATGTCTAAGCGCCAATATTCTTTTCTTTGACGTTGGCTTTGGATGGCAGGATCTGAGGGAAACTATTCCTCTTTACTCCTATGAAATGTCTACACCTAAATTTATTCAAGAATCAAATCATTTATATCACCCCAACAGCATGGTATTGTTGAAAAAACGCTCAACTATGTTTGAGTTTTATAATTTATATCAGATTTGATCGATAATAATCAACAATAAGTTGATGTTATGTATACTGTCTTTTCGGAGGCCTTCGATAATATTGACCATCATATTTTATAAGGTAAATTAAAATACCACGAATTTAGTGAGTCATTAGTTTTTCTATTTAGCTAGTACTTAATAATAGAATGCAAAATTTTCTTACAGTGGGCTTAAGTCTGACAATTTGAAATAAGACAAAAAAAGGTAATTATTTAGTATACGATAAGATGCTTAAATTTTCCTGAAAATTTTTCTACCCCCCAGAATGAGGTACGCTGAACACGAATATGAAGTTTTTTTTCGCCGGAGACAAGCCGTTCATGAGAAAAAAAAATAAAAAAAAATTGCGTTTTCACTCACATCTGTCACTTTTTATTGTGATATATTTAACACTTCCTGTTACTAATATTCCTATTTTAATGCTTAGAAGACGATGTTACTTTTATCTTGTACAGAAATATAATATTTTACACATTAAAAACCATGTTTTAAATACGAAAATGCATGGAAAATGCTGTAAAATCATTCATAGTCACGAAGTTAGGTGCGATTCTATTCTGTTGTGTCTAAAGATACGACATTGTATAACTAGCGTTCAGTTTAGAACCAGATCGTATCATTTTTAGGGTAAGTTTCTCATTTAGTCGATAACGTAATTAAAGAAATTGATTATATCTTTAAATATATTATTATTCAGCAAGGACCAACGAGAAGGTATGAGCAATTATCTTTGCCAGGAAAGGAGAGGAACAGGTATTAGGTTAGGTTAGGTTGTATTATTACACAAATCTACACATCATCAGATGTTCATTGCACATTGTCATATCTTGTACGAACATCCCTGACTACCCTTAAATAAATTAATAAGATTGCATTCTTCAATAACATTAAAAATTATTCCTTGCCCTATAAATTTTGGGTGGAAAAGGGTAAGTTTTAAATAGGGTATCTTTTACATTGGATTATGGTTACAATAATGAAACCATCCTTTCGTCATATTAAAATTATTCGCTTAACCAACCCCTTTTATTGTAACCATAATCGTATGTACAAAGCACCCTATTTAAAATACCCTTTTCCACCCAAAATGTTTAGGGCAATAATTCTTAATGTTATTGAAGAATGCAATCTTATTAATTTATTTAAGGGTAGTAGGAATGTTTGCACAGGATATGACGACAATGTGCAATGAACATTTGATGATGTGTAGAGTGTGTCGGTATAATTGGTTTTGTGGTATCTCACAGGGGCGTGTTCTGAAAATCACCGAAAATAAGAATTCAGGAAATAAATAAAAATTACAATAAATAAATAAATAAAAGCTAATGAAACAAATTTTACCTTGTCGCCCAATCGCCTGTCATTACGGAACTGTTAAATATAGTGGGAAATTGTTTGCGAGGCACTTTAGACACTATCTGAAACGCGACGCTAATTTCACATACATTTTAGTTGCATTTTTATCATGTAATGGCGTTATCTCAAATACAAAGCTATTTTTCTAAGGAAAAAAATTGCTCTTATTATAAAAAATGACGTATACTATAATCCAAACCATTCAGAGCGTTATTGGGGTGAGGGAAATAATGCAAATCGTTAGATATATCCAGTGTAAAAAGTGACAGGTGTCTGTGAAAGTGCAAAATTTTTTTTATTTTATTTCTCCATAACGGCTTGTCTCCGGCGAAAAAAAACTTCATATTCGTACCTTATTTTGGGGAGGGGGTGGAAAATTTTCAGGAAAATTTAAGCATCTTATCGTATACTAAATAATTACCACAAAAATATTAATTCTTTGGATACTTCTGGTATGAATACTGCCATGTATTATAGTTTTTATAGTGAAATTGGCTATGGTAAATAATCAAGCACAGTTCCACGTAAGCTAGATTAATAATGCCCCGTTGAAAGAAACAATATATATTGTTTTGTTATCGTTTGTGGCTATAGCGTTTTAATCTTCATAACAAAATTTAATAGATTTATTTTTGTGTCAGGTGTCCTTTCATTAATTTTGGAGATAATTTACTACGATTTAAATATATAAGCATGTCAAGTACGGAAATTTTTTAGCTAAATGTAAAGAAGAGGTCAGATGTCTTATAAAATCAATACCGAAAAGTTTTACAAACTTGTTCACTATAGTATAGTGTAATCAATCTTTTTTCGACCTTTCCTTTGGGCTGGTCCAAGTTAGAAATTGAAATTTTTTATTACTGAAACTTTCTCTTGTTCGAAATAAGAAGTTAATTTAAAACGAAATGATATTCCATTGTTTATATCTGTTACATACTGAAGCTAATAATAATAATAATAATAACACCACATAAATTAGACTAAATTAATTAAATGTAAAGTAAAAGAGAAAAAAGGAATTACATATAGTCAAACAATATAAACAGTAATGCACAATAGTTCTAACCAGTTCTTCCAAATAAAAAATGTCATCGTTTCATAGTTTTGTTCACCGTCTGCTAACCTTTCCTTTAAGTCCAAACAATTTTGAAAAAGAAGTCAACATAATAAAACAAATAGCAAGGAATAATGGATACAAAGAAAGTATCATAGATAGTTTAATAAAAACAAAACAAAAGAAAAATCCTTGAAATAAGGAGTTTTATGCTGGTTCTGTACAAGACGCCATTATCATCCATAAATGTATTAATTATAGACCTGGAATTAGTGATAAAGTCAGCAATAAATTAAGAAAATTAGGTTGCAAAACAATATCTATAAATAAAAATAACCTAGGGAAAATGTTAATAAACAATAAGGATAAAACAGAAAAACGACAAAAGACAGGAGTGTATTAACTAAAATGTAGTGACTGCGACGATATATACATTGGCCAGACTGAACGTAACATAAAAAAAGCGACTTGAAGAGCATAAAAAGTCTATTGTAAACAACGTATATAGCACTGGCATGTCAACACACTGTATAGAAAACAATCACTTTATAAATATGGATAATGTAGAATTACTTCATTCCGAAAAGAAAAGCAAAAAATTAGACTTACTAGAAATAATAGAAATTAAGAAAGCTTCCAAAAAATAAAAAAACGGTTACAAATGAACAACAAATATTCGCAGGTCACTACATTTTAGATAAAGTAATTTAACTTTTCTAAAAATTCCAAATATTTCAAACCATTTTTATTAGTATAAGTTGCCAGATGTAACATTCAATATATAAGCAACGAACACAAATTATAATTTAGTACCTCTCATCTGTACTCTTGAAAATGGCCTAAAAAGCCGAAACACGTGTAGAGTGAAAATATAATTTTGAAACATTTAAATGCAAATTTTCTTTGTTTATTTAAAATATTAAAAAATTATATATATATATATATATATATATATATATATATATATATATATATATATATATATATATATATATATATATATATATATATATATATATATTATAAACGATATGATATGATAAAATGTAATATGATATGATCCATGTTAAAAATTTCAAATTTTCAAATATTCAATAAATTCTGCCTCGTTTGTTGGAACTAATTTTTTCAAATGTGTTTTCTGTACTGTGTAAAAAAAAACATGAGAAAAATTTTTTTAGAATTTAAATACAAAGAATCCCAGATGTCTTTGATGATTTCGTTTTGTTTATAAAATTAGTAGTTTTGACATCAGTCATACACCAAGTACTTAAGCGTCAAAAGTGAAAGTAGGAGATTTGTGTCTGTGCAATAATTAATCTAAAATGAATCATTGGGCCAATCAATAGCGTGCTTTTAGTGTTGACCAATTAGTGAAATCTGATTCTGTGATTTCAGCCCAACGTTATTTTCGTAGGACTTTAATGCTCGCATTGTTTCCTGGCAAAATACCAATAAATTAGGAAATGTTATATACATCGTAATAGTTTGTAATGGAAAACGGACAGGAGGACCATGAACCCCTAACAACCTCGAAAATCAATTGCAGATAGGAAATTCGATACCGGAATGTCCAAGCAGACCAATCCGACAACATGCAGCTATTCTAAACATGCCAGAGTTAAGTGTTCACAGGATATAGTTCAATTTTTACAAATTTGCCCCGTTTAGAGAACTAATAAATAAATACTTCTTGGGTTTGTGAAAAAGCAACAAATATTTTAAAACAAAAATTAGTCCAACAACCGACTTTGCAATTTTATGATCTTGAAAAACATAACTATTTCAGCTGATGCTTCTAAAAACGGGGTTAGCACGGACTTGCTGCAGAATGGAATGTCCTATATGTATGCTTCAAAATCTCTTACAGATGTGCGCAGAAATTACGCAAAAATTGAAAAAGATCTTTTTGCTTTAGTTTTGGCTTGTGAACGATTTCATCAGTACGTATTTGAAAAAACTGTGACACTGGAAACTGATCACAAAGCATTGGTTAAAATTTTAAATAAACTATTAGATAGCTGCCCTCCTCGTTTACAAAGAATGTTTATCAGATTACAAAGGTATGATTTAAAATTAGTTCACAAGCCTAGTAAACAGTTATTCATAGCAGACACTTTATCTCGTGCTTATTTAAATCAGGTTGATAAAAAAATGTGATATAGATGATGAAATTGAGTCTCATATTGGCTTACTCAGGTTGAATTTAAATGCAACAGATGAGAAAATTAAACAAATTAAAGAGTTGAGATCAGAAGAAGACGAATTAGAAATGTTATTAAATTATGTTAAAAATGGGTGGCCAAGAAGAATAAAATTAACGGATTCATTACTAAAAAATTATTATAAATTTAAAGATAAAATATTTGAAGCCAATGGCCTGTTATATAAAAATGAAAAACTAATTGTTCCACAAAAATTACTAGCTAGTTTTTTGTCGACAGTTCACTACATTCATTTTGGAGTTACTAAATGTAAGAACAAAGCCAGAGAATGTTTTCTCTGGTCTAATATGTTTAAACCAATAGAAGATTATATTTCGAATTCTTTAACCTGTAGAACTGTTAGAAAAAATAAAATATGATTCCCCATAATATTCCTAATTTACCATGGGAAAAAGTAGCATGTGACTTATTTTATCTAGATTCTGAAGTTTATTTATTAGTTGTTGATTACTTCTCGAAATTTACAGCGACAGCAAAATTGGCTGACTACATCTACTGATTATAACTCATTTAAAATCTATATTTGCACGTCATAGGATTTCTAAAATTTTGATTAGCGATGGAGGACCTCAGTTTAGTAGTTTGTATTTTCAACAATTTTCAAAATCGTGGCAATTTAAAAACATTATGTCAAGTCACGCGTATGCACAATCTAACGGTCTGGTCGAAAGAAATGTGCAACCTTTAAAAAATATGCTAATAAAAGGAAAACAGGACAACAGAAATTTGTATTTAATATTACTAAGTGATAGAAATACTACAGATTGTAACCTTGAATCGAAAGCAAAATTTTTTATGTCTAGGTATCTAAGAGATATTGTATCAATAGAAAATTCAATGTTAAAACCAAAAAAAATTTATAAAGAAATTAAGAATAATTTAAGAGTCAGATAATTACAGCAAGAGAAATATTACGATAGAAAATGTAGAGCAAATAAACATGTTTTTAGAAATAAAGAAAAGTACTTATAAAACAAAGTTAGATGAAAAAACATGGAAACCAGATAGATACTATTATATCTGAGTCACAAATTAGACCTAGATCATATATTGTTCAGATATGTTAAGTCCTTGATATTAATTAAATACTAAATAGTAAAGTCATATATAGACAGTTCGACAACTATTAATTGTATGTAAGTATAATTAGAATACAAAACAATGAAATATTAAAATAATTGTATTACATTATATCGTTTGGGATAAATAAATTGAATGAAATTGAATTGAACATTAATTTTAATGAATCTGAGTAAATACAAAATATTTTAATTTGTACAATTTTTACAAAATCGGTGCCGTAATAATTTTTATAAATTTCTGTTTATTTTTTTACTGTAAGATAACCAATGCTGCCTTTACTAATAATATAAGACCGCAATTAGTAATTACTATGTTTCTAAAATTTAATGTATCTATAATTTTTTTAAAAACAGGGCACAGTGCATAGTATTTTTTCAGTTTTTATTTAGTACAAATTATTTTTTTAAATAGTTGACAGAGAACAAAGTAATAATATGTAACACGAATGACATTTTGAGAAACCATTGCCAAAGAAAATCGAAAAAATTTGTAATTGCTTTTATCATAGAACGATATGCATAGAAATATGAAAATATTATGTATGGTATGTTGTTTATTGACAACATATAAAGCATATATATTTATTTGCAAAATCACTTTACGAAATAGCAGGAATTTGCAGGAATTTAAACGACAGTCGTAAATATTAATGAAGCCAACAATGAAATCCTAATTAATGAGCAACATAAAGAGACTGTATAGATATATCAACAGGGTTTTAGATCCCATGAAATTTATGGTTTGCAGTAACACAGTTATTTCAAGTGCTTCCAAGATTAAACCAAACTGTGAAGACAGTTTGCTCTGCAATAATCAGACATTAATATAAACCTAAACGAGATTTTAACTAGAAAATATTTGTATGTATGATCTTGAAAATGAATGCGACACAAGTAACAAATTTTCAGAAATAAATTACAAAACCTTTAAATTTTGGAATATGGCAGTGTTTTAAAAATTTGTTTTAAATACTGCATTTACCGGACCTGATTGCATATATGCATATGCATGCATATTATGATGGAATATATGCATATATTTGTAGAATACATTGATGTACTATTAAGATATATTAATTTCAAAAGCTATCTTCAACATCAAATTTGCTAAAGTAGTTTTTAGAAATATCCTTTACTTTAAGTTTTCCTGTATTTTCATCGTAATCCTCGTCATTGTCATTTAAATCAACTATATGTAGCCAGCCATAGAAGTTCCATTTAGTTGCGGTTTTTGCATGAACTCACTTGCAAGAAGAATCGCATGTCGCAATACTCTAATTTTCATCATGATCATTGCGTATAACAGCATGTCTAAAACAAGCTCATAGTTTCGTACAAAATTTAACTAAGTGTCTTACGAATATGATATCTTAAATTACGAATATGATATCTTAAAGCAGATCCTTTTTTTTTAATACAAAATCTAAAAAATCCTTGCAAATAGTATAGCATTATGAATTTTTTTCTTCAATAATATATAGAGTTCGGATATCACAGAGACAAAACGTCAATAACATGGTCAGCATAAGGGAATATTTATTACTAATTTATATACCAGTTAAATCCATATGTTTTTTAAATTGTTACTGCAAACTTTCAGCGGCTTGTAGTGTAGAGGTTAAAAAAATAATTAGTGGAAGTGGTAAAGTGAAAGAATATTTTTGAAATAGTTTAGTGACCCTAGTTCATATATACATTTCTTAAAATAGTGGGGGTGAGGTCGGTAGAAAAAAGAAAACGAAGTTTCGTGTATTTTGACAAATCCTTAGGACCTTGAAGACAACAAATAAAATTAAATTTTTACAGTATTACAAAACACCTTAATTTTACCACAAAATGTTTTTGCAACAATTACATATACACTTTATACATGCAGTATACACTTATTCTATTTATATATATATATGCAAATATACAGTGTGGAAATTAAGTAACGCATAAATTCAGTAATTCCGTTGATATTAATTTTTTGGAAAAAATCTCGAAGGTGTATAGTGATTTTAATTTCAGCAAATATTTTCAATCTATTTTCAGTTTCCTATGTCATTTATTTTTTAAGTTATGACGTCATCGACTTTTTTTTAATGACAACCTATATTTTTTATTATTGATTTTGGTAGTAGTTTTTATTCCAGTACCGACCGTATAAAATTTTCAATATGTTATTATTTGAAAAAAATCGAGAAAAACAGTCTTAAAGTTCAAATAACAAAAATTCATTAAATTGGGAAAATTTATCTAATTGCCTAAGTTTATTTGAACTTTAAGACTGTTTTTCTCGATTTTTTTCAAATAATAACATTTTATAAGGTCGGAACCGGAATAAAAACTACTACCAAAATCAATAATAAAAAATATAGGTTGTCATTTAAAAAAAAAGTCGATGACGTCATAACTTAAAAAATAAATCACTTAAGAAACTGAAAATAGACTGAAAATATTTGCTGAAGTTAAAGTCACTATACCCCTCCGAGATTTTTTTTCCAAAAAAATTAATATCAACGGAATTACTGAATTTATGCGTTACTTAATGTCCACACAGGTGTGTATACACAAAACTATAGTTACATACCTAATGTAACTTTATACGTAGAAAGGAGATATAACAAACAAACAACAAGAATGTAATATAATAATATTTAATCAGTAACTAAAACATGTAATAAAATAGACAAAAATATTAAAAACACTAATGTAAAAATCACGTACTAACATTTATAGGTTTTCCTTGTAAAGGTATATAATTAAAAGCTTAAACATAAACATGAACAAATAAATATGATTTCAGAACAACAGTACACACAAACACCATTGACTATAATGAAAAGTACGTGATATGAGATTCATTTATAAAGTAAAAGAATTTAATCAGTTACTTTTTATGATTAGTGATTATTTTTTTACTTTTGTTATTATATTGAAATATGAGGTGGTTAGGTTCTCTATATCTGATCTTTTATTGACGCTTTTTTCAATTTGTTTGTTTATCTAAAATACTTGCTTCTTTAAAGTTGAATATAAGGAAATTTGTCTTACAATGATATGCCAGGTTTGTAGGATTTTTCATTGTTTTATTTGGAATACGAATATTTTTAATATCCCTAACGTGTTCGGATATTCTTGTTTTTAAATGTCTGCCTGTTTGTCCTATATATATTTAACTGCATTCATTACAATGTATTTTATAAACAATATTAGACTGAACTCTTTGTCACAAAATTTACACATTCACTAAGAAATGAAACAACTGCAGTAACACAAAAAAATGAAAACATTTTGTTAGTAAGGTTTAAACAAAGACCCCTAAAGAGTTACAGTCTAATATTGGTTATAAAATACCTTGTAATGAATGCAATCAAGTATACAGGGTGAGTTTTAAATGCGTAGTTATATTTTAACCCTTAATATATTTCGTCGTGTACAATTGATTGGCACTGTCAAAAAAATTTGTTGAACAAAAAAAAATTTTAATTTCTGATAATATTTTCGTCCTCCAGCAACTAATATTTTGATAGTCACTGGATAACTGTCTAAACGTCGTTCACAGAAATGACGTAACTAAAGGCAGTGTTGCCACTGCCAGAGTTCGTCATCACAATTATCCTATAATTGCATGAATTGCAAATTTTGAATTTTTTAAAAAATTATTACCCTGTTGTCACGGACATTTTGTGAGACGATATTGGACTTATTTAATATCAGTGTAGACGCCGCACCAAAACAAATATAATAGTTTATAAAACGTTGAGCTCTTTCTAAGAAAGCATGATATCTGTACGCACTGGCCGAAAATAAGAAATACACCTCAAGGCGGCCAAGGCGCGATTGATTAGTTCTTTGTGGAAAGCGACACTTGTCACTTGTAGCTTGCGCTTAAAATAAAAGGTATTATCTATTTTTCCTTGGAAAATTAGGTAATCCTGAAACTTTTTTATAAATAAACAGAACTCATCACGTAAGCACCAAATATTAAAAATATGTAATAATTTTTCTGTGTATTTTAAATTATTATTATTGTCTCTAATTTATAGTTTAAGTTTAATATGGTTCATTTCTAAAAATGAATCAAAGTTGAAAATAATCATTTTAAAAAGACGCATTTACTTTAAAATAACGAAATGCAGATTTGTTTACTTACCTAATACACCAGTTACTACATGAATATATCATATGGGCTTGACGTATGGATAGCATGCTATAGCCGTTTTGCTTGTCTAGCATTTTCATCTACTTGAAAATATGCCTCTAACATATCCAGCATTAGAATAATAAAATTAGTCGCTATGGTTAATCACTACTTTTCACAAAATTAACCACCAAAGGAACAAATTATAAATAATAAATTTCGGTAACATAGTAATTCAAAACTTCGAATCACAAATTTAATCACAAAAAACTATAAATAACGGTATTAAACACATGTTTATAAATAATTATGCAGATAGGTACGAGAACACTCGGGAACTATCAATAACACTGATTTTTACATGGGGTGTAGTGTTGCCAGATGTGTGAGATTTTCACATAGGTTCTAAATTTCATTGTAAATAAATCATGATGCTTTTCAAAAAATTTCTATTGGCCTAACTGACGGTTAATTTAGCTAACTGAGCTTTGAAAAAACGGGTCTGACCATCGCAACAGAAACAACAGAAAACAGCAAAAGTCTATTATTTATTTGGGCTTGCACAACTAGCGCTGTTTACGCGAGGTTCCCATTTATAGAGATCTACGTACACGGTATAAAATTTAATTCAGTTTACTCTTTTTCAATGGAAGAACTGACCGAGGTTGAGGCTGACGACCTAAATTTGACTTATTTTATTAACTTTTGCTAATATTGGTGTAAAATGGTAGAAATTTTTAACTAATAGTTTTATTACTTAATTTATCCTTAGCACAGTTTCATGCTGAACTTGCACATTGTTTGTGCAACCAAGGAACTCCATCTACAAGTAAAAGAGGAAGACCAAGTGACCTTGAAAAGAACATTCAAGCAAAAAAACTCTCTGCAACGACGGCCTATATACCACCAAAAGATGTACGTCAGGATTTCTTCAGTCATTGGCCAATTCATGATGAAACAAGGCATCGATGCAAAATCCTAGGATGCAAATCATTTTCTTTTATAAAATGGTCAAAATGTGGTTTACACCTCTGTCTCAATAAAAATAATAATTGCTTTGTCAAATTCCATACCGAATAACACACTTCCTTTCAATGTACCGCCACTGCATAATGTTGCAGATCTAATACATACATATTTTTTCAAATAAAAATATAACTTTTTGACATGGAATTTTTTTAATTATTTTTCCCATGTTCACAGACATAAACTTCATTAAAAAAAAAATTCCAGCACGAAAAAAAAAAATTGTGCAGTGTAGGTTAACGAATTAGTTTTTATGTGGTTATATAAAAATGTATAGAATATAAACAAATTCACGTGACAAACTTGTATTTCTTTTCAAGGTTCCTGCAGACGACACTAGAATGAGTCGCGGATATCCAAATTCTAGGATATAACATTGCAATAAAAGCATTGATTTTATTTGTTGCGATATCATGCGAATAGAGGATGTAGAAATACAAGAAAATTTTTAATTAGAACAAACCAATAAGATATAATATAAATTCAATAACTAGTAACAAAAAGCAAAGACAGTGCAAAAAGTACATGTTTTCTCTCACTTTTCTTTAGTGTTACACCATCATCATTGCACAAATTATTCAAGGGTTATTATTAAATGAACCTCTGCGTTAAAAGGGTCAGAAGTTTGTTTAATAATATCTTTTGAATAATTTGTAGAGAGGCGGCTTAGTACCCAAAAAAAGTACGAGAAAACAATATAAAATTCCAGGAATAAATAAAATTACGGGCAAAATGTTTTTAGATACTGAGATACCGAATGGCAAAAAAGTAATGCACAATGCTTGTAACTTTTGAAATTGGTTTAAGGAAAATGTTATCTTCATGAAGGTTCTTATAATTTTCATTTATTGAAATTATATCACACTGCTTGCAGCTCTTGTCAAGAAGCTTGGCGTACAGCTCGATCCACGTCGTGGCTTGGCGTGTCGCTCCAACATAAACCTACAAGACATCAGTAGTAATATACGCGAAATAGTGAAGCACTGCAGCAGTCTTTAAATGTGTAAAAAGCAATTGTATTGGGCATAACATTTTATTTTCGGTTTCGGTTATTTTTTCAAATTATGGTTTACTTTAAAATCCTGAAGTGGGTTGGAACCTCTGACGTGAAGCTAACACTGACGTTATTTTCCACAGAACACCAAAACACCACATGCTGCACACAACGCATTTCGCCAACCAAGTTGGCTTCATCTGGAGACGATTAGAACTCATTTTAATCATTTCCAGATGATGCCAACTTGGTTGACGAAACGCGTCTCATGGCAGTATGTGGTGTTTTGGTGTAGCGATCACAAGAGTAAAAGTACATTACTAATATACCTACTAATATAATATACTAACGTATAAAGAAGTATAGAAATATCCAGACAGAATTAAGTTTTTAAGAAATACAGAAAATACTTAAATAACTTAATAAAAATAACAAAACAAAATTTTATAAAAAACAAATTGATATAAATAAAAGTAACAGAAAAATCCTTGGAATAATATAACTAATTCAAAAAATAAAATATCTGATATGGCCATCACATAACTTTCTTATCCAGTATATAAAAATCATTCTATTTAATTCTTCACTTACTTCAATTAAATTTTAATATCATACCTTGAAATGTTTCATTAAAATTTTTAAATAATTAATTATCAGCGTCATTCGATACTGTCAATAATAATTCATGTCATATATTTTAATAATTTGTTCTTATTGACATTGACATTTTTGTAACTAAATTAGACCTTTCAAATGTCAAACTGTTAAATTTATCCTAACTCCGCTTTATGAAGCCAAATGTGTAAAATATTTCAGTTTACATCAGCTTTATTTAAGTACATCGAAAATATACTTTATTGGCTTGATATTGTAGATATGATTTATAATCTTCCATCACGAATATATTTTTTTGTAAAGGCAAATACAAAAAAAGTTTGGGTCCCGTAGACCTCCTTTCAGCTGGCCAATTTTGCTCATCACCGAATTTATTATTGTCTTTGGCCTTTAGAACATTATGTACCAAATTTGAAAGTTTTATCTTAAAAACTGTGGCTGCTATCGTGATACATCAGACATGCCGACAGATTCTTTTTTCATAAAGTTATGTTTTTACTTCCTTATACCTAATATAAAGAAGTATAGTAATCGTGATTTTTTTTCGACTGCGAGATTTTGATTGATATGTACGTTTTGAACCCTTCTGAATCCATTCTGACTATTTTCCGAATGATGCCCGTGGGTGCGTGTGTGTGTTTGTGTGTGGATGTGTGTGTGTGTGTATATGTGTGTATCCGCGATAACTCAAAAAATACTAATGGGAGACTTTCCAAATTTGGCAGTTAAGATTGTCAACAACATTTTAGCTGACACATTAAATTTGGTGAATGTGGTACCACCAGAAGTGACATAATGAATGAAAGAAGAAAAAAGTTACAATTTCGAAAAAAAAAATGGAAAATTTTGATTGCATTTGTGGACGAATCTCGACGAATTATAATGAAAAAACAAAACTTTATAAAAAAAAATCTGTCCGCATGTCTGTAGTATCGCGATAGCAGCCACATCTTTTGCGGCAACATGTATTTTCTACACCGCTAGAACTTTTTTTGTGGGGATGTTTACTGTATAAAGTTTATGAAAATCGTCCAAATAATTAAAATTATTTGAGGCTAGAATTATAGATAGAATTCATACCTCAGCCTAGAAAAATATTATACGAAGTTTTAGAGATCGACTTGCATACTCTTTAGTAGTAAATGGCAGTAAATTTAAACATTTCATTCATTGCCATTTGAATAAATACAGTTTATTGCCAATAGCAACGAAACCGTCCGACATATAACAAAAAAAATTAATAATCAAAAAGTGGAAAAATTAGCTCAAAAACATTTGTCAAGGGTATTTTTCATTATGTCGATATTTTAAAAGTTGTAAGCATTATGCCCTACTTTTTTGTACTCTATAATACCTGAAAACCATCGTGAAATTTGTTTTCAAAATATTTTTTTCGTTGACAGTGTCGTTGAATTATAATAAGTGACGTATTTAATTATTGCGTAATTTTATACATAATTATACACTGAGTTCATCAATTATAATTGTATAAATCAAAAACATAATTTGATTGAACAACCTCTCCGGAAGTAAATGGAATATATTAATCAAAATGTGGAAGTTAATATAAGAATTCATACTTTACGTCGCGACCCGATTATTAACACCAAATTTGAGCTTAGTCATTGTGAGCACAATCGTAACAGCTTGATCGATTCTCGTACTTTGTGCATAAGTGATCCCCAGTATCGCTCAAGTTATTTTGTCGGATCAATGTGTCACAGATATTGAAAGAAATGCTCTACAGAAACCCGCATATTTATTCAGCCGAAATATCTCAAACGATATATATTTTGATATAGAAAATTGTTGGATGATTGAAAGTTGAAAGCCGAAAAATTAAAATACAAGCTCGCTGGGATTTAGCGTAAATATACATACATAATACTGATTCTGAATAGAGTAGGAAATCGAAGACTTGCTTAAGTTGAGAGCACGATTTTTATTATGAAACTGGTAAACAATAAACTTCCTAAAGACAAACATTTTAAAACACTCCTATAAATGTCAGAATGAAACCGTTCTCAACAAAATTTGCAAGGAATCAATTGAATATGGATCTGCTAAGTTTATTGCAAGAGAACTGAAAATCATGAATTCAAAATTAAATATCCAGAGCAACACTTTGAAATATTGAAAAATTTAGAGTGAGGAACGCCACCCTTTCATCTGATATAATTTTAGAGCCTGGATCCGAACGTTACATGACGTAAATATTAGGGGCGGATGCAGGATACCGGTGTAAACACATGCACACAAATGATAAATGAAAAGCTATAATTTATCCTTGTACATTTGACTGATGATTTTTATTAATATCCAAAGAAACGTCTGAGCTAAATAGTTCACAGGACACATTACTGCACTACAATCGACGCTAAAACTATTCAATGGTGGCACTAGAGTGAAAGTAGATTAGTAACAACTGTTCTAAATGTTGAGATGTTAAACCTCAACGTCTATCACTAGAAATTCATTTATACATCGAATATCTTTCAACATCTACAGACGTAACCGAGGCGTATTTAAAGTACGTGAAGTTTTTCAAAGATGACATGTTTATGTTCGGTTCAAAAAAAGTCTATTTCTTTACCTGTAAAAATGATATTAAGCGAGCTGGCATTGCCACTGTCTCATTCATCTCCTCAACCAATACATCATTATTTGCGATATTCTGACCACTAGCGTCGGTGGTTTTATCTATACTAACCAATATGTGTTTATCTTGCGACTCAGAATCAGTGTCTGCTTTAATTTCGCAGCACACCGGCGATAAATAATTATGTGTATTCCGTAGGCACAATAACGGCATTGTCCTTTCCACTAATACAGTTTTGCAGAAATTGTTTAAAATGAAGAATATCCAATTTGATCCACGCCACCATCATTTTAATTAAGTCTAAATTAAGTTGATTTTGTTTTTCAGTAGCACTCATATTCCCACTCGCACGTGTTTTATGATTTTCAGATACAACATGCCATACAACCTGTGTTTTTACTTTTCAAGACAGTATTTTCTCACAAATATTATACCGAAGTTCTGTGATATCAAACAGTACTTGGAAGGGAAAGTGGACATGACATTTTTAAAATGTTCCGAAACAATATTCTCCGATTTAAAAGTATAGTGTGCGAAACCGATATTGTCAACGTGCGGGGTAAGACGATACGGAACGCAAAGCCGAAGTTAACTGTATTATTCACTCGTTTACTTTTTCAATGTAGGTATTTGTGCTCAGTTTAGCTAGCAACAATTTAACAGTTGTACAAAAAAGTATTAATTTGAAATAAAAGTATTGAATTTAAAGTATTGACTATACATACGGCAGTTTCAGTGTTCAAGTTCGCTTAATATAAATTGTTACTACCCGGCAAGAACCGCGAGGAGGTATGAGCATTTCTTGCCAGCAAAGGATGGGTGTGGAATATTAGTATAGAATAAAGAAATTATTTAAAAAGTAACAAGAAACCTTTAAAACCAAAATAAAAACAAAAAATAATCTTTCAAAATAGTAACAGAAACAAATATTTTTTTAATAAATACACTACAAAAATTACTTAATTCCAATAGTAAAGTTATTATTGTAATAAAAACAGAAAGACATATTTTTGTCAAAATGGAAAAAAAAATAATAACATTAAAAAATAATAACATCCTGAAAAAGAATGTTTCTCAAGCACTAAACTACGAAAGCACAAAAACGAAATTAAATAATGCAGTTGATATCACAAAATTCACTTCTTCACTTCACATCACTTCAATTTACCTCACCTTACATTGCTTCTTCCTCTGAATCCTCGCCCTTCTCACCCTCTTATTAATTTTCAGATGAACTACTATCCTCACTCATATAATAAATTTATTTCCTCTATTTATATGAAATTTGGCAATTTTTAAATAATCATCCTCAATTGCAATTACTTTCCTAAATCATTTTTCCCAACCTTCCTTGTTAATTTTCGAGACTTCATTTTGAATTAACTCTACGACTTTTTTTATCGAATTTTTGAAAAATATTTCCTTTTCTGTCATTTTTTCTTCAATTTACACCAAATTAATTCAATCCGGTCGAAAATACAGAAATATGGCGGTAATCTCAACACTTTGTAGCCATATCTCTCCGCTACATTATCTATAATATACCTACCTATTCTCATAATTTTTCGTTTGCAGGACTTCCAACAGTTGTGCTTTATTATAATTTTCCCCATAATAGAAATCATGTTCCATTAAAAAAAATATTTAACTCCAGCTTAGTAGAACTCTTGTTAGAAATTTTATACTATTGTCTCGAATGGTACTTCGCATTGTTAAGAACAATAACGCTATTCGGATTTAATTTTGGAATTATGATATTTTCAAACCATTCCTCAAATATTTCTATCGTTTGATCCATGTTACGGTCTTCCATGTTCTTCCGCACAGTTTCAATGCATTATCAACCCATCCATGAACTGTGTAATATGATCAACCGAGTCCTTTTATTAGGGAGCAATAAGATTGGTTGACAGTTCCTAAATCCACCAGTCTATCCTTATTTTATAATATCATAAGTATCATACCAAGTTTCATCTACGTAGGTAATAAATTGGTCTATTTTCCCGTCTGAGTTCTTCAATCTCATCTAGATATAAATTTCCCCAATCCACTATTCGTCTACTTTCCATAATCGTCATGCGTTTATTAATAGTTTGATATTTAAATCCAATTTTTCTCAGCCAAGTTCCTAAAGCTCTTTTGATATATTTTAGATGATGGTACATTTCTATTAATTGTCGCATAGTGATGCCAAAACGTCTAATAGCAGCAAGAAATCAGAGTTTCCGAAGTAATTTCCTCTAGTTATAATCTCACTCGTATGTGTTCTAGTGGTCCATATTTTCAGAATCATGAAGTTTGTTCTCAACAAATATTGCTCCTCCGATAAGTACTAATAAGAAAGATCGAGTTCGCAAAAGTAATAGTAGTTGCTCCAGTTTTACAGTAAAACTTTGTTTAATTAAAGTTATTGCGTCTGACGTAAACAATGAACTATCTAAAAACTGATATTATCCTGGGAAAGTACAATGTATTTATTTGTTATTTTTCATAGTAATTGCGGTTTTAATCTAACTGGAAGCACAAGAGATCCTAATAAAAACTTTGATGAAATTAAGAGCAGCTTAATCTAAAACCTAATTGCAGGCAAGCTTGTACTAAATGCTCCAAATTGTTCAAAAAAAAATACATTTTACGTTATAATTGTTACTATTCTTCATATTTTGCCAAGTTTTATAACCAAATCTTTTCAACAAAGTAGAAATAAATAATTATTTCAACGAAGTGTCTGGAAATTAATATGTGTCAAACATACAAAAGGACAAAGAATACTTTTAGTGGGAAAATGTCTCGGTAAATTTTCATAATATTTTGATATGATGTAATTCTCATCATTGCGATGAAAAGTCTCTACAGGCCCAATTTAATCCTGTGACTAGTTTTCGAGATACAGGATCTTCAAAAGTACCAATAAAAAAGTGTCCTTGTCCTTTCAATTCTGCTAATATTATTTTTACTAGAAATGAATTCATTCACATTCTTGACATTTTCTGTACTTACATATATTCTTATGAAAATAAATTATCTTGTAGTTTACTTACTATTTTTGATAAAGAAAACTATAAACAAAAGTTGTTCAAAAACATTTAAACTCCCAAATCACAAGTTTCAACAAAATTTGCATAGTTATTTATTTTTTTAATGCAGAATATTCATGTCTTTGGAATATCAATTTTAATGAAAATTTGGATTTGAGGGTGCAACAGGGTTTTGAATAATTTTTTTCTTATAATGTTATGGTACAATACAATGGAACTTTATATAATAATAATATTATGTAACTAATATTACTATTAATTAATTAAAATAGTTTCAGAGTTATTTGACATATATATATATATATATATATATATATATATTGTTCCGTTCAAAAACGTCACTGTCCGGAATACAATGATAAATAAACTATAACCTCCAAATATCTATCTGGTTCCCAATTGTTTATAATAGAGTATTTTTAGTAGGTGAAGAATTTCTGTTTAACCTTTGGTCGATCTCATATTTATTAAGGAATTATTATGTTTACCATCTAAGTTAATAGTATCTTGTACATATTTACATAATCCAATATTGTTTATTATTTAAGTACTTTTGTTGTAACAACAGTCCCCAAAGTTAACGCTTTCACACTGAAAGAAAATATTATTGGAAATATGTGTCACATAAAAAATGCAATCATTTATTACCTTATTAGATAAATATTCAATATTTACGTCGATATTAATTAAATCGCAACAGCTGTTTATAGTTTTCCTTTCAGAAGGGTTGCGACTGCCTTTGGTTGGTTTGACCTTCAGCTACTATTGTGAAAGTTTTCTGTCTCAGTTGCCTACCAGTAGGGAGACAACTTGCCATACCGCACATAGATGGCGTTACGATCTACTTGTGAGGAATAATTAATTTAAATATCATTGTGTAATACTTGTGTTATGTAGTACCATTAGACTATTCTTATAGTGGATTTTAATCATTAAATATTATTTGTGATATATTATGAATTTATTTTAGTTACTTTCATATCTTATTTTATAAAGTTTGATTTTTTATATCAAACTAGTTTACCTCCTTGATAGAGACAGGAAGATAAGCCATTTTAATAATCAACTTTGCACCGGCAACACCTCTTGGCAGACGATCGATAACATCAATCAACTTTTGAAATGTTATCTTAATTTACTAGTGTTGTGAACAACCATCAGGTAATACTAATAGTTTTAAATGATTTATTTTTCTTGCAAGTTCTCTTCAAGATGTATATTTTTAAAGAAAAGTTAATAATTAATTTTTCTAATTTTTTGTGAAGATGTGACACATGTTCTAATAATATGTTTCTATTTATTCCTTTCTTAAATACATAGTCTGAAGCCGGCTGTTAAAATTCAATATAATATTAATCTGTTAAAGCTAATATCTCATCGCTAAAATTTTGAATAAAATTCCTAAATTATTCATCGTTAATAAAATTCATCTGGAATTTCTTTTGTGAATTTATATTTCACACTCTTCCAATTTCATTTGGATATTTATATTTGCACATTAGCAAATTAAAAAGTCACGATTCTTGGATCCAGAGGATTAGTTCCGTGGATGTTTTATTTGGATGACCAGAATTCATCTGTAACTTGTAACGTGATATGCGCTCCACAATTTTGAGTAACGTTTCATTTCATCGGTAGACTATGTATTAGGAAACTAGGTGTCCATACCAGACGAGAAAACGTTAACTTCAAGACTTACACCACCTTTCCATCACAGGTCAGCCTTCGCTGGAGTGTGGCAAGTTATTTTATTTTCGATTGTGTTCGGTGAACGAGTTTCACCCACTCTTAATAAATTTTTGTACATATATATTTGTCGGTAATTTTAAATTACCATTTTGTGGTATACTTTGCTGTTGGTTTAATAAATAATTAATTTTATTAATTCATTTTTTATTCTGTCTCTACCTTAGACAGAAATTCTGTAGATTCTGAGTTGGGGGGGATGAAAAAGTAATCACTGATAAAACTGCAGATGGCGCCCTTAATATAAACATATATTTTTTTATATTACTTATTCATCCTCGCCTACTACTCGTTGGTAGAATTATTTGAAGTGAATAATAGTGAACCAAGGTCTCAAGGAAACAAGAAACGCACGGCCCTTGCCTCCCAAAAAAATCAGCTAGCCGCAGGCACAGGAAATTTCTTCGCTTTCCTTGTCAATAAGAATAGTTCTTATTGATAGGTAAAGTGAAGGCTTTTCCATAAATACCTGATTTGGTTTCCTCTTGTATTAAGAGTAATCCTAATACAGGGCGAAACTAAAATCACGGTACCACGGGGGTTCCCCGGTTATATTTGACGACGTGGTAACCAGGTGTAACATTTGGCTACCAGGTGGTTAGATGTAACATTTGGCGCCCAACGTGGTTTATTGGGTTAATCTTGTTTTTTTGAACTTGGTTAACATTTTGTAACTAGTTTTTATTATTGAGCGTTTTAAGTAAATTTTTTTAGACATTCGTGTGCTGTTGAAAAATTTTAGTTTTCGTTAATTTTTTGGCATACTTAATGTATGGAAATTTGCCTCTAAGGTGTCAAATTTTCCCACGAAGGGGGGAATTTCAACAGTCACGAATTTTAAAGTAAGAAAACTTCAAGTAATTCAATTAACAATTTAAGGTAGAGAAAGAACATACATTCTTAACAATATAAATTACCATCCAGCTAAAAATACAATATATAAAACAAACAGATATAAACATAAAAGCTACAAAGAATCACAATTCAATAAAAACTCAAGTGTGGATATTTAATAAACAAGTTTTATTAATGTTTTTGTTGATTATAAATAGCATGAGTTCCAAGAAATTAACAGGTTGAAATTTATTGTGTGTTACTAGTTTTTTTTGTTTTTTTTTTTGAGCTTACAGATAAGGAATCTTATCAATAGTAAATTAAAACAGCAGGTTTTGCTTTGTGTGGCACTCACTTTATATTTTATTATAATAAGTATCCTATAAATAAGTTTTTTTTGTAATTTATTCAGTTAAGGAATTTTTTATTTTTTTTCAAGTTTTATTGAGTCAAGATGGACGCACTTCCGTTCAATGTTAAATACCTAACTGAAAGTGAAATAAATTATGAGCTCAGGATTAGAAATGTAAATGCACTTAAGAAAACGCTTGATAGCAGGCGGCTAATTCTCGAACGTTGCATAACCAACAACACAGAAATACTACATTTTTCAGACAAGGAAAGAAATAGTGAGAAAACTGCCATCTCTATCTCATTGATAGAATTAGAATTTCTAGTCCACGATTTCTCCGCGACAAAGGAGGACACCTCCTATTTACTTATTTCTACCCGTTTGAAATCTTTGTATAATAGAGTAAATCGTTTTGAAGCTCCTTCAGAGCCTGAAGAGGAAAAGTTAGAATTTTTAGAATTTAAAAACGATTCTCTAGCAACGATTCTAGAAATCGAGGCAATTTTACATTCTAAAATTAAACCAATACTGAGTAATAAAATAAGTGAGAGTGAGGGGTCATATAGTGCAAAATCTATACCAGTTTATAAATGGGGAATTAATTTCAATGGCAAAACTAGTGTTAAAGCGTTCTTAGAACGAGTTCAGGAGCTTTCTATTGCAAGAAATGTCTCTGAAAAACATCTTTTTGAGTCAGCTATCGATTTATTCGATGGTCAAGCGTTAGTTTGGTACAGAGCGATCAAAACCTCTGTTAATTCATGGAAAGATCTGGTTAAACAGATGGAGAATGCATTTTTACCCCTTGAGTATGACGAAAAATTATTAGACGAAATAAAACAACGTAGACAGGCTAATTCGGAGTCAATACATATATATATTGCTATAATGAAAGGGTTATTTAGAAGGTTGCCAGTTCCCTTGGCAGAACGAGATCAACTTAAAATAATCCGTAAAAATATTTTAGCCAGATATATTGATCCCCTAGCTTTAGTAGAAATTTCAAGTACAGAAGACTTAATTTCACGATGTGTCATGTTAGACGAGGCCAGGCAGATAAAAAATAACTCCTATGCCGCCTCTACTTCAGCTAATAGTTGCCTTCTTGAAGGAGATTTGTCCACATATCCACAGGCGAGTACGTCATCTCCTAGAAAAGAAAAGTCTAATGTAAAAATAAGTCACAGTAAAACTTTTAAGTCTAATAATAATCGTCAAACGGTAAATACAGTCTCCAACCCTGTTGAACCACTTCCTAAAGTAGTTTGTTGGAATTGCCAGAAATTAAACCACCAATTTAGATTTTGTAGGAAACCGAGAACTAAGTTCTGTTACCAATGTGGTAAGTCAGGTTTTACCGTGGGTACGTGCCCAGTATGTAAGCATTCAAAAAACGTATAGACGCAGCTGCTAAGCAAGGCCGACAGCAGACGCGATTTAGGCAAGGCCAAAACTTTCTGAACAGACGGTTCAGAAATTCTAGTAAAGTAGAGACTAGGCAATTTTTCTCAAGACAAAAGTTTTATGTTAGTACAGATTTAGTAGATTGGAAAAATTGGAAATTAACTGTAAGTAAATTTATGAAGGAAAATAAAACGAAGGAAACTTTTCCTTTGTTCGTTAATAAAATTTCGGACAACCGTCCACATGTAGAAATCACCCTGTATGGAGATAAAATTATCGCGTTGATTGATAGCGGTGCGACTATCACGTGTATGGGTTCCCTAGCTTTACAGCTGATTAGAAAACATAAAGTTAAGTTAATTAAGAGTAAAATAAGTACAGTAAAAACCGCTGATGGAAAACCTCAGGTTATCACCGGAGTGTGTCAACTTCCTATTTGCATAGGCAATGTTTGTAAAATAGTAACGGTTTCAGTAGTTCCTTCTTTAAGAGTAGGTCTTATATTAGGAAGTGATTTTTGTAATAAATTTAACTTAACACTTAATTTTAAAAATAAAATATGGGACATACACAGTGAGTCAAATAACTTGAAAATCAATGCTGTGAGTTCTCCATCCAGCAAGTTAAATTTTGTCGAGTCGGAAAAGTTGAAATTAACACCTGAAGAGCAATCTGAGTTAGATTTAATAATTGAAAAATTTAAGGCACTTTCACCTAAAGATAAACTAGGTAGAACTTCTTTAATACAAGCACATATAGAGACAGGTGATGCTTTACCTTTCAAAAAGCGTCAATACCGGTTGTCCCCATATATGCTTGAACATCTAAATAACGAATTGGATAAAATGCTAGCTCAAGATGTAGTAGAACCATCTTTTAGTCCATGGAACTCCCCAGTACTCTTAGTAAAAAAAGAGAATAATGAGTTTCGTTTCTGTTTTGATGGGAGAGTTTTAAACGAGGTAACAAAGAAAGATTCGTACCCTCTACCACTCGTCGATGACATTTTGAAAATGTTATCGAATGCTAAATTTATAACCTCTATTGACTTGAAAAGTGCTTTTTGGCAGATTCCTTTGGACGAATCAAGTAAGGAAAAAACAGCTTTTTCCATTCCGGGTCGAGGACTGTTTCATTTTAAAGTTCTGCCCTTTGGTTTGGCAAATTCTGCCCAGATTACTCAGAGGTTAATGGATAGAATTTTCTCCCCACGTTATAGTAATAAAATTTTTGTTTATTTAGATGATATAATTATAACTTCATCAACGTTTTCCGAGCATATGACTCTATTGTTAGAAGTACATAATAAACTGGCCGATGCGGGCCTTACAGTTAATTTTCAAAAGTGCAATTTTGTTAGGTCGTCTTTGAAATATTTAGGTTTTATAGTAGACTCTGAAGGTTTAAGAACCTCAAATGAGAAAGTTAAGGCAATGGTTGAGTATCCGAGACCACAAAACTCAACTCAAGTTAGACGTTTTATAGGAATGTGCAGCTGGTACCGTCGTTTCATCCCCAACTTTAGTTCTCTTATGAAACCTCTAAATGACCTCCTTAAAGGAAAGGCCAAGAGACAAACTATTGTTTGGAATGAAAACGCCGAGAAAGCTTTTTGTAGTGTTAAAGAGAAGTTGATAACTGCTCCCGTTTTAGCAGCTCCCGATTTCACGCAAGAATTTAGTATTCATTGCGACTCAAGTGGCTATGGACTTGGGGCTATGTTGACACAGGTAATAGGGGGCGAGGAAAAGGTCATTGAATATGCGTCACGGTCACTTACACCCGCTGAACGTAATTACAGTACCGTAGACTTAGAATTATTAAGTTGTTTGACTGCATGTGAAAAATTTGCAGGATATGTCTTCGGCACTCATTTCAAATTAATAACTGACCATGCTAGTCTCCTATACTTGAGTCGACTCTCCAACCCAACCGGAAGACTTAGTCGTTGGGCCATACGCCTGTCTAGGTTCGATTTTGAAATAATTCATAAGAAAGGTAGTCTCCATGTCGTCCCAGACGCACTTTCTAGAGCAGTACCTGTAGCAGAACCGGAGGCAGATATCAATCTTCTAGGCATCTCTTTGGATAATCTTGAACCGTGGTATATAAATCTGAAAGATAAGATTGTTCAGTCACCAAAGAGATATCCACAATGGTTAATTAGAGACAATCATATTTTTAAACACACTGGAAAAAAATTGGCGTTGAAAACCAACATTTCTGAGTGGAAATTAGTCGTTCCTTTAGAACAAAGAAACTCAGTAATCCATGACAACCATGATCTAGCCACGAGTGCACATTTAGGTTATTATAAAACACTTCATAAAATTGCCGAAACGTATTACTGGCCTAAGATGCGCCAAGATGTACTAAAGTATGTTAGGAAATGTCAAATTTGTCAAAGAGAAAAATCACCTAGTACTCAACGTTTTGGGTTAATGGGAGCGGAGAAAAAGGCCAATTTTCCATTTGAGTATTTGTGTTATGACACAAAAGGTCCTTTCCCGCCAAGTTCAAAAGGTAATCGCTTTCTTTTGGTTGCAGTCGATTACTTTACGAAGTTTGTGATAATGAAGCCAGTACGCAGGGCTACTGCACAGTCAATTGTGACATTTTTAGAGTCAATTTTTTTGACCTACGGAACCCCAAGGGTTCTTTTATTAGATAATGCTCCAGCTCATACAGGGAAGGAGTTTGAAGCTTTTAAAACAAAGTTTAAAATACCTCAGGTCTTTTATAACCTTTATTATCATCCACAAAGCAATCCAGTCGAGAGATGCAATCGTACTATAGGTACTGCAATCCGCTGTTGCATAACTAAATCTCATAAAAAATGGGATCAACAGATCCCCGAAATACAAATGGCATTAAATACCTCTCTTCATGAAGCCACAGGTTTCACGCCTGCTTTCTTAGTTTTTGGACGTAAATTACCTGCTAGAGGTGATTATTATGACGATAATAAAGATTTAGTGTTACCTAACCTTGATGAAAATCGTAAGTCTTTTGCAGACGAGTTAGATAAATTACCTGATGTGTATAAGTTAGTCCGGGAGGCACTTAATAAAGCGTATAAGCAAGCATCATCCAGATATAACTTGCGTAAGAGGGATCATAAGTTTCAGCTTGGTGAAAAAGTATGGCGTTTGAATCACCATAAGAGTGATAAAGTAGCTGATTACGCAGCTAAATTAGGTAACAAATATGTATTGTGCACGATTTGTAAAATAATATCAAATAAGTCCTATGAGTTAAATCATATGGATGGTACATTCGCTGGCCGTTATCATGTCTCACAACTGAAACCATATTTTGGTTCTCAGTCTGATTTATCCCAGCTAGAAAACTAATATGTCACAGAAAATTGAAAATTTTCTATAAACAAATCACCTCTGAATAAATACAAATATTTTTACCCTTTAGTAAACCCATATTTATTTTTGCCCAGAGCTTATTTTTTTTTGCAGTTTTGCAGTGTTGCAGTTTAGTAAAGAAAGTTTCTTTAGTAATTTTGGGACGCCAAAATTAGATTTTTGTGGTGTCAAGATGAACACAGGGATGTTCATCCGACCAAGTTTTAAGATGTGTAAAAAAAAATTTCATATCGGTTTTTGAGTAATCTTACTGCGAGTAAGATTTTATTTTTTTTGAGTAAATCTCAAATATTTTTGGGACCAAATAGGCCCAATATAGTTATCTTTACCTGTCGGTAAAGTATAAATTGTTTAAGATAAACAATAGTTTTTGGTAGAACATAAGTTCTCAGTTAGGAAGATTCATGGTATAATCTTCCACGACACTTTCAAGTAGAAAGATGCACAATTCTACAATTGTGACAGTTTTAGTAATTTCAAAATTTTGTTTTAAATTGACATGTTTAAAAGAATTTTGTTATAAGAGAAATTTTTATCTACGGATAATCTTCTCAACCGCATCTCTTAGTGAGATTTGTTTTGCTGTGATATTTATTGTTTGGTATTTGTTAAGTAACAAATTAAAAGGCCAAATCAATAATAACAATTAGAGACTCTGTATATAGTAGGTTAATCTCAGGTTTAGTTTATTCTAGGAATAAATGTCATAAGTGACAATAAATGGCCTCAACTGTTGTGTTTAACGCAGGTTGAATAGGCAACCCTTATTTAAGTTTAGAGTTAATTTCAGAAGATCTTTCTGAATACGGTTTTATCATAGGAGAAGGCTCGCTACCTTGCTCCCGGTAAAAATTAAAATAGTTTAAGTTAATTTTAGGAATACCTGAAATTTGGTAGGAAATTTGCATCATCCTGCACAGTGCATATTTGTATGCTCCTATGCTTAACATCAGTCAAAAAGCCCCATTTAGTTTAATGTACAGGGTGTATCATTTTTCCGGTTCAGTAAGATTAATTTCTACAGAAACCATTTTTGGCTGGATTCAACTATTCTTACTTTCCTTTTTGAATCCAGGGTTGTATAGGGTGGGCCCACTTGTAGGAATACGGGTTTCAGTAGAGAATTTTACGAGTTTTCGACTGGAGATTCTCCAATTCCATATAAACACTAACATCGTTCTTTTATTCTTTCTTCTCTTTTTTCCTTCCTGTCTAGGTACCTGTTAAAATGTGAAGACATAGTTTAAACTTTTAAACAAAAATAATCATTAAAGTTATTCGCTGAACTTTAAGTTTTTTTGATTTTTGATATGAAATAGAAGGCGAAAACACACGTTCTATTGGTTAACAGTAGTAAATATCGGATTTTCGATTCCTAGTCTTACTATTTAAGTCCCCGAGTTAAGTTATTTTTGATGAAAATTTGTTTAAAATTTTTTTTCTGGGTTCACTAGTGACACCCTACGCTTTTAATTCAATTAGATTGAATTTTTTTTGTATGTCTTCGATTTTAATGAGTACACACCTTCTTCTTACTTCTCTTATTAAATCAACAAGTGTAAAAACATCACACTAAAATATTTTTTTTGCTGAGTGAAGACTTACTCTTGTGCGCTATGCTTACGTAGACAATTTTTTTGGATGTAGTTCCTCGACTTTTTTGACTTGTACGCTAATAAAAGCAACGGTTATTTATTAGACAGTACCTTGCGTAGTGCCCTGGGCTGGTCTCGTTATCACAAATTAATATTTTTTTATTATCATATTTAGTTAAACCCATTGTTAATTAGTTTAGACATTAATTTGTTTGACTTACCGACTTTAAGCTGTGAGTGCTTCAAGCTCACAAATTTTTCGATTGGCAGTGACACTGCGGAAGTGTTCATTGTGCAATATTTGGCATCCTTGTAGATGTATCGTGGTGACTGTCCATAGCACGTCTCCAATTTCAGTAAGCGACTACTAAAATGTTGCATAAAAGATTTGAACTTTAATTCTTAGTCAATTCAAGTTAAATCATAGGTGCCTTTGAGCATATCGTAGTTCTGTTCATAGTAACTTAACTAATTTCAGTTCGATGCAACTATAATGCATCCGGGTTAAGGTGTACTTTGCTGCATTCTTCTCCGAGGTGAGGTGAAACCAAAACCTAAAGAAAATTTTATTATTAGTTTTAAAATCACTAATAGACATTTATCAATTGTCTTATTATATTTTTTTGGGTATAATACCTTAAGATAACTATTGCCGAGTAATATTTTTTTAATAACAATCAATGTTGGATTTTACAGTTAATATCTAGGACTCAATACTAGTTTTCCTAATAATAATTAGGACTGAAACTAATAAAGATTGTACTTGATTATTGAATTATAATTCTCATGTAGTCGGGGGAACAATTCTTTTGTTTCCCCCATTTCATTAATGTTGTAATGAGCTAGTTTACTTACCTTGTTTTAATTATTTTTGGTTTGAACATTAACGAAAAATCTGAAGATTTTTCTTTTCTCAAGGGAAGAGGTGATGTTCCGTTCAAAAACGTCACTGTCCGGAATACAATGATAAATAAACTATAACCTCCAAATATCTATCTGGTTCCCAATTGTTTATAATAGAGTATTTTTAGTAGGTGAAGAATTTCTGTTTAACCTTTGGTCGATCTCATATTTATTAAGGAATTATTATGTTTACCATCTAAGTTAATAGTATCTTGTACATATTTACATAATCCAATATTGTTTATTATTTAAGTACTTTTGTTGTAACAACAGTCCCCAAAGTTAACGCTTTCACACTGAAAGAAAATATTATTGGAAATATGTGTCACATAAAAAATGCAATCATTTATTACCTTATTAGATAAATATTCAATATTTACGTCGATATTAATTAAATCGCAACAGCTGTTTATAGTTTTCCTTTCAGAAGGGTTGCGACTGCCTTTGGTTGGTTTGACCTTCAGCTACTATTGTGAAAGTTTTCTGTCTCAGTTGCCTACCAGTAGGGAGACAACTTGCCATACCGCACATAGATGGCGTTACGATCTACTTGTGAGGAATAATTAATTTAAATATCATTGTGTAATACTTGTGTTATGTAGTACCATTAGACTATTCTTATAGTGGATTTTAATCATTAAATATTATTTGTGATATATTATGAATTTATTTTAGTTACTTTCATATCTTATTTTATAAAGTTTGATTTTTTATATCAAACTAGTTTACCTCCTTGATAGAGACAGGAAGATAAGCCATTTTAATAATCAACTTTGCACCGGCAACACCTCTTGGCAGACAATCGATAACATCAATCAACTTTTGAAATGTTATCTTAATTTACTAGTGTTGTGAACAACCATCAGGTAATACTAATAGTTTTAAATGATTTATTTTTCTTGCAAGTTCTCTTCAAGATGTATATTTTTAAAGAAAAGTTAATAATTAATTTTTCTAATTTTTTGTGAAGATGTGACACATGTTCTAATAATATGTTTCTATTTATTCCTTTCTTAAATACATAGTCTGAAGCCGGCTGTTAAAATTCAATATAATATTAATCTGTTAAAGCTAATATCTCATCGCTAAAATTTTGAATAAAATTCCTAAATTATTCATCGTTAATAAAATTCATCTGGAATTTCTTTTGTGAATTTATATTTCACACTCTTCCAATTTCATTTGGATATTTATATTTGCACATTAGCAAATTAAAAAGTCACGATTCTTGGATCCAGAGGATTAGTTCCGTGGATGTTTTATTTGGATGACCAGAATTCATCTGTAACTTGTAACGTGATATGCGCTCCACAATTTTGAGTAACGTTTCATTTCATCGGTAGACTATGTATTAGGAAACTAGGTGTCCATACCAGACGAGAAAACGTTAACTTCAAGACTTACACCACCTTTCCATCACAGGTCAGCCTTCGCTGGAGTGTGGCAAGTTATTTTATTTTCGATTGTGTTCGGTGAACGAGTTTCACCCACTCTTAATAAATTTTTGTACATATATTTGTCGGTAATTTTAAATTACCATTTTGTGGTATACTTTGCTGTTGGTTTAATAAATAATTAATTTTATTAATTCATTTTTTATTCTGTCTCTACCTTAGACAGAAATTCTGTAGATTCTGAGTTGGGGGGGATGAAAAAGTAATCACTGATAAAACTGCAGATGGCGCCCTTAATATAAACATATATTTTTTTTATATTACTTATTCATCCTCGCCTACTACTCGTTGGTAGAATTATTTGAAGTGAATAATAGTGAACCAAGGTCTCAAGGAAACAAGAAACGCACGGCCCTTGCCTCCCAAAAAAATCAGCTAGCCGCAGGCACAGGAAATTTCTTCGCTTTCCTTGTCAATAAGAATAGTTCTTATTGATAGGTAAAGTGAAGGCTTTTCCATAAATACCTGATTTGGTTTCCTCTTGTATTAAGAGTAATCCTAATACAGGGCGAAACTAAAATCACGGTACCACGGGGGTTCCCCGGTTATATTTGACGACGTGGTAACCAGGTGTAACATTTGGCTACCAGGTGGTTAGTTGTAACATTTGGCGCCCAACAATATATATATATATATATATATATATATATATATATATATATATATATATATATATATATATATATATATATATATATATATATATATATATATATATATATATATATATATATGTATATATTCAGAGAGGGAAATTAGACGACTGTCTATGTTAAAAACAAATATTTTTAATTTTTAAGCGGGGATTGCAGTCATGTGACAGGTAATAAAAGAAAAACTCTTTTTTCTGTTCAAGCTTTCGAAACTTTTATTGTTTCTTCATCAGGAACTCTACAATAAATTATAATTAATTAAACTAAGTTATGGAAAAAGTGAAAAGTACTTACGAAAGTGAGGTTAAAGTTAAAGTTGAATTCATTGAAAACTACAAAAATTTCTTGACAAATTGTAGAAAAAAAACACTAATAATTAATTGTTAATAATTTACTACCACTACTATGTAAAATTAACAACATTATGAATGGATGACTAAGGATCCATATTAATTTAAATTCTTAGTAATATAATAGACATGTGTAGTTTTATGAAGTAAAAAACAAAAAGAATTTGGATACAAAAACTTGTTAGAGTGAAACCAAAAGAACAATGACAGCAGTAGATACCAACAGCTCGATGTCTTATATTTAGGGACATTGATTATTAATCCATACTATATAGGGTGTTTTTATCATTGTGGACATTATGGTTGAATTGTAGTAAGTAAGTATAAATTATGCTCAAGTTATCAATATCCTTTCTGGCATTAATGGTATTTGGTTCTTTGAAAATGTGACACATTTCCAAAAAACTCCGTTTGTGATAGTTCATTTCAAAATCTAATATTTGAACGTTATTATAATTGACATTGTGATTATGTAATAATGCATGATTGGCTAAAGTGCAAGACTGTTTGTTAAGTCTGATGTCACTTTTGTGGGAAGTTATACGGTCTTTAACTTTCCTTCTAGTTTGGCCAATATATTTATTGTTGCAATCATCACATGGTAAGCAATACACCACATTGGACATCACCAAAATATCATCCTTATCTTTTAATTTTGAAAAAAGGTTGTTAACTGTTACTTTGTTTTTAAAAGCTAATTTGATATTGTTAAATTTAGAAAATATTTTTTTAAATCTGTGATCAAGTGGACTCAAGTACGGAAGTACTTGAGTCCACTTATGTATATATATATATGTATATATATATATATATACATAATATATATATATATATATATATATATATATATATATATATATATATATATATATATATATATATATATATATATATAAATATATATAAATAAACAGCAAATATTCAACTAATTTTGCTTTTGACCACCCATTTTTGATACACTCTATATAGATAATTTGATGTTTTTTACTTAGGGAACCATTAACATAATTACGTAACCGCATTTAACAACATTCACTCTAAAAAAATATATAATAATTTCAAAAATAATTTTTTGCCGCTATTAGACATTTTGTCATCACTGTGGGTCGCTTCAAAAGAATATTCTAAACATTAAGGCAAATTTGTTTCGCTTGCTCGTTCAAATGTAGCCGATTTTTCTTACTGAAAACACTAATGAACTTTGATTTTCTTTATCACTGTAATCACTATCACTTTAATTTTCACAAATAGAATAAGATGTAGATGTAGAGGTCTCCCACGGTCGAAACATTTTTACATCAAATACCTTGTTAAAATCTTGTCAAAAACACACCAGCAAATAAACAGATATAAAATAATTATTACTTATATTACACTATTACACAACTCACTGCAATACGATAACCTTCTTAAATTATTTTCAAAAACACACCAGCAAATTAACAGTTACAAAATAATTATCACTTATATTACATTGCAATACGATAACCTTCTTAAAGAACACGTCAGCAAATAAACACATATTAAATAATTATTATTTATCTTAATAATTAATAGTACTAATATTACACTTACAATATATCATATAACGCACTGCTAGAATGAATAATCAGTAGCAAAATTAAGTGCAGGCCTGAAGAATCCCACCATGTAAGCTAAACTCCGCCTCGGTCGGGTGCTAACAAAAATCATTTTCGCTCTAATGTAAACGATGTAAAAGACGGAAGATGTCATGTGTTAGACATTTCCCTCCCTCATCTCCCGTCTTACCCCTCACGTCCCGTCACAAATCGGTTTCGCAGACTATATATTACAATCGCGATGTTCGCTACTGGAATTAGATTATAATACTCTCCGATTCAAAAAGTATGCTACGACACAAAATGGCGTAAACCTGAGTGGACTCTTTTCGATGTGCCACCCTGTATATTATATATAAGAAGAAAATGTAGTGTATTAGGTTATTTAAATTCAACTTACGTTTATTTTCTTT
Organism: Rhamnusium bicolor; assembly: GCA_029963845.1. NCBI lineage: Eukaryota > Metazoa > Arthropoda > Insecta > Coleoptera > Cerambycidae > Rhamnusium > Rhamnusium bicolor. The sequence continues at coordinate 566,845 of JANEYF010000603.1, read as the reverse complement.
AGAGATCTATTATTTTGCATAAAACATTTCTTTAAAGGCAAAAAAATTGTGAAGAAATTCCATTAAAAGAATTCTCTTGTCAACAATTTATACACAACAACTTGTCTTGATCAAACAAGGCGCTAGTTTTTATGAACGATTGTTCCTCCTTGACAGACGTTCGCGAATAATTTATTTTCTTTTCAAAAAGATAAAAAAAACAATTCCTCTCCTGGTAAATTTAAATCAACCTTATATACCAGATCAGTAAATCTGAGAAAAAAAACTCTTAACCCTTAGACTCCTGAATATCAAAATGTGAAATAAAAAGTTGATATAAAACTCTTCCACTAATCAATAACTTTAAAATGAGACTGAGTTTTTTGTTTAATTGTCTAAGGATTCTTAATAGGTTTTTAAGGATACGCACAATTGTGTGTCTTGGGAGTGAAACAACCACACTCATAATTGTGTCATCAAATTATTTATTGGAATGGATTTCAAAAAACAGTTCTGATGCTTACTAAAACATAAATAAACAATACATTTTTTACATCGCACTCTAGATCAACTTTCACATTTTTCCATTCGGCAGCAAACAGGATTTTTGAGATCATCAGAAATTGGCCAGTGGTTTCTACTTCTTCACCCTCATCTCCACTTGCTTCCTCATTTTCTACTTCTTCGTTTTCATCTGCACTTGCCTCCTCATTACTTCACTCTCATAATTTTCCTCTCTGTTTTTGTCATTTACACTGTAACTTTCGTTTTCGTGAATTCTTTGGTCGTCTGCTTCCCAAAAGTTGTCCTCATCATCTTGTTCCTCATCAAAATCCAAATCGGATTCGTCCAATAGTGCAAAAAGCTCTTCGGGATTATTTTCTAGGCGAACCAAATCAATTTTATCAGTTTTACCTGTAAAGTAAATAAAAGTAAATGAGTTTTTATTTGTTGACTGTCAATAAAATATTTTTTCAAGTTAGACAAGTAGGCTCCTAGAGCTCACAACTGTGAAATTCCAAATCTATCATTCATTACATGAACACATGACCTCTTTATTACATATTTCAAAGTTTACAATTAAACTGCAACTAATCAACAAATGTAATTAGCAATATTAGGTTAAAAGGCTAAACCAATAAACGAAAACAAAAATACTTACGTTTATTCGACGTGGCACTGAAAAAAACAAGAACTTATCACATGTGTTTCCCGCGCAATAACAATATTCAGTGGCGGTTTTATGACTTGATGATGCATAATATACATCTCACAAACATGTGAACCGGGAGTTAGGCGTGTCTAAATACATTTTCATCCTTAATGTGTCTTAAAATACGAACCTCACAATTGTGCGTATCTGGAGTCTAAGGGTTAAATAATTGAAATCAAACGAGAGTAGATGGCAAATTGGAAAACTAGTTACCGTCTCTAAGCCTGATGTCTAATCAAATCAGTGTGATCGAAACTAGATAAAAAATTTTAGTGTAAATCACACGTCTTTACCAACTGTTACTTCAAGCGTGTAACTTAAGAATCGTAGACGAGCGATTGGTTTTTTAAAAACAAAAATTGAAGATTCTTAAGAAAATTTATTTGTTTGGATCGTTAATTAACAATTTACGTTTATGAACAATTTACACACGAACTATGCTAGTCGATGTCTAGGACGAAAAAACTCACAGAGTGCTCGAGGCGCTCTTATTTATAGAATTATCTGGGTATCACGTTTAGCTGATGTAAGGGTTTTGTTGTATTATAACTTGTACACTGGGAGCTGACAGATGGTGAAATCTATCTCATTGAATGTTTGTATAAATAACAAGTATAGGACGGAAGATAATTAGAAATTTTTTAGAAAGGAAATTTTTTTGCGAATTGATAAATCCAATTCTCTTATTAGGATTAAAGTGATTGATGTGGAGATTCATAGTAATGATACAATATTTTGATTTATTAAAAAAAATTGTTGAAATAAAGCAATTAGATTTTTAAAATATACAGGGTGTTTTAAAATAAAGTAGCATCAATGTTATCAGTGAATTTAGAGGCAAAAATAAGACAATTGAACCAAACATACCTTAGTGCAAAGTTGCACACCTACGGACTTACAGCCTCTTGAATGTCCAAAACAAATATACATTTTCATTAACAATAAACCAGAATGCTTTTCATACTTGACACAGGCGCTCTTTTACTGGTGGCACATAATTCACATTAATATTTTCTAAACCTCACCACAAGGGGTACTATCGACAATGTGCAACAGAAACTATGGATATCCGTGCGCCACAATTTTACACCATAAGATCATATTATGAAGGCATTGAATAAGTGGCAGAAAATTTTACATTTTTGAGACAGAAATCTCATTGAACTGTTTAAAAAAGCAAACATATCTCAGAATGATAATATTTATTCATTCACTTCTTCCAGAAGATCAGTATTAACCTTCATTAGATATAACCGCCACCGTTAAACATGCAAGCTGCAAATTTACTGCGAATAATATATTTCCTTTTAATTTTAAGAAAGCAAACATTAACAAGCTCTATGAAGATTTATGTAATGTCGATTGGTCTTGTATTTCTTGTCATGACGATGTCAAAATTGCGTGCCAGCATTTTATGATATATTAAATTCTGCATTTTTAGTGTTTGTCCCTAAGTTAACTCCTAGGAACAATAATTATCCGCCGTGGTTTAATAAGAACATTATAAAGGACATTAAACAAAAATCTAGATTTTGGCTCATGTATAAAAAAACTAATGATAATAATCATGATAAATTTAAAGGCTTGAGTACTAAGATTAAAAACGAAATAGATTTAAGTTTTAATGATTACATTAAGAATATTAAGAGGCAAATTTAGTCCAACCCGAATCATATTTGCTCTTACATTAGTAATAAAAAAAATGTATTAAATATTTCCAACTCAAGGATTTCAATAATGCTGTACCAAATGAACCTCAGGTAATACTGGATGCATTTACATAATTTTTCTAATCAAGTTTTATTTCGTGAAGTAAATTTGATGCAGCAAACGTAGATGCAAAATCTAACGCACCTCCTTTAATAATTTCAAGCATTACTGAAGATGACGTATTAAAAGCATTGAAAAACTTTAAATCCAAACTGACAACAGGACCATTCCTACTAAAGGATTGTGCCATTTTATTAGCTAAACCTATTGCCATAATCCTTATTATGTCTCTACAAACGAACACATTTCCACTAATTTGGAAAAAGTCTAAGATTTGTCCTACATTCAAAAACAGAAATAAAATCTCTATAGAGAATTATAGATCAATTACTCTTTTATGTAATTTCGACAAGTTGTTTGAAGTAATTTTATATAAAATATTATTTAGTCATTAAAAACTCAAATTTGCTCTAACCAGCACGGACTTCTACAGGATAGATCTACTACCACAAATTTAATAAGTCTAACACAGTTTTTAGCTCATACTTTAGCTCGGGGAGGGCAGGGTGATGTCATTTATACGGACATTTCAAAGACGTACTTGACCACGGAATATTGCTGCATAAACTATGCGATGTAGTGATGATTCTTCAACTTTTTTATTGCTATTTAAACAGCAGAAATCTCTACGTGCAGTACCAGGGTTTTATGTCTGTTGAAATGGCAGCAACAGGAGTTCCGCAAGGATCCATTCTAGGGTATTTTTGTTCGTTATTTTTATAAATGACGTTGTCTGTGAACTTAGTTTTAATGCTCTGTTATAAATGATCAACAACTGTATTCGTCGATTTCCAACTTTGAGGACTGTAGTTTGCAGGAACATTTAAATAAATTGAATCTTTGGTGAGAAAGAAATTTATTATCTCTCAATATTAGTAAGTGCAGTTGCATCAGTTTTACAAGAAAACTGCAGCCAATTGAATTCATATATTCAATTAACGAGGCTAGTGTAACTAGATGCTATAGGTTTAAAGATTTGGAAGTAATCTTTGACTGCAGATTAAATTTTACTGACCACATCAATAATATGGTAGCGGATGCTTATAGAAATCTTGATAATAAGAAACAGCAAGTAGCTTGTGGAAACTGCTACATTACTGGAGTTAGTCTTTAATGCTTTCGTTAGATCTAAATTGGAATATACTTGTCTAGTCTGGAATCCGGGATACGAAATTCATAAATTTCATATTGAGAAAATTTAGAGGAAATTTGTAAAGCTTCTATGGTATAAGTCAGATGGTTTTTTATCCCTCTCAAGGCATTTTCAACAATATGTTATTACAAAGATTTCACATGAATGACTTGAATACTCGACGGAAATATTATTCAATGGTAACCTTATATAAAATTTCAAATAACCAAATTGACTGTCCAGAATTACTTAGTTGTTTCTTTCTCCATGTTCCAGCTTTTCAAACCCGTTCTAGCAGTTTATTTTATTTGCCAGTTCCCAGAACAAATCTGTTAAAATTTTCATCTTTATACACCATGTGTTCAAACTATACGTCGTTTCAAGGAAACATTGATATTTTTGGAAAGTAGGTAGGTTAATCCCATATGAGTAATTATTCATGATAAGACAAACAGTAAAATTCTCATAAAATTCCTTTATTGGTGTGACCGAAATTCCCGTGTCTGATGATGTGAAGTAAATTTGCTTGTTCACGAAACCGGTCACACTAATAAAGAAATTTTATGAGAATTTTTCTGTTTGTCTTATCATTGATATTTTTAATTGGGTTATAAAAAATCATATTCTTTCTATGGACTATGTTAATATTTAAGTTATCTTGTTAAGTTAAATAGTATCAACTATGTTTTCTAACTTCCTGCCCCATAATTGGATTCGTCTGTTGGGTAGTTGTAACTATAAATAAATAAATAAATAAATAAATAAATAAATAAATAAATAACTAAATAAATAAATAAATAAATACATACATACATACATACATACATACATACATACATACATACATACATACATACATACATACATACATACATACATACATACATACATACATACATACATATATACATACATACATACGTACATACATACATACATACAAACAGCATACATAAATACATACATACATACATACATACATACATACATACATACATACATACATACATACCCTAAAAATCTGCCGCCTTACGCCCGTGCGTAATTATCGTATAGGGTCATCCAGCACTGCATATAAGAAGCATCCAGAGCTGTTTGCGAAGTTTAAAGTTTTATGCAAATAATTTAGACATCAGTTCTTCAAACATTAAGGTATTTATTTCTGTTTTGTTTTTCTGGCGAAAATAAAATTTTGTTATAGTAAATAAGATAATAGCTTAGCAAATTGCTCATTATTTAATTTTTCATAGCTTCTGATATTTTAAATTCAACTAACTTTGAAACTACTATTCCTACAAACATTTTCAAAGAATAATTATCTTTTAAAAACAATGCAAACTATAGTAAATGAAAATTTTCCACTACTTAATTAGTGGAGTAACAAGCATTGGTAAAAATGTGGACAACTGATCTCATTTCGATGCCACTAGCATCAAAATAACCAGTCATGATGGAAATTATACATTTTTACTTTGTTGTTACACGAAAAATTAAAAAATAATTATATGTGTAACTAGTGCAAACATTGTATATTTGTTGTACGAGGCTTGAAGTTTGCAGATCGTGACGAAGTCGAAAGCTGCAATCATGGTTAGTGCAACAAATATACTTTTGCACATGTTGTACACAACATTTTTCTACGATCGAATTAAATAGATTTTTCTCACTATAAGAACTCAACATTTTTAACAGTTTTACAACAAAATTTCAAACTGACAACTGGAAATTAATTCTAGAAATTGTCACTGTCAAACGCCATCCATAGATAACTAACTATGAATAAAATTTCGTTAGTAACCATAGACTTGGACCGATCAAAATTAGGGCAAAATATTGTAATTAAATAATACCCACACGTCTTTGTAACATTAAACAATAAAATTTTGTAACGAAGGTAGGTTGATCCCATATGAGTAATTATTCATGATAAATCAAAAAGAAAAATTCTCACAAAATTCCTTTATTACTGTGACCGGTTTCGTGAACAAATTAATTACTTCACATCATCAGACACAGGAATTTTTATAAATAAAAAACCAGGGTCGTCAAATTAAAATTAAAATAGTTTTGCAACATAGTTAAATAATCTGTAAATGTAAGATATATGTGTATGTATGTGTTTAAAAGGACAAGCACGTTAAATTTTAGAAATTTTTATTAAAAAAGTTAATTAGATACCAAAAAATTGTATATCTTACATTTACAGATTATTTGACTATGTTGCAAAACTATTTTAATTTTAATTTGACGACCCTGGTTTTTTATTTATAAAAATTCCTGTGTCTGATGATGTGAAGTAATTAATTTGTTCACGAAACCGGTCACAGTAATAAAGGAATTTTATGAGAATTTTTCTTTTTGATTTATTTATTTTATAGGGTCATCCAGCACTGCATATAAGAAGCATCCAGAGCTGTTTGCGAAGTTTAAAGTTTTATGCAAATAATTTAGACATCAGTTCTTCAAACATTAAGGTATTTATTTCTGTTTTTGTTTTTCTGGCGAAAATAAAATTTTGTTATAGTAAATAAGATAATAGCTTAGCAAATTGCTCATTATTTAATTTTTCATAGCTTCTGATATTTTAAATTCAACTAACTTTGAAACTACTATTCCTACAAACATTTTCAAAGAATAATTATCTTTTAAAAACAATGCAAACTACAGTAAATGAAAATTTTCCACTACTTAATTAGTGGAGTAACAAGCATTGGTAAAAATGTGGACAACTGATCTCATTTCGATGCCACTAGCATCAAAATAACCAGTCATGATGGAAATTATACATTTTTACTTTGTTGTTACACGAAAAATTAAAAAATAATTATATGTGTAACTAGTGCAAACATTGTATATTTGTTGTACGAGGCTTGAAGTTTGCAGATCGTGACGAAGTCGAAAGCTGCAATCATGGTTAGTGCAACAAATATACTTTTGCACATGTTGTACACAACATTTTTCTACGATCGAATTAAATAGATTTTTCTCACTATAAGAACTCAACATTTTTAACAGTTTTACAACAAAATTTCAAACTGACAACTGGAAATTAATTCTAGAAATTGTCACTGTCAAACGCCATCCATAGATAACTAACTATGAATAAAATTTCGTTAGTAACCATAGACTTGGACCGATCAAAATTAGGGCAAAATATTGTAATTAAATAATACCCACACGTCTTTGTAACATTAAACAATAAAATTTTGTAACGAAGGTAGGTTGATCCCATATGAGTAATTATTCATGATAAATCAAAAAGAAAAATTCTCACAAAATTCCTTTATTACTGTGACCGGTTTCGTGAACAAATTAATTACTTCACATCATCAGACACAGGAATTTTTATAAATAAAAAACCAGGGTCGTCAAATTAAAATTAAAATAGTTTTGCAACATAGTCAAATAATCTGTAAATGTAAGATATATGTGTATGTATGTGTTTAAAAGGACAAGCACGTTAAATTTTAGAAATTTTTATTAAAAAGTTAATTAGATACCAAAAATTGTATATCTTACATTTACAGATTATTTGACTATGTTGCAAAACTATTTTAATTTTAATTTGACGACCCTGGTATTTTATTTATAAAAATTCCTGTGTCTGATGATGTGAAGTAATTAATTTGTTCACGAAACCGGTCACAGTAATAAAGGAATTTTATGAGAATTTTTCTTTTTGATTTATCATGAATAAAATTTTGAGTAATATTTAATAATACAGTTACTTACCACGTTCATACGTATACCCAAATTACAAGTAAAAATGTCATATTTTAGATCAAACTCGTAATCAATAAAATATCAATTTGCATTAGTGCAAAAAGTAAGTTCTGTTGGTGCTGTAAATAGTGTTCAAATTATTAACTTTTTGCACGATTGTAGAAAAAAGAATTTATAGGCTAGTATTATACAAGTACAAGAAAGATATAACTCCCCGCATCTGTGTAACGAGACATGTGTCGAAAGCAGGTGTTGGAAATATTTTCCATGTTTCTGAGCCGGCAGTTATAAAAAATATAAATAAACACAACACGTATAAATTCATGTGGTGTATTTATTTATATACCTATAATATATGCAACCTATATAACCAGTATGAAGGAAGAAAGTTGCAGGAAACCAGGATAAATGTATATACAATTATACGGCGCTTGGCACTTATTCCAAAGTTAACTTAGCAATACAAGTTGTATTCTTCCATAAAACGCTCTTAACATTATCGTAGTCATTGCCGTTTATACTACAAAAAAAATAGAAAACTACGATGACCTTACAGCAGATGGGCATATATTCTGTGTACTCTAGCGACGTTACATAATTCATACACGCTGTGACTAAATGCGTATAAAAATGTTTTGGGAAATATTATAGAGGACGTACGAAATAATTTTTTGTGGATGACAGTAAATGAAACAACCGACTTTCGGTGTAATAATGTTGTTAATGCTGTACTAAGAATTTTTTGTTCAAAAGGCTTTGTCTCCGATATTAATAGCCAGTAAACAAATACTACAAACCACAACACACACTGTAACGTGCATTATCAAGAATAAGTGTTCAAAATAATAATTTAAAAGTTACGAATGCAAAACGAATATTAGTTGTGGCCATATATGCATGCTAATGCCATGGCAGACTTGAGTCATTCTGAATAATACATTTACATACGTTTGCATTTGCATACTTGTCAACGTATGTCCTTCTCTCAACCATGAGTTGTACTGTACAGGATGGGCGAAGTTCGATGCTTATGGGAGATTTCTCATATTTTCCGAAGTAGTAGACAAAAAGTAACTAAGGCGTCTGGAGTTCGATTTTTGAGCTAAATTTAATGATCCAAATCGCATTCCGATATCTGTATTCATTTAAGAGATACAGGGTGTTTCTCATTTTTACCCACTTTCATTAATATTGTTGAAATTCATTTCTATATACATTTCTGTCCATGTGTATATCACACACCTTTAACATGACTTTTCATTCCTCAACATACTGTAAAACCTCTATATTCGGCCACCTTTTAAAAGTGGCCACCTCTAAAAACGGCCAGTTTTCAAATTTCCGAAACCAGTTATATGGGAATATCCGTACAAATGACCTCCCTAATAGCGACAGCCTCATAAAACGGTCACGGATACTTTCCTTCATAAAATACTTGCAATTGTACCTCTCATTACTGGTCATAAATTTTACTGGCAAATATGTACCTAAAATTTTTCGACCCATCGTACGTAAAATTTTATAAATGCAACAATTATTGGTATTTTCCATAGTATTTTCAAAACACTAAGCGATAAATAGGCTGCAATTTCATACATTTTGAGCTAGTTTATGTTCAACTGTGATTTTGTTACAATCATCATGTCGCTAAAAAGAAAACGTTTGTCTCTTAAAGACAAAATTGATATTATTATGGAAAGCGAAAAGTTCGGTACCCGTGCTCGAAAGTTGGCTGAAAAGTATGGTATTGGAAGGACACAAGTTAACGAAATTATAAAAAATAAATCCGACTTAAACAAACTTTTTGAAGAAGGTTCCAATCCAGAACAGAAGAGAAAATTCCCCAAAACTGGAGGATTGGCTATTGACCAATACAATTGGTTCTGTAAAGCCAAAATTTAACCTCCACATATCTGGCCCTCTAATTAAAGAAAAAGCGTTAGAAGCAGCCGAGAGTTTAAAAATGACTAGTTTTAAAGCCTCAAATGAATGGCTACAAAAATTTTGTCAAAGATATAACATAGGCTTTAAAACAATTTGCGGTGAGTCAGCTGATGTTGACCTGGATAGTATTGAGGCCTGGAACACAAAGTTGCAAGTAATATTAAAAGACTATTCACCAAAAAATGTGTACAATGCTGACGAAACTGGACTTTCTTACCTTGCAATGCCTAAGAAAACGTTTGCTCTAATTATAGAGAAGAGTAAGAACCCTCGATGCCTTAAAGGATCTCATATCAACAAACTGCCTTTAGAATGGGTATTCAATAAAAAAGCTTGGATGACAACAGAAATTATGACTTCATCGCTAAAAAAATTTTACGAAAAAAATGAGGAAACAAAATAGAAAAGTCATATTATTTCTGCACAATGCCACGTCCCATCCTAAAGTGACACTAGACAACGTGAACATTGTTTTTCTGCCTCCAAACACCGCTTTCAGCCACTGTCAGCCATTGGATCAAGGGATTATTCATAATTCTAAGATAGCTTATAGAAAATTTCTAATCAAAAGGCTTCTAACATTCACAAACAGCGAAAGTTCATTTGAAGATACAGAAAAAAGTATTAATTTAACCAGCGCCTTAGTTTTGATATCAGCAGCCTGGAAAAACGTTTCATCAGTTACAATTTCAAAATGTTTTGCAAAAGCAGGATTCTTGGAAAATATCCAGCAAGACGAAGATTTCGATGAGGAAGATGAAATTCCACTGGTCCAGCTTTTTCCTGAATTACATGATAAGCCTAGAAAATTATGCATGTATTGATTGCAATATTTTGACCGAAAATCCTAATTTTGGCGTTGAAGAAGTAATCAATGAATTAATTGATGATGAAAATTGTGATTTAAATAATAAAAGTGATGTGGAAGAATTTGGAACGTCAAACATTAAAGATATGAATGAAGTGTGTGAGAAACTAAGAGATGTGCAAAGTTTCTTATTTTGTAATGATAAAAGAGAACTAGCTGTAAAAATTGTCCAAATTTTAACAGAGTATGAATCTCAGGTTTTACAAACAAAAAATTAAAAATTTAAAACAAACGCAATTGAAAAATATTTTAAAAAAAGGTAATTATTTAATATGGCAGGTAATGTTTAGAATGCATACATATATGAGGTTTTATTGTTTGACCTAATTTTTTTATGTACATAGGTATAACCACACCTAATTTGTAGATATATATGTAGCTAGTTTCTTCAATGTGTACAATTCAATTTAATAAAGAAAGCACAAAAATAACCAAAATTTTTTATTTATTTTTGACTCAATAACGGCCACCTTCATATAACAGCCATTTCCACAATAAATATTGGTGGCCGCTATTTAGAGCTTTTACTGTATTTTAGTCCAGCTAGTTTGTATATCTGTGCCACTAACTGTGTACTGTCCAAATAAACAGTAAGCTGCTAAGCCCCGATAAAAATTCCATTTCAACATTTTTTTTTGAACCACTGTTAATAATACAGATATATTACTAAGATATTTTTAAAAATAGTAATAGCTTCCTTATGAGTAGACTTAGGCAGTTTGGATGTCATTCCAGAGACGAATTTTTAAACATCACACTATACTTATTTCGAAAAACGAGTGATATAGTAGTAATAAATTAAACTGTAATTTTTGAGTGTACTTACACATTAATTAAATTAATTAATTAGCTGCTGTATGTAAAATCGGCACGGATGAGCAGTCGCCAGCTGCTGAGAATTATACTAACACCGATGAACGACCAAGAATTATATTGTGTATGTATGTAGTAGCGAATATTGTTTGCATTCCTGCTTATTGACCTTCTATTTAGTTTACATCCTTGCTCTATGCAATTTGTAATTTGTTCAGTTCGAAAACACTTCAACTAGAAATCTATTATGTGTACGGTGAGTATAAAAATATATTTTATTTATTCGACATTTTCTGTTTAGTGCGTTAGTGGATGTAAAAAAAGGCGAGGAAGTCCACGTCTTCGGAAAGAGTGATATTTAGTGTGTTGTTATGTGCAGTGCGGAGCGTTTGACTATCATAGGCAAATCCGTAAATCATAATTAAATTCGCTGTGATGACACGATGATACACGTGTCGTTGAAAAAACACCAAACGTTAATTGGCTTCAGCTAGCTGGAGATACGAAGCAACAATGATGGTTAGACGATGGGCAAGAAAGAAAATAGAGTTGTTGAATAATGCCGGACGCCACTCGTTATTTAAAACGAGAAAATTTGGAATGTATAATAAAATAATTTATTATCGGTTGTGATGCTGAGCAAACTGATAAAAGTCATGCAGAACGCTTGGTGTGAATAGCAGAATATATGGGGAACGCTAGAATGAGTGACTAGAAATGTGTGACAGCGAGATTTGAAAAATTAGTAACTGCAATGAGTAATGGGACTAGTGAGATACAGGAATGACGGAATGCTGTGTAGTTTGATGATGGAAGGTGAAAAAGCCCTGACGCTTTGAAGAGTCACAAAGGAGAATTCAAAACTACCATGAAATTCGGAAAATAGGCTGTATCGTGACTCTCAGGCTAATTAGGGACTGGTGCTTTACGAGAGTGGTAGATATAGGTTAGATAAGACCTACGGATGTAGTCTGAATGCCGGGAGACTCTTAAAAAGTTTTATTGAAATATTTAGAAACTATCACGAAATGTGGTGTGGTGCTCGACGGGTCGACATGTCTAAGCTCACCTGAAAGTTGATTTAAGAGGCACTGAAACATTCACAAAGAAAATACGGGTACACAGTAATAAAATAAAAGAAAAAAATACCGTAAAAGATAAAATACTGTTTACTGTACTGTCTGCCCCTGTTTTGTAGTTCACCACTGTTATTTACGTTTATGTATTTTAAGTAGAATTTTATAAATTTAACGTTTATTATATTATTATCGTGATCTGAAAGAAAATAATTTCGCCAAGTGAATTTACTTTTTTATTTGAAGATTTACTTATGACTAATCTTTCATATTCAGAAACTGTTAATTTAATACGTTCCCATTTTACATAGAAAGAGATATGACGTGTTAAATCACCCCAAAAATAAAACCATTACACTAAATTGTTTAACTATGTGTGAAATACGTAATCGCTACAGCTAAGTAAACTTTTATGATTTAGGTACGGTTTGTTAACCATTTTGTCGTAACAGGTTGTTTACGTTTTTTGTAAGTATAAAGAAATATGGCAATATGCCAAATGTCACATATTTATAAGAGAAGGAATTTGTTTGAAAATGACTGATAAAATACTTACACATACCCTTCGTTCTAGAGAACTACGTTAATAACTGTTTGAATTAATTAGTCGACCTAATTTAACTGGTATTTTTCTTGATGGAGGCCCATATGTTTCAAGTATTCTGTTAAAGTGTTCATTTTAACTTTTTTCTTAAACAGTTGTTGAGGATCAGAAAAATGCTACCTTGCCTACGTTTCATTTATTCAACTATACACTTCCTCAGCATTTAATAACATTAGATAATGCAAGCTGTATGTACAACGTTTTCATTGATTCCTACAATTAATAATTAAGAAACTTAATTTAAAGACATCACTCAACAAATGGTTGTGGCTAGAGTTAAAAGTACTTTTAGTAGTACGTTACTTTTAGTCTATTGCTTGTTCTAACAGACCAACATTTTTTAGTTTCTGGAGACGCCTACAAATTCGCCGTAGAAGAGCATCCTATGTTGTATAGTGTTAATATCAGATGATTAGACGCCTTGCAACGCGGTGGACACCACTATTATAAAAAATTTGTTAAGGATTACAGCACAGTGAGGATGGGCGTTATTATCTATGTAAAGAAATTTTGGATTTCGGTGTTCTGCGAGAGGAAGAACAGCTGATAACAAAACGTGATCAAAATATCGTTGACAATTGACAGTTACTTTTATAAAAATTACTGGATCACTCAAAAATATCCTCCCCCTCAACTTTTGGAAAATCGTTCACTCCTTTTCTTGCATACTCATGTCCTTTCATCAGTTCTATATAATGTCACTTGTGTTTCGTCTGTGAATAGACAATAAGCACAGTCTTTTTCCTCCCAAATAACACGATTTCTTGCAAGATCTAATTGCTTTGGTATATGCTGGGGTGTTAAGTCTATTCGCTTCGCTGGTCTTCTCGATTTTAAAGGGAACTTTCTTCCAATTGTGAGAGAAGAGGCAACGATATTATGGGCTCATCTTATATTCCCTGTCAGTTCAAAAGCATTTATTAATCTGTTTCTTCTTGTGAAAATATACAAGTATTTATCCATTGATGTAGAATTGATTAGCACTCCACCACCTCCGTGTATTCCGGTGTGTTAAATATGTTAAACCTCTCTTGAGTAAATTCGAATTTGCCACATTTTATCTTTACACGAACTTTTTAAAAAATGTGCTGAAATCTTGCAAAAAGTGCAATTTAGCTTCTTACTCCTAATTAATCTTTGTATTCGTATAATGACGGTCATATTGAACATTTGCTGTAAGATTACTAGTTGAATTTTTTTTCAACAACTTTTTTTTGACATACTCTATCAGATAACAAAATTTAAGGGATAAAATAAAAAGCTTTAAATAAGATTGTCTAAATGTAAAAAGTAATATTCGATCTGTTACTTGATTACTCAGGAGGCGTACAGTGGTACCGCTTCATATAAGGTTCTGCCACGTTTTATATTGCCAGAAACTTTGGATGTACTTTACAGAGATTAGCTGGAAGTAAAATCGTCTATAGTGGCTTCTGCCAACAAAACTTTATAAATCTTGATCGAATTAGATTTAACCAACAATATGGATACCTCAGAAATTGTATTAAAAGTATAGAACTTAAAATGTTTCCCATGTATAAGAAGATGTTATATAGTTAGTGAGGATTTGATGATTCTTCTGGACAAAGGGAATATAAACAAATTTTGTCAGGCGAAAGCCGTCTAATATCCGATTCCAATCTGTTGATATAACCGTATGTACCACTTAAGCTTGTTAATGAAGAGAATGACAATATTATTTGGCAAAATCCATCAGCCTCGTTAATCTGGTTTTGTCGTCCTATTCTTATAGAGTTCACAAATGAAACTCGCGAGAAAACCAGGATTATTGTCGGGGAAAGTGAATCATAAATGCCTTCTTCCGTATTGATAAATAAAAAATGATTTTCTGTAAAGCACATGGTAGATGGTGAAGTGGTTCAAGTCTTTTAACAATTACACAATCGAGTATCACGTATTATGACTAGCTAAACTGAGATTAATGAACGATCTTGCATGTGTAAAGCAAAAAGCAGAAATAGATGAGATATTCAAATCCGGACTTTCAACTTTACACGGTTGGATTAGGTTTATGGAGTTAGTTTTTTATATATCCTATAATCCATCATTCCAAAAGTGGTCTACGATCACCGAATAACATAAGGGAGAAAAATAAACTAAGGAAAAATGTGTACCGTTTTTGTAACGATTTTGGTTTAATAATAGCCAAACCTCGTCAAGTTAGCGGCAATACCAATAAGGGATATACTGCAAGAAGGTTTTTGATAACTTTACTAGTACGTCTGAAATAATAGGAGTTGATGAAGAAATGATAAATAGATTCCATATCATACTTTAAACAAACTGCAACATCTACTAAATAGTTGTAAACAAGACAAATAAAATGTAGTAACATAATAATGTTCTTGAAACAAACCTTTTCTGAAAAATCAATATTAAGACAAGTAAAATTAATCTTAATGTGTGAATTCACTCAACTCAACTGTTAAGGCAGCATTAAACTAGACTGTTTCTCTCTTTGAAAATAATCAATTAGAGGCAATAGCTACTTATCGCTAGCATAACAGTTTGAGACAATTTTGGAACTCAACGAAGCACAAAGCCTATATGAGTTTTAAACGAACCCAATCATGAATTCATCTTTCTAAACTGGATTTATTGAAACATCATCCGAAGGTTAAAATATAGACTTAACTTAACTTAATTTTGTAAAAGTGTGGATATTATTAATTTTGCAATCAGAAGTGTCATGTTCATATAAAATTTATGTGTGGAAGGATTTCGGCTATAGATAATAATAATAATAATAATAGTAATAATAATAATTATTATTATTATAACGTCAAGGGACGTACTGTGCTTATCCCCAAAAAGGGGGATCTTTCCGACCCGAAAAAATATACGCCGATTACTTGCCTCAACTCCTGCTACAAGATATTTACACGTATCCTGTATGCTAGGACACTGAGGTGTGTTGATCTGGTCTTCCAGCAGATACATGAACAACGTGGTGTCAAGAAGGACATGGCAGGTTGCAAGGACAGCCTGCTGATAGACCGCTGTATTGCACAGAAATCTGTGCAATACAAGAGGAATCTATCGATGGCCTGGATTTATTACCGCAAGGCATTTGAAAAACGTCTCATGAGCTATTGTTGTACTTGCTCGAATATCTTGCGGTATTAACGCCATTAGTGAGATGCATAAAGCAGCTGTTGCCACTCTGGAAGACTCACTTCACCATAACATCAGGTGCGCAGCGGATCACGACAGACCAGGTGGTATTTAGGAGAGGAGTTTTCCAGTCGAAGAATACACGCTGGCAATTGATATGGATTTCGGGTTGGACAAATGTGCAGTTATCCACCTGATAATATGGATTTCGGGTTGGACAAATGTGCAGTTATCACCTGAAGAGAGGACGATGCGGTGAATTCCTTGAAGATGCGCAGCTCGCAGACGTAAATATACTAAGACAATCTGGATGCCGGAGAGACCTATACATATCTGGGTGTGCAACAATGGCATATCCAGGATGTAACACCAATAAAGGATTCTCTCCGCGGCAAGTATAGACATCGCCTCCGAAAAACTTGTTCTTCCGAACTTTCGGGGAAGAACAAGGTGTCTGCAACAAATACGCTTGCCGTTCCGGTTTTGCTCTACGCCTTCTAAATAGTAAAGTGGACGGTAGATGAGCTGCGCCAATTAGACAGAGATAAATGCAAGGAATATTCACAGAAGTATTCATCCTAGATCGTGTACCTCTCACATCGACTGGTGGTCGCCGAGGACTCTTGAGCCTGGAGTGTACGCATGGCAGAGTAGTACTGAGCATGGCATGTAACATCCTCAAGAGCTCAGATCCCTTCTTACGGTTTGTAAAACATCACAAAACTGTAGGAGTGGGAGCAGGATTGTTCAAGGCAGCAAAAATAACCGCAGAAGAACTCGGTCTCGCATTTGACATCAGACGAAGAGGCCGGCGAGGTGCTGATGTAGAGTCAGTCATCAACCTTCAGCCAAATCGTCTGAAGGCCCGAATTAGAGCTGCTGAACAGGAAAAACTGTTTCGGCACCATGTCGATAAACCCCAGCATGGTGTCTTCTATAAGAACATAGAAACGCTGGGTTTACCGACCACGCTAACATTCTCCTTTTTAAGGTCAGCCGGGCTTAAGTCAGAGACCGAGGGATTCATTATGGTCTGCCAGGATGTTGTTATCAACACCTTAATCTACCGTAGCCGCGTGTGACGTGTAGAGGTTCCTGATACCCAATGCAGGACCTGCCGTTAGGCGCCTGAATCGCACATGCACTTACTCTCTGCATACCCCATATATGCTATTTCGGCCTACATCCACCGACATAACGCGAAGTTACGAGTGCTATACTAACATCTAAGGCACTCGTACGGGGTAGAACAGACACCAGTGCTGCCTTACATTCGCGGAGATATTGAGTCCGTTGTTGAGAACGGGAAATGCCGGATTTACTGCAACTACTCGTTGCCGACGATCAGGCTAATCCAATCCAACAAGCCTGACATAGTCCTCCTCGACCATCAACTCAAGGTGATGTATGTCATCGAGTTCTCGGCATCTGCGGAGAAAAACATCACTTTAAAGGAAGAGGAGAAACGGACCAAATATGGCGATCTCAGGTACGAGTTCCAAGCGCTGTACCCAGGTTATTCGGTCAAAATGGTCGTCTTAATAATCGGTGTACTCGGAGGGATAAAGCCTACGTTGTTCTCGGAACTGAAGATCATGCCGGCCTGCCAAAAATCAGCCGAGTGGCTGGCAGGCCAATTACTGAAGGTGGTCATTATGGGTTCTCTCCGTCTGCTTAGGGCACACGATTACGGAATCTACAGTCACTAACCCTGCGGGATGTGGGAAGTGGCTGTGGTTATTATGCTGGCGCGACTCCCGCGAGGCGTCGGAGATCACGGAAGGACTGTCCAGCGACGGACAACCGGAAGAAATAATAATAATAACAGTAATAATAATAGTTTTTATTTAGAGTATATACTATATAATATACACGTATATAAATTTATATAGAATGTTGGGATGTGCGCGGCGAAGATGTTCGTTTTAATTTTATACTTACAATCATAATGTGACCATAGCTGAATAGTGAGAAACCACCGAGGCGATTATTTTTTTACCAATCTACAAGCAAATTTTTGCAATCCACTGGAAAGAAAATCCATTGGTGGAAAGCAGCATATTGGTGTTATTTAATTTTCTTTTGATATCATATAATGATTTCCCGATAAATAACTCTTTTCTTGTAAGAACGGCAATGTAATGCACCACTCCTTAACCACTTCTATTAGGCGTAGGATCTTTTTTTAATAAAAAAAGTTTGCGAAACTGTGTCGAATAAGAAAATGCCAACCAATTATCTCTAGATTGCATTCAGCCGTATTAGTCAACCTACAGAATATATAGTGGCGCGGCGCTTATGTACAAACAAACACTCTCATTTCAAGAGATATTGAAGGCGCTTTATGGAATCTTGTCAGGTGCCTTTGTTAGATTAGATTCACGTAGGTTTCTTTTTAACATTTTTATTTCTGCGAAATGACTTTCTCTTTTACAATTTATGAGTTTTGAGATAACTTCCGCCACCCATGTCACTATTAAAAACCTTTGTAATATTGTAAAAAGCAATAAGGCCATAATATATAACTTAAGAAATGTATGTTCGTAAATTTATATTCGTGTATTCAAATCGTTAGAGGAATATTGTGCTATAGGGTATTGGTTAATATTATTTGTCATACTCATAAATTGACATACG
Source organism: Rhamnusium bicolor (assembly GCA_029963845.1). NCBI lineage: Eukaryota > Metazoa > Arthropoda > Insecta > Coleoptera > Cerambycidae > Rhamnusium > Rhamnusium bicolor. Next base: position 547,951 of record JANEYF010000603.1, on the reverse strand, counting down.
CACAAGTTTATTTCCCAGTAATATATGGCGCGTATTTTTACACTTTATTTCAAACTTATTTTCAACATAGAAATGGTCGGTTTCTTTGAAGGTGGTAAAGGCATGAAAGAAACCGACGTGTTTTATGTTGCAAATAAGTTTGTAATAAACTGTGTGTTTCTATAAGTCGTTCAAAATATAAATAATAATTTTTTTAAATGTTTAGTGACCTGCAAAACCTGCGTTAAATGCGATAAGAAGTAAGATAATTACAATTTAAATATGAGGGAGGATTGACTGTATACTGCTTCGTTGCCACTAAGGTCGTCCGGCGCTATACAATGAGCAAACGAATGTCGATTTCAGCCGGGAACCAGAGGAGACGGCGCAATAAATAATATTCATTCTTATTGTTCTGTGCCGATGTGGCAGTAGCGTAGAGCAACTGCCTTTGTCGTTTACCAGTTTTCTTTTATTCCATCACTGTCTGCTTCATTAAACGCAAAATTTGCAAGAAGTCGAGACCAATAGTATTTCATAAAAGTCATTTTCAGGCTAGAAAAAAGCCAAATTACCAGGGACCCCCTGTGTAAATTTTTTGCCCTAATAAATAAATAAAAAGCATACGCCACTTGATTAACTTCTTCAGCTACAAATTCTGAGTAGAAATAGGTCCCTCAAGCCAGGACCGCCGAAGAGAAATTGCTGAAGTCTTGCTCGGCTCTGCTAGCATAGTCAAAGGCACACCAAAAATTCAACGAGTTTAAGAACAGGCTACCTTACCTCTCTGTATAATCAAAATCGACCTTGGGAAAATTCCATTCCTACGATCAAATACCAAAGCAACAAACTAAAATTATTTTCGTGGCAGCAAGTCACGTGGCGCCCAACTTAATTAAAAAGAGTAATAACCCAGCTAGGGAGAAGTCAAAAAAACAAATCCTCAAAGCATAAACAAAGCCTTGTCCTATTTGTGACATGGTGCCCTGAATGTGGGACTTCCTTGTTAAAAAGAAGAAAGAAATAAGATTTAAATAAATTAGGCCACGTTGCTGGCTCCAAAATACCCTGGTGTATTTGTGATAGTGCATGCGGATTTTATGGCAGCACGGCAAATATACTAATAAGTTTTATTATTAATTTTTCATAATCGAATGTTTAAAAATCTTATATGTTTACCATAACGTCGCCTCTCCAGTTTCCAGTTTCTTGTTATAGCAAATATCCTCTTGTAAATTTCTTATCCTCGTAGCTTCATTCACATCATTCTTCCAACTTCTCGGTCTTCCTCTCCCTCTTCGTTGTGTTTGCATCTACTCTGCGACTCTTCTGAGCCATCTATTTTCATGCATTCATTTTGTGTGTCCGAACCGTATCAGTTATTTGCTTTTGACTTCTTCTACAATGTTTCTCTCCATGTCTACGTCGTCTCAAATTACTTCATCTCTGATCCTTCAAGCAGTCCATCTCCATAGCTAGCAGTTTTCTTCTGTTAGGTCCCAGACCGTATGTAGAAAACTTTTAGATAATGGTTTTGTAAATACGTCTTTTCGTTTCTTTTCTTACATCTCTTTTCCATAATATCGAGTCGAAGGCTCCAATAGCTTTCCTTGATTTGCATATTTATTCTTTCCTAGATCTCGTCATTACTTATTCCCTGCTTGTTTAAAATGACTTCTAAGTATTTTAAACAAGCATATTCCACATCTTTTATGACATTATTCATTACTACCTACAGTACCTACTGCCACTTATTTAATTTATTGTAAATCTGACTCGTTCGTATTATTATTTTACTTTTCTAATCATGTAACTCAGATCTTGTTCATCTTCCATAATCATAACTTAATCATCCGCATAGTACACTGTAAAGTGTCGTCTCTTGGCTCATTTTTGACATTTTCGTACCCATTCTCTTAGGTTTTGGTCCAAGCATATTAAACAAAGTGGGAGATAAACAACAGCCTTGTTTCAGTCCCTTTGTTGTTCTTAAGTATTCTGTGTGTGTATTGCCGATTTACAAATTTACAATTTCCATTTCACCAGTTATGATTCAGAAGTATTATTTTCCGCGTGTTCTAGATCTATTAGAGCTATGTGGTTTCTCTGTTTCACTGATCTCGTTTTTCCGTTGCTATTTTAAGTGAGAAAAGATTGTCAGTGGTTGACCTGACACGTTGAAACTCTGACTGTTATTCCAGTTGTTTGTCTTCAATAAAGTTTCTTGGAATCCTTGAATACATTCTTCCTATTGTTGCTATTTAGTGCCATACCGCGATGGTTTTTAGGGTCATCTTTGGGACTTTTTGTAAATCGCTGATATAGATATAGAAGATGTTTTATTTTATCTGACTTTCCTTTCCGTCAATGCATCTCTCATATAAATTTCTTAGCATCTCAATGGGTATATAATGTATTAAAAACTGTATATTTTTAAATACGTTACTCATCATCTAAAATTTATTATTTACTGTAAGCATATTTACGATTGCTTCTATGTGTCCGCGATTGCTTGCGTCTGTCAGGTAGTAATTTGCGAACAAAAATTTTAGCAATTCCTTATATGACAAACGCGATCTTTGATAGATGGAACTTATTTCCGTCAATCAGTATGTTCTTCATTAGATATAAAAAAGAGACACACCTGCGGCGGGCATGTATTTTATATGAAAATACACAATTGTTAATTAAACATAGTAATTTATTAAAAGTTTGTTCTATTTATAATTCAAAAATAGTTAAAAATCTGTCAATACGTAGTCAGCCATTAATCATCCGAATTAAATGGTAGAACAGTTGTGATGAAGTATAAAATAAATATAGTCGATTTATTGTCAAAAATTCCCTCATTTGAAAATTATACAACGCAACAATAATACAAATTATTTACTGAATTAATTAGAATCCCAATGCTTAAAAAGTATAAGATTTAATATCGAGTAGATTAAAAGTGACTAGTTCTTAGGAGAAAGAGGGTCTAAAATGTAGACTTACCCCAATAAAACTATTGATCGTAAAAGTAGGGCACTAAAAAAGATTTCAAGGCATTAAAAGCAGCGGCCCGGCTGGCCTGTCGGGTTGCAAAATTGACAGCATAGACGTGCTTGCTTCACCCGCTTATATTTGCCAGTGGCATCGCTAAATCAGGGTTTTAGATCAGACCCACATAGTTTTCATAACTGCTAATCCTCCTATAATATATTTCAATTTTTTTTATCCCTTTCATAATTTTCACAGATTTGGAAGCTAAGGGTTTATTAAAAAAATGTTTAAAGGATAAACAACTTGATTTAAGCAATAGGAGATTAGCAGTTACGAAAACGAATATGTTTTTAAAAAGATATGATATACAGGGTGATTCCTAGATAATGGACATTTTCTTAAGTTCTTAGTATTTCTTAGACCTGAATACAGTATTATATCATAAAAAACACAAACCATATAAATTAGACAACCTCCAAATCCAAAGCCAGAGCTCATGGGTGAGGGTTACACAATTAGAAAACGAGAACATATTGTATGATTTGTGGTTCCGGAGGGGTCCCGAAGGGCGTATATGTGGGCGTATTTAGATCCTAGACCCTATAGATTAATATCTTGGAAGGAGGTGGGAACTAGGGGGCTTTGAGCAACACCATGTAGTTCTAAAATAATAGTTAATGGGGAGTAGAGCTAAAATTGTATATCTGACCAATGCGAGTTTCTATTATCATAAAGATAAAATGGCTGCTATAGATATTGATGGATATGGGGTGTAGTTGATAATGGATGGTGCTGATGATGATATTGATGATGACGTTGATGTTACTGATGATGATATTGATCATGATACTGCTCATGAACATCTTCATCATAATCATGATCGTTATCATCATTAACAACATCAACATTTTCATCCGTTACAATCCCATATCCATCAATAACTATATCAGTCATGTTATGCTTATAACAACGCTCGCGTTGGTCTATCTGACCAACACTCTTAGCTCCAACCCTCTTAGCTAGTTTCTTATACCAACTTCTATGGTAGCGGTCAAAGCCTTCTAGCTACTTCTCCCCCTCCCCCGATACGAACCTTTGCGATATAGGATATAGGAACGTCCACGTGCATGCACTCCAGGGCTGCTCCGAAGCCATAAAAATGTTGGACGTAGCCCCATAAGAAATTACATGGGAAAGTGACCTAGAATCGGCTTAACTCATCTGCTCCTGTGGTTATCTCCCAGGGCTATCTCTTTTTGTGTTGGCTCCTGCTAAGCTTTAAACAATATCAAGTCTAAAATCTTTCAATGTATTTTTTCCTAGTTTTCCATCTATATCTAATAAAAGAATTTACGAGTATATCTAGAAAATGCCAAAATAGCGTGTGCTACCACTTCCTGCACTTTTGGCGACATTATACGTTCAGTAATAATGTCATTCCAACAGATGAATTAAAAAGAAGCATTGTGTCGGTGTTCTGGAGTACTTAAATTAGACAACTGTATTATTACAGTTGTCTAAATTTAAACACCCCAGAACACTGGAACAATGCTTCTGTTGGGAATATTAATAATGATCTGCTGAAATCACATTATTACTGAAAGTATAAGGTCACCATTTATATCTATATCGTAAATGATTTTAGCATATTTATACCTTATCGACACATCCCATGCAATGTCGACAATCTAGGATTTTTGTAAAAAGCATACAGAAAAATCTTAATAACTTATGTGTTATAAATACTTTAAGACATTTACAAACAGATAAATGCACATCTTACTGTTGCGACCTACAGAAAATTGTCAAAAACTGTATAAATATGTCTTTTACTACATGTCCCGATGAATACGTAACAAAACACAATAGGTTTGCCTGTCTTAAAACTTTTACTATAGTTGTAAAAAGCCTCTTGAATATGAAATTGAATTTATTTTTCGCTATAACTTTTTGAGTTATCGTAGACATACACACATGGAATGTTCGAAACGTATTTATTAAAATGTAACATCACTCAAGATTTAATAATAAAGTAAAATATCTCCATCAAATCGAGTTACTAGTTTGATGCAATCGTTTGGAAACCATTCAGAAAATGCTCTATGTTACTCATATATAATAGGTTGGGAATGGCTGTGAATAGGCAAAGATTATTTACTGATTTCAAAAATAAATCGTTTTATTAAATATTGAAATTTTATTAAATACATACGTATATAAGGTAACTCAGGTGGAAAGTGGCAAACTCTGTGTCTTAAAAGTTTAATATACAAATTTTCAAAGATGTCCAATAGTTCTTGTAAATCATTTCGCAATAATTTCAAATAAAGTTCTCCTATTAGGCGATTTTTAAAAATGAAAGGACCAATTAAATACTTATGATTATTTAAAGAATTATCTCTTTTTAAAATTTGCACAATGAAAAAATTATTTTGCACTAAAATTTATTTTTATTCAAAATATGCCTAGAAACAATTGTCTGTGAATTTATGCTTATCTTCAGAAGTATTGAATTAATTTTGGCGAAAGATATCTTAAATTGTTCAAAATGGAAATAATTTTACAAAAATTGACATGAGAAAAATACAGTGGAACAAAAATAGCAAATATTTGTCAGCAACATCCACAAATAGCTTATAGTTTTTTATATCCTGTATCTCCGGGATTATTAAAATCGGTTAAAAGATAAAAGAAATAATTGTTGATAGAATATTAAACAAGTAACAAAAATTGATTCTAAAAGTGTATTGGAAGCTTCTCTTAATTCTAACACCATTATTTATTTATATTTGGTGGATCTATTTTTTGCCCAAATATTCACAAAATACTGTAGCTTATTATGCCTCTTCTCTTTCGTTTTCTTATGTTTTCCATATAACCTATATAATTGTTGCATATTTGTATGTATTATAAGTATACTAATGTTACATGGTGCATCTTTTTCCACGCACTTGTTGGAAAATACGTTTACGTTTACAGTGGATAACTTGTTACGTACTTACCACCGCAAGCCTTATTTGCGTGTGTGTGACGTGTCACTTTGGTATCCTTCAGTACAGTAGCGCCAGTTCCTGTTTTAAAGTGTATGAACAACAATTTATTCTATCAGCGATATGATAGAAGCTAGGGTAACTCAGTGAAGAAACAGAATGCCAAGCGGTGTCTGTGTGTGGTTGTCGTTTGCGTAGCAATGGGCAATTTCATCTTACTTGTCAAGAATGATTCTTGGTGTACAAGCAGATTTATTTACTTATGTATTTGCTTTAAATAAAAGGTAAAAGTTCAACTTCACTTACTCTATTTATTTAAGACTGCTTCACAAAAGAATAACAAAATATATAATATGCACAACAATTATGTTATAATGCAACGTAAATATTAACCTATATTACAAGTAAGCAATTAGAGAAAATCAGGCAAGAGGTTATGTAATGCAAAAGCGGTGATCATTTATATTAAGTACAGCTAAGTTACGGAAACTAGTACTACAGTATTACTCTCAAATGTTTACTATCAACATCTACAAAACAAAGTAAGCGGTAATTTGAAATAAATCACAGTTACGGCAACTACTACTACTGGTATTCACAGCAAGCGGTTACTGACTCTAGTCACTAATGCTTAAGACGAAATTACGGCGGGCGGTTGGTGCAACAGGTATGATCAGCGGTAGCGCGGAGTGCAAACAAAATACAAATGTAGGTTAGTCCAGATACAGACTGTATATATGACTGTCTAATCGTGAGTGTGCTATATATTTAGATTAGCTATAGTACACTGAAAAACCGACAAAAACGTTTCAAAAAATTTTTTTAAGGTACAACCACATGGGACCTTCACAGAAAAATAGATTAGGCCCTTGGCCATCTAAAATGGCAAATTACAACATTTTTTGGGAGGTCCAACTTTTTTTTATTATGAAAAATGTCATAAATCTGTCAAAATTAATTTTTCGTACTTCTTCACACATCCCTCACGATATCTCCGGAACCAATTGAGATAATCAAGTTTTTTTTTTTTTTTAGTCGATAAAGGAAACGTGAGCGGAGGTGACTGAATTAATTTAGTCTTTATGGAAAACCTAGTTTTTTATAAAATTAGGTAATACTTTAACATTTATTTTTCTTGCAGTAGTTTTTTCAGTAAGCGAAAAACTTTTTTGTTTTAAGGAATTTTGCCACAGTATATGCATACGGAATAAAATTAACACATCAAGGAAGTTTTTTTAAAAAAAACGCAATACTCTACGACTTGTACGTTTCAAGTTATTGTTATTTGAAATTAAGTTTCTGCGGGCAGGATATCTCCCCCGGTTCTAATGTGCTTTAATCAGTGTGGTATGCGTGTTGTGGGTGCATACTATTAAGTATTATTTTTGACATATCTTTAATATAAATTTTATTTTCATAAGCACTTACGTTTTACTTATCATTATTTACATTGCACGTTATTTAAAATCCATTATATTTATACATTAAAACCTAAAATTGAATTAAAAAAAATACGAAATAATTATTTATTTTAAAACATAAATTTAAAACTTGTTATAAAAATATTTTAAAAATCGTCAACGTCGGAATCTAGAAATATCTAGACAGTTCCTTGGTTGCAGCAGTTTGCATATTTGCACTCACTGCAGCATTTCAAACCTTGAGCAAAACAGGTACATCTGTTGTTACAGACCCTGTCGGAACATCTTATTGACAAACTTTGCCTTACAATATCGGGCACAGATTTTTGACTAGAAAAAGTTGCCTTCCAAACATTTTCTTCAAATGTCCAACCGTATCGAGTTGGATCTTCCATCTGCATGTATTGTATATGGCTATTGTACTAAATTTTTAATTGATACAGACACCTGGCTCCGTGGTCTAGAGGTAATGTACTTGCCTCAAAACTTCGGGGTCCCGGGTTCGATTTTGTTTGTACAATGCCGAGTGTGGCATTCTAATTAAGTTTTTTGTGATGTATTTTAATATGCAATAAATGTTTTAAATTAGAATTGGAATTGGTTCGATTCCCGGTCGAGGAACTGGGATTTTTCTGTGAGAGAGATTAATCGTAGTATACTCGGACATTGGGTGTGTGTCCATTGTCTCTAAATCTGTAGCCCTCTCCCACACAAGGTCATTCCAGACCTTCAGGGATAAAGAGGGTTGTAATTTCATGTGGTGTTATTATTATATTATTATACCTAAAAAGAAAATAATTACATGTAGGTGTTTTGTTTCTTTTTTTAATAGGTATGGGCGATCTAGAAATATAATTATTACCTTTTTTAAATGTTGTCTAAAAGCATGGTCAGTAGGAGGCAGCTCAGAAGCTGGCCGATTTGTACTTGTTGTTAAGTCCCATCTCATTCAGGGATTTTATATTTTTGTTTTTATTCTTATATAAATAAAGCGTATATTTTACCCCTAATTCCATCGCTTTATCCTCTGACAGAAAAGGAAGGTTTTCTAAATCTTTTAAATTATTTAAATTTTTATATAAAACATAGAATGCCGTTTTCTTCCCTATTTTATACATGGCATTAGTTGTGTCACAACCAGTTAGGCAATGAATCGTTAATACTTTCTTGCAAATTTCCTCCTAAATTTGCCACAATATTGTTAATTGACAAAAATTGTATATTCTTACTATGTCCTAATTGTATAAATATATTCCGTTGGGACATATCTGGTGTTTCACAGTAATAATGTAAAAGCAAAATCAGGACATCAGTATCAACAAATTTTACCAGAATTTTATTACCTGATTTTAATTCTGATAACATAAAATAAACATTCCATTGTTAAGCATTAAATAATATGTAAAAACTCAATAAAAATAATACTTATTCGCATTCACATTACACAAAGAAAAGCTTGTTTCTAAATGACAATATATTATGTATAATATAAGATTACTTGTATTCAATAGTCTACACTGTACACACTTGAGTGGCGCCGCAGTGAGGCGCATCTAGGATCGAAAAACTCGTAACTTTAAAAAACAAAATCTCGAAAACTATAAGTCGTAGAGAACTGAATTTTTTTTAAAAAAAACTTCCTTGAAGTGTAAGCTTTATTTCATACACATATGGTATGACAAAATTCCTTAAAATAAAAAAAGTTTTTCGCTTACCGAAAAAAATGCAGCAAGGAAGGTAAACGTTCCAGTTTCACCTAGTTTTACAAAAAAATTAAATTTTCCATAAAAACGAAATTAAAGCAGTGACCTTCGCCCACATTTATCAATTAAAAAAAAATACCTATAATTATCTCGATTGGTTCCGGAGATATCATGAGGGATGTGTGAAAAAAGTAAGAAAAATTAATTTTGACAAATTTATGACATTCTTCGTAATAAAAAAGTTTGACCTCCAAAAAAATGTTGTAATTGGCCATTACAGATATCCAAGGACCTAGGCTATCATGCTGTGAAGGTCCCAAGTGGTTGTACCTTAAAAAAATTTTTTTCAAGAAGGAAGCTACTTTTTTCCCGGCTTCCTGAATACGTGTTGCGAACGAACGGTTTGTATATTACAGCCTAAGGCACCTAGTGAGATTCATTTCAGAGATCGAGGTATAAGAACCTCACTAGTGTCACGTCGCGTGCACCCAATGAAATTCTTTTCAGAGATCGAGGCATAAAAATGTTACCAGCGCTTTAATGCAACTACGATTGAGATGGGACTCTTTTCAGAGATAGAGGTATAAAAGTCCCATTTTTACGTCAATACCAAATAAATATTATCACCGAATCCAGATGCTTGTTTAACTACATATATAGCACACCAGTTCAGTTTTACTAACTTGGGTCTGAATTGCAAAACAGTCCCTTAAATTTACAAACCAAAGATATGCGTGAATGACTGGAGATATTCGAGGTTAACTTTCGTCAGCTAGTGATAGCTTAGCCACTGGTTATCAAATCAACTTCAAGTTTATTTCCTGTACAAATTAGTTATAATGATCATGATTATCGGACGGAACGGTTTATGCATTACCTCCAGGGGCACCTAGTGAGATTCTTGTCAGAGATCGAGTCCTAAAACCTCACTGGTGTCACTGCGCGTGCACCTGATGAAACCCTTTTCATAGATCGAGATATAATGATTTCACCGGCACTTTAATGCAACTACGACTGAGATGGAACTCTTTTCAGAGATCGAGGTATAAAAGTCCTATCTTATGTCAACACACAATAAAATGACAGCTGAAAAATGTCGATGCTTGTTGTTGAATGGATAACCCAACTTTATCAATGAATTATGAAATTTCCCGTATATCTCTGACTTATTCGGAGATTGGGAATTGAGTGCTTCTTACTTGAGCACTTACCGGAGCAGAGGTGATTCTTCCAATCCGTATTCGCCGTTTTGTTCCCAACGGATGGCGCGAAGAGTCACGTGGCTCTCTGCGCGAAATCAAAAGTGCGGTTGATGTAGAGGGGCCAAATCTTTTAAGCTAGCTTAGCGAAAAACGTTTAAACAAATTCCCTGCGGTATTTACTATAAACAAATGTTTATCAAATATACTAAGGCTGGGAATCTCTTTCTCATAATTTTTCAACTATATTTCCGAAAAGAAATAATTTAAAATGGCCAAGTACTAATATTTAAAAATAAATCAATTAATAACTTATTCGGTAAATTATTAAACATATATAAACATATTTATTTATGACGAATAACTGATTTCAACTTGCTTTGAAGTCAAACTAAGTTCAATTAAACTACTTTCCTCTTACTCGATTGAGTACAAACACAAAAAACGATTTATCATTAGAATAATAAACAACCCAAGATTACTCTGGAAAGAAACCAGTTTGAAACAATTAAATTTGAGAAATAATTGTTATTCCAAATACTGAATTTGCAAAATAAATTTAACTTTGGTTCAAAACGGTTTTAAAAGAAATATTAACACAACTTATCGTATACAGAGTGTACCAAAGTGAACGAAAATCCATTTCGGTCTAGTTACAATAGAAAACTATTAACGAAAAAAGAACCACATCGTTACAAACTTTAATATGTCTCTTATTGTCTCTTACATTTTTCAGTTCTGTGTTCTGTCCCTAATGTGTTTCTTCAGTTTCACATTTCGTTCAAGTTTACTGTAATTTCGTGACTTGCCAAGATGCCGCCATAAAAGTAACAATTGCCTTGTTCTCTATAGATTGTTCTCAATGAAATGAACGATTATTTTGTCATCAAATAAAACAGTTTCTCCACTTGTGTGGTTAAAAATTGTCGAACTTGAGCATAGCATCACAGCAGCTATTGAAACATATATTTTTTAACATGTAATTATATAAATTACTATTGATAAAACAGTTATATGAGGTACACATATAAAATAGCACCTACAACCGTTAGAAAAAGTAATGAAGGAAAAGGAATATACAATAGTATAATAAACAACAAGTTTAGAAAGGCAAAGTTTTACTAAGCGAATATAGCTTTTGAGTACGAGCGAGCTCAGAGAGCGAGTAACTTAAAAACTATATGAGTTTAGTAAAACTGCTTTTCTTACGAGGTTTGTTTATACTATTTTTTCGCATTTTGTGTTAGTAATTATAAGCAAATAATCATAGATATAAAAACATTACAAAGTGAGAAATTTAAAAAAGTTCATAGTAGGTACCATGTTAGAATTTCCGTAACCTAGTAACCTGACACGGCTTTGTTTATTTATATAACAACAGTTAACAACTTTCATTTTTGTGAGTCAAATTGAGTTTAAGTTACATATTAATTATAAAAATGAGTCTTGCTACTGAAAACAATTTAGAAAATTGTTCTGAAGACATTTGAAATGTCACTCGAGAAGCGTCTTCGAGCTACTTCCTTTAAAATCCAAGGAAAAATACGAGAAGGTATATGATATATTTTGTTATTGGAGGATGACAAAAAAACGCACTAAGAACTGATGAGAGCGTAATGCTAGCGCAATTTTTGAAATAGTAAGCTATTTTTCATACAGATTTTAGTGTTTTTCATACAATGTCTTTCATTATTTTAGGCAATAGCTCTTAAGGCATCCAGTTTATGGTCTACATGTTCCATGTTGAACAGTATATACAAATAAACGAAAATGTGGATACATCACAATACAAAAAGCTATTTGCCTTTTTAAAACGTCAAAATGACACATACGAAGCAAAGAAATCAAAAGTTTTGACTGGAAAACGTTACTATGTTTTTAAAAGAGGCTCCAGACGATAAGTTCTTATTAACGAAAGTGGTACTAATAATTTGGCTTAAATGCCCCATTTAAGCCGGTGGGTGCAGAATTGTGCAGCTTAACTGTAAAAGATATAGAAGACACGGGGAAAATTTTGGTTATAACTTTACATGAAACCAAAACCAAAAAGAAACGTATATTTACCGTAGGATCAGAGTGCAACGGATATGAAATTTATCATAAGTATTCACGATTGAGACCCAAACAAGTAAAACAATAGATTTTTCATTTACTATAATCACGGTAAGTGGCAATAACAGTGTTGCAAAAATTACCCAAAAAGTTGCAGAATACTTAAAACTTCCAGATCCATCCAGTTACACTGGCCATTGCTTGAGGAGGACATCTGCCACCTTCCTCGCTGACAGTGCAGCTGACATTCAAAAACTTAAAAGGCATGGAGCTGGTTGTCAACTAGTGTTGCTGAACGGTATATCGAGGAAAGCATCGCCAATAAGTTGAATATTTCAAAAAGTATATTTCATCAGCAAGAACTAGTGGCACCTCAAGATCATTCAGGGATGCAGATGGAGAATCATAATAGTTTTCAGGAAGAACAAATAGAATTGAATAAAGTTGGTGTTGTTAGGTTTTCAAATTTGAATAATTGTACTATTAATATATATACATATATATATATATATATATATATATATATATATATATATATATATATATATATATATATATATATACAATGTTTCCAGAATTTAAATAAACAATTTTCTGTCAAACTGTGTTTTATTAATAGTGACATTACTATATAGTAAAGTGATATTTCTATGTGATCAAGTGGCACTTTAATAAACAATTTTGAATTTTGTAAAATAGCGCATTATCAGTCAAAATGCGGAAAAGGTTTATTGACAATTCGTTGTAATAAAATAAAATAAATGAGAAAATCTAGTGGCAACCATTAAATTCCTAATCAAATGACGAAAATGTTGATAATTGTTATGTCTATGGAAATTCATTTGTTGTTTATAAACAACGCTCAGGTTTTTTAGCTAGAAAGATCTTTTCGACAAGAAGTACCAAAATTCTGAGTCTGTATTTACTTATTTATTAACTTCAGCTACCAACAGTATTTGCGTGCCAATTGTAGGATGAGAATACAGCATTATTACAAAGAAAGAAACAATATTAATAAAAAAAATAGTAATTAGGTAGTTGAAAGTTGATAAATATTACACCGCATTTGCAGCAACAAAAAAGAAATGAATAAAAACATTAAACAGAACTTACATTATTCTTTACAAATTAATTTTTTGATCGAGTTAATACTAAAAAAAAATTATCTAAATAATCTTGAACACAATTATAATTGTTGCATAAACAAAATAAAGGGGAACATTTAATTAAACTAATTTGGGCCTTGGGGTTGACTGATGGAGAAATAAAAACTGACAATGTGTCTAGTTGCCATAGGAGTACTAAAATTGTTTTAAAATAGAAGGGCAGTCAGTCTGTCTTACTGTGAATAATACTACGTATGAATATAAGATAATGCATTGCCCTTCTGTCTATTAAACTCAACATATTATGCCTAGTTAAAAATCCGTGGTGTGGCGCTCCAACAACTGGGTAAATGCCATCAATCATAAAGGTTACAAATCTTAAAAAAATTGCATTGAATACTTTCTAAATTGCTATCATATGTTTGAAACGCAGGATTCCAAATATCATATTCTAACTTAGACAAAACAAAAGAATTAAACAGTAAAAACAAAAAGTTAGTATTATTATACCCTAGTGGATTCCTTATAATGAAAACCATACAACAGCATTAATATGAACATTAGAACTCAGCGCTGAATAAAAAATAACTCCCTAAGTCTTTAAATTCAAATTTTATTTGCGAAGTGATCACCGATTGAATTAGTGTCACAATAATTTTTTAAATCATCTGCATTAGAAGACAATTGACGTTAATCATATTTACAATGTCATTGATAAAAATAATGAAAAGAAGCTGTCTAAGTTGGAGTCCTGTGGTGCACCAGATGAAGCTATGAATTCGTCAGACTTGAAACCACAGCATTCCACTTATTAGCACCGGCACCGCAAGTATGATGAAAAATGTTCAGACAGTTTATCTGAAAAATCAAACTACTCAAAAAAATATCATGATCAAATCTGTTGTTGCTTTACTAAAATCTGTATACCAGAATCTCTACCAAAATCCACTGATTCGGAAATGTACCGTGTTAAGCAAAAAAAAATAAAGTAGTAGTACACCCTGCATGAAATCGGATAAAAGTCGATAATCAATCCATGAGATCTATCATAAATTACTTTATGTAGTAACATAAATGAATTAGAAAACTTAGAGATAATAGTATTAAACCTATAATTAATCACAGAGTTTTTATTATTCTTCTTAAAACATGACAAATTATAGAATGTTTCCACATATCTGGAAATGTGCTACAATTTAAACAAAAGTTAAAAATTTTCATAACAAGACTGGCAAACATTACCGGACAGTCGCGTAATATGAATGTAGATATGATTCCAGAACCATGAGTAAATTTAATTTTAGTTACTTTTAAAATATCGTATACTTCATTTTCGGAAAAATGACCAATATTGTATGAGTAAAAAATCTAATTGTGGAATCAAAACCTACCCAAAAAAATAAACGAGGTGAACCTTTAAATTATTTAGAAAATTTAAAATAAAGGGTTGCAGTTAATAAAACTAACTCTGTACGTATTTTATGGGGGGATATTATTTCAGATGAATATACGCCACTGATATTCAACATCTCATCGGCATTCTCTTTTGAGAGGAAATACACCAGTAAACATGTGGAAAATCCTAAAGAATTTAGAAAAGTATCAACTTGTGTAATTTAAATTCTTGTTTTATTTGATTTAACTTTTCAGTTTGAGTTCTATATACTTCTTTATACCAATACGAACCTCTTGCATGTTTAATTAAATTAAACAGATGAGTAATAAATTAAATATTTGCTGAAATATTTATCTTTAAATACCAGCGGTGAGGACATCCACTTTAACTTTTTAAGGTTTTCATATTATTGTACGCTGTCTCATTGTTTTATGTTGAGATATGACATTAAATAATAATTTAAAATTTATTACGCATGAATAATTCATTACAACTGTCTGGTTTACTTTGCCCTTAAATTCATTTAGTAGTTATAGGGGCAAAACTCTCTAGCAGATGTCGCTACAAGCATCAGTACACGAAGGTAACAAAAATGAGGTACACAATGATTAAATTTCCTCTTGCTACATAACAGGTCTGTACTTCTTTGTGTTGCAAATATATTTATTACTTCGTCGAATTTTACTACGGTGAGGAAGTTCTGATCCCCAAGTAATTGGCAGCGGTTTTTTCATAATAATATTGTACAGTATTCATCTTAATTTATGCCTCGGGCGAATTTGCTTTTTAGTGATAAGTTCACGTTGGTTGTTCTTTAAAATAGCCGTCATTAATATCGATTAGTATCGAGTTATCGTGCTTTGTTGGCAATTTATCTAATATCTCTCTGATATTGTAATAATTTCTTGTGCTAATTTAAAATAATTTGCGGTTATTGTAATCCTTAAATTTAACTAGCAACGGATGTCGCCATTTTGCATCGTAATTAGTTGGTTTCTGTCTTTGTTGATGATTTAGGTCACTTGGTTGCGTTGTTAGCTCTGTGAAAAGTGATGACTGGTGATATTTGGAGTTTGGTATCCCTTTTGGAGGAAACCTGTTTGTTTATAACCTTTGTGAGAATTACCTAACGTAGTGCATTTGTTTTGTGGTGGTTCATTTTATACCAGTGCATATATTTAACTATACCTCTGTAGCGTAAGATTTTTCTAAATTTAAAATATTGAGTGCTTACTTGAACGTTTACTTAGTATTTAGTCAGAAACGCTGCTCTAGTAGAGCCTTGCCTAGTTCTCTGGCAAAGATACCTGCCTAGTTACCCGGCAATTTATTAACTTTTAATTATCTGCAGTAAACATACAGTCAAACTATATATCTTTTGTTTAACTTTATCTGTAATTCATTATTACCTCTACGAGGAACTAATAAATAGTTTAACTTAACGTTCCTTTAATTTGACAATAATTATCATAATGTTTTATATTTAGCAAATATTTATTTACGTTATCTTTCCATTTGTCTGTGACCAGACATTATAAATTCTATTTTCTTGAAGATTACCTTCTTTTACTATAAAATATAGCGAATATCTATTGTTTATTATTAGAGCTATTCCTAGTTTATTTGTTGCACTAGTATTTTTTCTATTTAACGTAATTTTTATTGATACTTAAGTTGGTTGAAGTTTTCAACTTCCTAAAATATTGTGGGATACAAATCCTAGTTTGGTTAGTTCGCAATTTACTCTGTAAATTTGTGTTAACTTTTATATTTTGTCTATTAGCTGGACAACTCAAACGTCACAGCTTTTTACATTGTTTTGCCTATAGTACTGATCTCATAAAACTCTTTCCTTTTTATGTAAATACCTGGACCAAGTGAAGTTGATAACTGGTGGATCGAACTGATTATTATATACTAGGTGAAGCAGGAAAACATTTTATACAACTGGCATTTCGTCTCAAGGGTAATTGCAGTACTGACAGTGGTGATTCAAACTGACACCCATTCACTGCTTAGCCGTTGGTAGAATCTTCGCAGGACTGACCCATTTGAAGTTACGTAAGATCTTCGTCCCCAACGAAATTTTATATTTCGTCAGAAGAATTTTTGTAACAGATCAGTCACCCTTTTCTTTATCTCTTCCTTTGACTTGGCCTCCATTCTGTGATTCTTCGTGTCCATCTATTTTCGGATTGTCGGATTGTCTTACGCATCCTGTTCATCATCATTTCACGTTCATCACATACTCTACAATGCTTATAACCCTTGTTTTCCTTCTAATCTCTTTATTTCTTATTGTGTCCCAAAGTGAAATATTAAGTATGGCTCGTTTCATTGGTTTTTGTGATGTTTTGAATTTTTTTTCGCAGAATTTTGTTAGCGATATGGTTTCCACACCATAGGTATCGACTAGCAGAATATATACATTATAGATTTTCGGTTTTAGATTTATGAGGAATGTGTTGACCTTAAAGATACATCTTAATTTACCAGAAGCTGCCCATGCAAGTCGGATTCTACTAGTAACCCAAGTAATGTAGTATCGCCAAGAGAATGTAATGGTTCATTCTGTTAAAAGTTTTGAAATAATCAAGTAAGACGAGGATAGTTGAATTATCTTTATTATATTTTTTTCTCAATCATGCTAATCTTTGGAAAGGGGCTCAAATGGCGTAAAATTTTCATACGAGATTGGAAAAAAAATTAATCAGTTTTTTCAGGCCATCCTGCATGGTAAATTAATATTTTTTTTATTACCAAGTAACAGACAAACGTTCCGTTTATATTTTTAATGAATAATATAAAAACAATTTAGTTTTACAAATAGATAATATGCTATGCTTAAGAGTGATTTATTTTTTAAACTTTCTTTCTTTGAATCATAAAAGCGAGAGAACATGCTCTAAAATTTCTTCGATCAGTCAACGGAAAACCAATCGATTTAGAATTTTAGTCGCCTTTAAAATTCTAGTTGCCTTTAAAATTTTGGCGCTCCTCAAATTTTATCGCCCTATGCTCGGGCCTTGCGGAACTAGGCCTAAATCCGTTCCTGGTTGCGCAACTGTGACTTGTTTTGAAACCAAATTAGTTTTGATATAACAAATCGGAACAAAGAGCACTGGTAGTATACTTATAGGCCGAAGTTCTTTAAATTCCTTAGTATTATTAATTTCGGTAAAGGTAATCTGCCCTACCACGACAGGAAGTCATAACTGCAAAAAAATATTTTTGAGGTTTTAATATCATCCCAAGTAACATGGCGGGTTGTAAATTGTACTCTAGGTATGTATACAATGTTATGCTACATGGTTACATTAATAGGATATAAATTTATTTACCAATAGTGAAAGTTGTTAATTTCGAATTATGGATGGTATAACATAATTTGGAAAACAGTTAATTCTCTAAAATTCCATTTTTTCAGAAACGACCTTCTGTTACAGCGGGACAGTAATACGTGTGTGTGTTAACTTCCAACACTAGTTTGAATACAGAAATTAGTTATATGAATTAAGTAAGACAAAATGGTGGAACAATATACAGTGTGTCCCTGGATAGAGTTCACAATACGTGTAAACTTTTTAATTTTCAAATTTACTCAGGAGTAAACTACCAATATTTTTCTTTTTGGAGAAAAATATCATTAAAAACTGAATTAAAAATTTCGTAAAAAAAAATCGGATGTCATTGAAGACCACTATTTTCAAGTTAATGCTGAAATGCTTGTAAGGGAAATTTCTCTATTTTTCATTTTAAAGAAGAAACGCATTATTTATAAAAAATTTTACGTTTTATGGTTACGAACAATAATGTTCGTAAATATAACATTTTTTTCTAAAAAGAAAATTATTTGATATTTTACTCTTAAGCAAATTTCACATTTTTTAAGTTTTTTTTTTGATCATCCTGTATAATTTTTCGAACATTTAATTGAAGCTTTTGAATTTTTAAAAATAATCAAAACTTTTTATAGAGAATGAATTTTTGCGAAAAATTTGTTGGTTTACTTGTAGTAATTAGATTTTTTTGTTATACAAGTCATCAGTGCGTATGCATTTATATTTTTGATATTTTTTTGGCTTAAATATTCCACGCATGTTCACTTATTGTCGATTTTTCAAATTCTCTCTTCCAAGCATAATTTTTGTGTTCAGCGACTCGTATATTGAATGGTCTAGATGACTCATCAATATTAAATTTACCGCACAAGAATTATGCGAGGACGGGAGAATTTAAAAAATAAAAAGTATATGAACACGCGTGTGGAATAGAAATAATGTGTGAAATAAAACTAATCAAAACTTTTTATAAAGAATGAATTTTTGCGAAAAATTTAAAATTAAAAAATTTACAAGTACTGTTAGCTCCACTGTATAAGCATACACAATTAAATTTGATTCCAAGATGAAGAAGAATAATGTAAATACAATTTGTATGTTCCATATTTGAATTTACGGAGATCACAATCACAAAAACTTTTCAGGTATTTCATTGCACTTTTAGTTCTGTAAAATAATGCTATAATAACGAAATTTTTGTTCTTATCTATTATCCTTAATTGTATATAATATTTATTATTAAGTACCATTATGTATTAGTCGTACTTTTTATATTTCTCTATGCTGTAATACCGTGATTACATGTTTCGTGTATTTATCCTCCTCTATAAATAATGGGTTACCTGTTGGAGAGTGTAAATAAATAAAATGTGTAAAAACTAAATAAAATATAGAAAATAGCATATTTAACATTTCCCTTCAATCCTTTATCACATGTGATCGAGTTTAGATAAATGTATACCATATGTATAGCGCCAAGTATGGTCAGTTAGAAAAGAATACGAGAGATGGCTGTGAACTAGGATGAAATGAGATGGAATAAGACATTCAGCGAACATAGGGAGAAGCTCAGTCTGTGCCCCATTAACCACCTACAATACACTTACACTGTTTCGTCCATCTCGCTTGTTCAATCGGTCTTTGTTAACAGTTGGCCACATTAGCCGTTTTACACACGGTACAAAAGATTTCTATGATAGAGATATGAACACTGATAAGAACATAAAAAGTTTGCCAACAGCTGCGAATGTAAAAAGGAAAATATAATATCCTTATGGTTTGGTATCAAAAATGTAATATTTTGAAATGATTACATTTTTTACTGTGCCTTTTTTTGATACACAAGCATTAATTTGAGAAATACTGGCTAATTTTACACGTTTTTTTTCTAAAAATATCTGTTTTTTAGATACTCGAGATAAGTTAGATTTAAATAGAAACGTTGTTGACAATCTGCTTATACGTAATAAGATTTATCACCAGACAAATTTCTCCCAGTTGTCATTCATGTTTGATATTGGATTAGGCTCATATGTAGGTCAAACTTTCATTCGTCCTTCAGTCTTCCGTCAAATGAATACAGTTTGCAGATCTTTATTTCAGGCAGAATTTTCAGGAGAGTATGTTAACTTCCATTACTTACAGGTATTCGCATCTAGCTGTCACGAAGTTGTAAATAATTTATCTGTTTCACACAAAACATATATATTTTTAAACGAAATACTGAAACAAGTTAAACATAGAGTCTCTCCAACTTTGCTTAAAGTTGAGAAGGAGTTTATGCATAATGTTTCCAAACCCGTTAATGTTCTAAGCAATCCAAAAGCCTCATGATGTACACAATGGCTTTGTCTGTCATTTATCTCCTTGTATTCTGTGATAACTCTACCATTAAAATTGGAAAAAAATATTTTTTTTGGAGAATAAATCATTCTCTGGTTTGAAGGCTAATCAAGAATAAATTATTCTCACGCGCTCTGCAGAATAAAAAGATTACGAGTTATTCGGGATACATTTGTTTCCTTTCCCAGAAACCTTTATTAATTTTAAGAGCAAGTAAAGCTGCTTGGCTATTGCTTCAGTACTGTTTTTCAATTTAAAGCTTTTTTAACAGAACATCAACTAAACAAATTAGAATTTTATCAGGCATACTAATTTATTATGATTCTTTTGATAAAACATAATCTATAATCGTTAGTTTTAATATTGTTTGTAAAAGGCAGCCACAGAATCAGTATCCATAACACGTGTTAGAAGAATTATTTATATGGCAGTATTTTATACTTACTCGATAAATAACAGATGAACATGACCATAGATTTAGGTAAATTTGGAGAAATTCATAATAGAATATTTACAGAATTGTTGATAAAATTGGGTAACCACTACTGATTAATTTATCGATTGCGGCAATAGTAAATCAGATTTTTTGACGGTGAATTTTATAGTATCTAAACGAATTGTTAAAAATTCTCATCGCATGGGTACAAACAGTGTTAACAATGTAATCATAAATAATTGGCGGCCGTGCACCGTCACTTGTTTTTTTTTTTATTGGAAATAAATAAAAGTAAGACAGTAACACGAGACTGGCGATAATTGTCAGACAGAAAACAAATGTGTACAGTTAATTATAGGATAATAATATATTTTTGTAAGAATAATGTTCAGTCAATAATTTGTAATTTTTCGTAAAATAATGTCATTCTTAAAGTTTTGAAACAGTAAATTGCAATATAAGTGTGAAAGGGCTTCATTGCAGGATGAAAATTGGAACAGGGCCGTTAGCGAGGTTCAAAAGAGCCTCATTAGAGAAGGGGCTTGTGAGAAACTCTTATTTTAGGTATAAATAATATGTTAGTAATAGCCTACTAATTTTTATATAAGCTTGAGTGTAGTTCGAATTAAGAAAAAATACTCTAGAGGTAGTAAATTAAGGGGTGTCCACCATATTTTATGTATAACATACTTGACTTGAATATTTTGCAATTTTGATTATGATTTGATATCCCTTGTATTTGTGTAAATAATCTTGAGTCACATTAGGGTTTCAAATCGTTATTTTGAGCGGTATGTACCCACCAAAGAAAAAACATCACATATATGAAAGATTATTGACATTTTATTACAATGTGAAATTATTGTACTTAAAGTATTACTAACATTCCAATAACCTCTGAGCATCGTTATATTGAAACTTAGCAAAATCCTTGTGATGGAACAAGAAGAATGTTTATGTTTAAAATTTGTTATTTCTTAGAATGGCACTAAGATGTAATAAAAATAATTAATTAACTTCCTTAGTATGCTTTTTTTATACATTTTAAATACATTGCCTAAAACTTCTCCAAAATAATGTCAGAAAATATTAAAGTCATATTAACTACATTACTCAATACCTTACTGTGTAGTTTCACACACATCACAGGGAGTAGGAGTTTCTGGTGGTCGGGTGAGATTATCTACATATAAGTATAACCGCGGACCTTAGGCTTTGTAGTCCGACGCTTAACTGACTGAGCCGTTGAGAACCTAATTCCAATTTTCCAATTTAAAGCTTTTTATTGCCTATTCTATTACATAGCTAATTTATCTAGGGTGATAATTTATTTATATATGTATATGCAATGAAACATTATAATATATATACATGAAGACAGGTTTATTGTTAACAAAGAAAACCGTCATAGCGACATTGCCGCCATACGGTGGGATTGTCTACTGAGGCTAGCCGGTGCTATGTCCCATGTCTCGAACCACCCTATTGTGGTGGGGGTGGCATAGTGGCATCCTCCTGCGCCGCAGGCAACGCCACAAAAATGAATAGATAAGATTAGACTACGATATCTCCAAATTAACATTAAAAATAAATTGTTAGAATTTTATAACAACAATAGGAATAATAAAATTTCGAGATTACCGTAAGCGATAGCTCTCTATGGGTAATGTCGAAACTATTGAGAAGCGACAGTACTAATATGCCCGTCATAATAGCAAATGAGCAACCTGCACTAACAGATAAGGATAAAGCTGAGGCAATCGCGCAACATCTAGAAGAGACATACAACACGAGGACGAATGTTACAGGGGAGCAGGCATATATTGACAGACGGACTCAGGACATCCCAGCCTATATCCCTATCCCTCCCAGAGAAATAGCTAAGCTAATAACTTCACCAAGCAAAATTAACTGCATTCTAAATACACTTCCTAACCTCAAAGCCCCAGGTCCAGACAGTATTCCCAACCTACTTTACAAGAGACTTCCCCAAAAAGCGTTGGTGCAAATTAAATATCATTAACTCGGCGATTCGATTACAATATTTTCCGGTAGCGTGGAAAACGGCCGTTATTGTGCCTTTCCTGAAACTGGACAAGGATCCCACCCTTGCAGCCAGTTACAGACCAATTTCATTGTTCAATTATACACAGAGATATAAATAGGGGGAGGCCACAATATCAATCTATCCTTGTGCAAAGTTGTGCACGATATAATAGCCAGATTTAACAAAAAGCTCAACACGAATGATTTTATTGGACACTGAAAAAGCATTCGATACTGTGTGGCATGAGGATCTCCTGCATAAACTACAATACTTACATAAGCTACCTTTATACTTTGTAACACTAATAAAATCCTACATTAGCGACAGGAAATTTGTTGTTAAAATTATTAAGACACTATCTGCCACACGAAATAAGAGCCAGTATGCCGCAGGATACTGGATTTTCATCCACATTGTTTAACTTGTACTTGGCAGACCTTCCTACCCATCCCTTAACTCAAACTATAATGTACATAGACGACACGATGGTTTGTTCGCAATCTTTCTATGCTCAAACTGCAACGACAAAGTTGTGGTATCACCGAGATACACTTGTCACTTATTACAGCAAATGGAAGATTGCGATAAACGAGACTAAGACAGTGACTATAACGTTCTCCAAAAAATTTACCAATATTAAAACTTACACTCCTCTAACGATAACAATAAAATCATAGAGGAGAAGAAAGTAGTAAAGTATCTCGGCTTAAAGCTCTACCAACGGTTTTCTTTTAAACCACATATTTCAAAGACTATTAAAAAACTACATGTCCCCAAATGTACTCTATCCTCTAACAGACGCTCAAGACTAGACACACGAAACAAACTGCTACTGTACAAGACAGTAATTAGTTCAATAATGACATACGGTTGCGTTGCTTGGAACCCGATGTCTGGACACACAGTGCAGATGCCTCCAGGTAACGAAAAACAAACTACTAAGACTAATAACGAACACAAACAGATACATTACAATCGGCGAATTACACGACAACGAAAACATTCCCTTCATCAGAGATTATATCACTCAAATTTCCAAAAATTCCTTAAAACTAGTATACACAACTACTCCCTGGCGCGGCGGAATTGTCGCCCTGGCGATATATTAATATTGTATTAGATACTTCTTATTTATATAATATTTACTCTGTAATAAAAATAGGTAATAAATCTTTTGAATTGGAATTGGAATATAATGTAACGCATTTAGTGGCAGATAATGTCCAAAATTTAAAATAATTAAAATAGACGGAGATAATAGAAAGGGATGTTTATAGTCGGGGTGTGCAGGAAAAACACGAAAAACATGCTTAAAAAAATTTCAAATTTAGCATATTCGTGAACGTGGGCTAGGTAGAAAAAGGTAGATCTTAGTGAAGATTAAGGGTGAAGGGTAGTTAAGGAGGTTGGTAGAAGGGTGGGTAGGAGGTATATGTCTGTCATTATATGGCTCTAATGTTAGTTACTGTCAAAATATAACGGCAAGCTCTCATGTAGTAGTAGCTGTGTTCGTATTCGTGGTAGTTTCTGATATCTGTGATATGGCTGGTGAGAACGGAGTATCGGATATTATTTTTCAGGAATTTCGTTGCAGTTTCTATTATGTAGTCGCGTATGCACGGTATGTATGCTATGTAATTATCTAGTATTTACGTAGGGATTTGAGTTAGTGAGAAGCCGAGGGAGCTTATTTTGTGTCGTCTAGAGGCGGCCATACTGGGTGTCTTGACATCTTCTTCCAGACGATACAACCGTAAGTTAAAATTGGCCGTATCATTGTTTTATAAATAAGCAACTTATTTTTAATGATAATAATTTATGCAAATCCATATAAGCTTTGTTTGCAGATTTTGTAACGTGAGCTTTAAAATACACTCTCTGGTCCAAATTAAACCCAAGACCCCTCAGCTACAAAAAATGTTTTTTTTTTAAATAAAAAAAAAAAAGATAAAAAAATCAACAGGTTATATTGTAACAAAACAATATATTACACTGTATACTGTGTTCTCATTACTATATCGAAAACACATGAATCAGCAAATAAATGAAATAAACAGCAAAAAATCAAAACGTGATACATTTCAATGACGGCAATATTTATGTCCTCCATTTGCTTCGTTTTGTATTTAAAAACTCCTCAATAATCTCATCAATATTCAAATTTTGTTTCCTCCTGTTACAGACATCGCTGTCAAAAATTCAGGCATGCTGACATTAATTCAGTACCTAATCATAAACAATATAATAAATCGCAAAATAAGAATCCCAAGCGGGCAAAACGTCGTGCGTATGCAAATTTCTAGTCAGAACTGAACCGAATTAGAGGTGAGTAATTCGCGGGTGTATTATCTCGAAAAGATGACTCAGTCAGTGTCACTAAGCTAGCTGATTCGATTTTTTGTACGACTCTTGACTCTTTTGAAACATACCTTGCTTGCTACCAGTTTGCCTCGTAGTTTTATTTCCTACTCATATCTAGGCATATAAACAGTTGACAAGTTGATTCCACTCGATAGTCGGCGGACTAAAATCGGTACTCAAACGCTAATTTTTGTTTTGCAATGGAATGGATCTTGTACGCACGCTCTTTTAAGGTGTGATGCGAGCTGAGATGGCCATAGTCGTACTTTTTGAGTCAGCTATGTTACATGCGCGAGAATTCTAAAGTCGTTCAACTCTTTTTGAGTCAGCTCACTGAGTTATCTCTTCAGTGGGAGTCAGAGTTAATGAGCTACTCATTAAATAGAGTCACTATGTCCATCTATAACCTAATAGGAAAATATCAGGTGGTGTAAGGTGCTAGATGGCCAGTGCTCTGCGCTCTGCGTAATCCTTTTCAGCGGTCATCTGTCTCAGTCGCTAATAGAAACCAAACTGCCGGCAACAAGTGGAAAGTACAAGCCTCAACAACTCCATTATGTTGCAAACAACAATAATAAGGATAATAATAATAATATTTATTTATTTATCAAAAGTAGTATTACAAAATTAGCAAATAACAAAAATGTGAAATACGTAAATAAATAAAGCATTCAATTAATGAGTTAACACTTGTTTTCAGATGAGGAAAACAATGTTAATATTTAATTATATCTAATAGTAATAACAAATTAATAATAGTTGTAATATATTTCTAATATAATAAGTAAAATACATGCACACAAACACACAAGTACCTAAAGACGTATATACAAACACACATACACACATATACCTACATGACTTCACTTATACTTAATTTTGTATTTTGCATAAAAATATATAACATATATTCATATTATTCACTATTTAGTGAGGTAATTTAAAAAAATATTAAAAAAGTACATACCTAGTTAAAACAATAAATTACAGAATGTGAATAGGCGATATTTTTTACACAAATAAATTTAAAAAATGAACTAAAATAATGTAATGAACACCCAAAGATAATCAAATTTATTTGTATTCTATTGTGTGTTGGAATATGTGCTTAGATTTTTTTTGCCTGACTAATTATTTTTTAAATCGATGTATTCTGTAAATATTTTTCTGCCTTTTTCTATATAAATTGTTTTAGTTTTCTTTTAAATTTGCAACTTATTTTTAAATTTCTTATTTCTTCCGGGACAGTATTGTATAATTTGGGAGCTAAAAATTTATACTACCAATAGTTTTTAACATTAGAGGATAGATAAATTTCTGTTTTTGTCTTGTATTATAATTGTATCTAGGTAATATTGCATAATTTTTTTGGTAATGTTGTTTTATATTTACTTGATTTAAAATATTTGTCTAAGATCTAAGATTTGTGCTTCTGTATATAAGAGATCACTTGAATATCTATGACTCTTTGAAAACATTATATTTAGAAACCTTTTCTGTAAGACCTCGAGTGTAGCAAGATGAGTCTTGGGCTACTCCACTCCACCCTATTATACCATAATTTAAATGGGATTCAATCAAAGCATAGTATATGTTCTTCACTTGAGGAACGTTGAGTATTTTTTTATAGACATTTGTATTTGTATAACATAAACTGTAATTTTTTAATTATATAGCTAATAAGTGAATTCCATTTTAAGTGATGATCGATGATAATGCCCAAATATTTTATTTCTGTCTTAGGTAATATGGCATACTGATTTCTCGGTCTATTATTATTTAGTTGAGTAAAAAGCGGAAGTTTTGCTTTATTGCAGCTAAAAGGTAAGTAGAACGTTTTTTCAAAATTCAGGGTTAATAGTTTATGGTCTAACCAATTTTTTACAAAACGTAGGTCAGATTCAGCTTTATCTTTAACTTCTTCCCAAGTATTACCTTTATAGAATATCGCAGTATCTTCTGCAAAAGAGATACTATTTGCTCTGCTTTCTATTAAAACAAACCATTCACATATATTGAATATAGTATTGGAGCCAAAATTGTATCTTGAGGTACTCCACATTCAACAACTAGTGACTCGCTCAGTACTTTTTTCACTCTACCACATTGGATCCTGTTGGATATGTAACTTTTGAAGAGGTCTGAACATGTATCTCGAATTCCAATATCCTCCAGTGATCCTCCATGACTGACCGTGTCAAAAGTTTTTGATAAGTCGATGAATGTACATAGGCATGGTGTGCTTTCATCCATGACTGAGTAAATTTTGGTGGGCAATTTTATTAGTGCATCTTGTGTCGATACATTTTAAGTATTACTGTAAAATGATCTGTAATATTTGTACGTATAATAGACTTGCAAACCGCCAAACTAGACAGTATGTAAGTCAATAGTCGTCGAACGATGAATTGAATTAGTAAATATATTTCATCACGTTACAAAAACAAGCTTTTTGGAAACACAGATAAACACAAAATTTTTTTTTCAAGACTGTGAAGTCCAAGGCCCCCCAAAGCCTATGGACCTAGGCCGATTGCCCTTTTTGCCCTATGGTAAATCCGGCCCTGGCAAAACAACTTGTGTATATTAATAGCTCAAAGTGTGTTGAAGAGGGTTGTAATGCATTGCATATGGTTACGCATTTTCACCACTTTAATCGAATTAAATCTATTTTCCATTTATATCGTATACCTACCTATTCAATTTAGGTTTTGAAATAACCTCTGTAATTAGTATTATTGATAAATGAATCCCTATTGAAAAATTAAATAGTTCATTCTATTATTACTAGTTCCTTTTCACTAAATAATATGCTATTGTTTTGTTTAAGATCTGAGAATATATTGAAAGTAAGAGAACTAATTAAAATCTACGCAGCCTCGAAATGAAACGAAAGTAATTTTATATTTTATTCGATAGGATATCAAATTTCCAACCACTGCTTATTATACGACCTACAATTCTTTGCAAGTTTTATTAGCGGAACACCTTCTAGAAAAACGTGACGTGGAAACTGTGGCATGATGCAAAACCAAACGAAAACTTTTTTGTATTATGTCTTGATGATCATTAAGAAAAAATGTGGGTCCATGGGCGAAAACAAACTCAAGTTAAAACTTTAAAAATCTTGTTTGATTTGTGCGAAGAATTCGAATGTGTTTTCCTTGTTCCCTCGCACTAGGTAACTTTTACAATTTATTCACAAAGAATAATGTGTAACTGGCTTAAAATATTGTCAAGAATGTAACGGTATATTTTAAACAACTTTTATATACGGCTTGAAATAGAATGAAAAAATAGAATCTAAGTTATAATGCTTGATTGTCTGGGTCATGGTCTAATGTTTTTTTTTTGTTAATCAATTTCATTCTCATTGTACAAGGTTGTGGAAGGTTATGTAAATAATTTTCAGCAAAAACTGGTAACTCCATAAAATCGTATCTCGTGAATGTCCACTATTGAATAATGTTGTATACTACATTTAAATTGTGAGTATTGGGCGGCGCAAAAGCATGTCTATTGAATCGAATTAGAGTAAAATAATTCTCCTTTCAACTGTCAATGTGTAAACGTGTCTCATTTTCAAAAAAAAAAAAGAAAAATGTATCTAGAAATATCAGAGTTTTCAAAAAAACACCTAACACTGTTTCCTCCGATTTGTAAATAGATTCTAATATGACAGATTGATAAAAACCCACGATTGTTTTTTACATTTGCCGAACCAATGAAATTTTGAATAATTCTGTGGTCGACACTTAAAAGGTTGTAAGTCTGATTTAGACTTTTGCCAGAAAACTGCTTTAAAGTTTTAATTTGACTTGTGAAATATGTTTATGTAGTAACTGTCCATATTTTTATTTAAACAATATTATGCTTAATTGTCTTTATGATTACTGAACAAAATTGGTAAAGAATATTCAATTTTTAAAAACAAATTAAGCTCCCCT
Source organism: Rhamnusium bicolor (assembly GCA_029963845.1). Lineage (NCBI taxonomy): Eukaryota > Metazoa > Arthropoda > Insecta > Coleoptera > Cerambycidae > Rhamnusium > Rhamnusium bicolor. The sequence goes on along the minus strand of JANEYF010000603.1, from coordinate 518,648 downwards.
TCTTGATAAAAGTTAAAATATAGAGTGGAATGAAAAATAATATTAACTGAAAATTTTTTTGTTAATTATTATTTACTAACTTTTACAAATCTTATCACAGATAAGTATAACATATATCTTTTTAAACAATTATTTTCCCGGCTATTTGCCAAAACGCTGAAACTTGGATTACAAAAAAGATAATATGCACATTATGTTCAGTACAACTGACTCAATAATGTTATTTTTAATTTCAACTTTTCTGTCTAGTAAAACCAAAAATAAATAAAACACAAGGTACTCACCAGTTGACACTCACTTTAAAAAACTTTAAAATATCTACCGACACGTGTTTCTGCTTGCCATAGCGTCATCAGGGTAGCCAGCACATTTAAAGAATCCAAAGTAAGGAAACTTGTAAACCTTAATGTAATAAACATTAATGGCTTCAGATAACAGAATAATTGAAATTATATAGTGGAAATACCCCTTAGGGTCAATGAAATAATTTAAAAACAAATTAAGTTCCCCTTCTTTATAAAAGTTAAAATATAGAGTGGAATGAAAAATAATATTAACTGAAAATTTTTTTGTTAATTATTATTTACTAACTTTTACAAATCTTATCACAGACAAGTATAACATATATCTTTTTAAACTAATTTTTAATCTAAATTTTTAATCTAAATCGATATTTATATCCTTTTAAGTGCCAATATCAGCAACTCAAAGCACTAACAAAGAGACATATGTATATTTATGATATATGTATGAGCATATCGTTGAAAAACGCACAAAAGGTTATATATAAACATAATTTATCTGTATTCATTTAACTGTTGAAATTAAAACGGCATAAATCTACCTAGGCGCTTCAAATTGTCAGTTCTTTTTTCATCAATATGATATGTGTACATATTGTACTATTTTGTATGGATTACTTTCTTCTAACGATGTAAGTAAACATATTGATGTTAAGTTGCTAAATATTACGGATTGTAGTAATACTAAAACAAAATCTTTTTTATACTTTTTATTAAACAGCAGTTAAATAATGTTTTCAACAAACAGAAAACTATATAAATCTATATAATTTCTATTCAGTATTATCATCTGAAAAGTATCTGTCGATATCTGGGTCTGTATCTTTACCGATAGTTTTTTCAGCTTTAAGACTTTTATAAAATTCTTGCACATCTTTATCTAGCAGATGAACAATTTCAAGCAAATTTGCTTTTTTCTTTGGAAAAATGGGTTTATGATCATTATATAAAAGGGCCAATTTGTATAATTTTAAATTATCTAGTTTGTGTCCTTTTTTTAAAGAAGCTTATTTCTTTAAAATTTTCTTCTTCTGAAAGGCTAAATTTGTATCGGACCTTTTCATTGCCTTTAGTGTAACGAAACCAACAAACGTCTCGCATTTTAAAAGACTTTTTTTGGAATGCATATCTGCATATCTGAAAAGGTAAAAATGTGGTCTTTTTTCATTACGAGGACTTGAAATTTATTTTTTTTTGCTAGCTGACCTTACCAACTGGTACCAGTCTCTAGGTACTTCAATGCCAAATGGCGCTTTTTTTGGCACGTTTTATAACAGAGTGGTCCACATCACACTCCATGTGGGTGTGCCCCAGTATCAAAAATTTATGGTAAATTTCTTCCAAAGAGTCGTGTTTATTTAAGATATACTGGAACATAAAAGTCACAATAAAATTTTTATTTTGTCCCCCACATGTGTTGGAGTAGAAATTTGTCACGCCACTTGGTATAGATTCAATGAATCGAAATAAACAGGATGCTATTTCGTTAGCTTCTCTACCAGCTGTTGATTCTGGTCACATAAAATGGGCAGTTTCACCAGAGATACAGTTGTGGACAGTTAGGTTGTATGTGGAAAGCTGTCTCAAATAAAACATCTTATTTGTTGAGAGATGCGATGTTTCAAGTACTTGTTGTAAGTCAAACGTGTATATAAGAAGAGTCTTCCAGACCCTTTCCTTTATCATTAGCTTTGCATTAATATGCGAAATCAGCAGTCTCTTGATGACGGAACAGGTTATTGTTTATGTTTTGTTTTTCCTCGTCACTTGTAGCGTACTTCAACTGAGCGTTTAAAGTATCGCATTTTGTACATTTGTCGTTTTTTCGTTTTTAAAAAGATGCGTATACATATCACTTTTTTACCAGTATTATATTCTTATTTTTGATTCTATGTATAGTTATTACATTTTAAGCGTTGAGTCATGAAGGTTTTTGAAAATCATGAATTTTTAGACATTTTATTTCACATATTTCTAAGTTTATATCGACTTATTTCTTTTTAACTGATTAAAGATTTGATTATAACGAAAACTATGATATTGAAATCTAAAAATCGCCTAAAATTGACTTATAACCTTCTAAGTGCCGACCACAGAATTGCAAGGGTCTTATATTCTAGTTTTATGTCATGGTTAAGTTAGTTTATTTCTGATGAAATTTGCATAAAAATCTTCAAGACCGTATCTCGATACCTCCTATCATTTTGAGGATAATTTTCTTTAAAATTATACAAGAAAATTACATTATTAGCTCGGTAGCGCAGTGGGCCAGAGCGTTAAGTGACAAACGTCGCTGGTTTACTGCCTATCGACTCCCGGGTTCAAATCCCGGTTTTGATTCTGGCAAAGTCGAAGGGTTTGGTTGTGCGTTTCTGCGTTTTTTTCAACTGTATAACCCCTGTCTGAGCAGCTTCGGCTTTGGTTTGGGGGTTGTCTAATTTATGTGGTGCCTTTTATGTATTTTTTTATTTGGTCAGCAGTTTATAATAAATTATTCACATTAAATATTGCTTAACTTATGAAATTCCTACATATAAATCTAATACTTAACACTTTTGTTAGGGATAACTTATGAATTTAACACTTAAATTTATGACTTTATATTATGTCTTATAGGGAGAAACTTTTTTTACATCTTATATGCTTAAAAAAAACACTTTAACTTCCTACAGCAATAAATCTGAAAAGTGTAAAGTTGTAGTTCTGGCTGCTCATAACTAATGTATTTCTCAAGAAGACTTTTTATTTGCACGTTTGTGCACGTTTTATATGTAAAACTTGTTTACATTTTATATACCTAAATTTTGTTACACCACACCTCTGTATTCGTTGCAATCATTACTTCTTTTTATGTTGCGAGAGAGAGTTGTACATGCTTGAAATATAAAAAAGTGACAAATAATAAAAAATTAAATTTGTTTTACTAATGAAATGAAAAAATATTCCCTTTAACACAGCCAGTGGTAGTACAGTTTGTTTATAAATTTCACCAATAAACGTCCTTTCCCAGCGGATCCCATTCAGCATGAAAAATATCAGCGAATATTCTTGAAGTTGAAAAATCTATGAAAATTAACATTTTTTGTGGCATTAATCTTTCATACAAAATGTAAAACGTGAATGCTAATTACAGCACTACTCATAATAAATTAATCAAGTGTAATCTCGCGTTGCTACCTTGGAGATTCTCAGGCGTTTGTAAAGTTTAATTCTTCTCAAAATTTATTTCTGTTCAGTTCTGTTTTAAAAAAATTTCTGAATTCGGATAGATTTGAATCTGCTTCGGCAGTAGGAATAAAAAAGCTGCTAAATATCAACTCCCATAAATACAGTAAAGACTAAAAAGTTCGTATGGAAGTGTTTCAGATTTTTGCCGAGAGAGAATACGAAATAAATAGATCTATACGAAATTTTGGGTCGACTAATAAGGAAATTGTAATTAAAACTATATGAAATCAAACTGCATAAATGTTGCAAGAAAAATATTGCCTAGTACATATACACCATTTGATCCTTCTAAGGACATTAAGGACAACGAATTAAGGAAGGCGAGAATTGCATGTAATGCGAAAAGAAAACTTGCTTAAAACAATCTGGTCAATCAAAAGGTTAATTCGAAGGCTTTAACTTATGAAGAATATATAAAAATTCTGAAACTATGGGACGAAAATAAGCCATAGAAATTAAAGAGCTTCAGTGGAGTCAGCGTGACGTGACGACATTTTATTTTAAAACTGAAATAAGTAGTGATGGTCGCGAAACTGGTAACCTACAAGATACTCCTGCCTTTTCCAAAACTATACAAGGATACGAGTATTGAAATTGGGCAGAATTTAAATTGCTCGTTACATATCCAATAGACCGAGACAGATGGACATAAGAATTTTTAAATCATTAGTATCCCAACGATCTAACAATATTACCACTGAACGATTATTTTTAACAGCAAACCCCGGAAAACTGGATTTATATTGAATAAAACATGCCCCTAGGGAGAAAATCTTATCTATTTCCAAATGTACCACTGATGTCAAAAAAAATTGGGTTTAACACCAGTAAAGTTAAAATATCAAATCAATCACTTTGAGTAAATCTGGCATCGGAGAACGAAGTTTAATAAAACAGTGTGGATATTCCAGCGCTGCCTCCATATAAGAGCTCTAACTGCAATTGGATAAAAGCCATCATTTAAACATAGTGAATCAGTTAAGAAATGACGAAGGCGACATGCAGAATTTATCAAATAAGCAAGCACTTATGCAGTACTATATTGTTTGAATAATGATTGTGTTTTTAACTATTATTATAAATAGAATTGAATTTATTATCCGTTTTTATTTTCTTGTAATGTTAATTCTGCGCCCCCTCCTGCAGTTTCACAAACTGCAAGCTCCTGAGAATGTTGCATGCTATACTCAGTCCTGTTCTGCCATGCGTAAACTTCAAACTTAAGAGTTGTTGCTCCGCTCATAGACGTGGGAGCTACACACGAGCTACGGATGATCTAGGATAAATATTTTAGGGAATATTCTTCATCTTACGGGTATCTCTAAATCCGTGCAGCTCACCTACCGTCCAATTCACTACTCCAAAGAACCGGAACGGCAAGCATGTTAGTAGCAGATACCCTGTTTCCCGAAAGTTCGGAAGACCAAATCTTTTGGAGTCAGTGTCTGTACTTGCCGCGAACAGAGTCCTTTATTTGTTTGAAATTCTGGATGAGCCTTTGTTGCAGACCCAGGTTTCTCCGGATGTTTTAGAATGCTTCCGTCTGCGAGCTACGCATTTTCAGAGAACCTCCCACATTTTCCTCTCTTGAGGTGAACGACTGCACATTTGTCTAACCCGAACTCCATACCAATTGCCCGCATATATTTTCGACCGCCCTTAGAGCATTTTGTAGTTGCCTCCGGTCGCTGGGTGGTTCGCATTGATATCCGCGGGTTTGGCAGAGCCCAACAAACAACGACAGCAGTGAGATGCAGAAGAGGACAGGACTCAGGGAGTCACCCTAGAAAACTTCTCTCCCACCTGCTCTGACCAACAGGTCACTACACAGCAGGTGGTATTTAAGAGAGGAGTGTTCCTGCTGCACAGAGCTGCACCTGATGTCATGGGTCTTCCAGAGCGGCAGCATCTGTTTTATGCATCTCACTAGTGGTGCTAGTACCGCAATATATTCGAGCACATGTAACAATAGCTCGTGTGATGTGTCAAATGCCTTGTAGTAATCAATTCAAGCGAACGATAGATTCCGAGTGTGTTGCACAGAATTCTGTGAAACAAAGCGGTCTATCAGCAGGCTGTTCTTAAAACTTGCCATGCCTATCTTAGCACTACGCTGTTCGTGTATCTGCTGGAAGACCGATTGAGCAGATCTGCGTCGTAGTATACAAGTGCGTGTGAATATCTTCTAGCAGGAGTTGAGGCAAGTGATCGGCCTATAATTCCTCGGGTCGGAAAGATCCCCCTTTTTGGGGATAAGTACAGTATTTTCCTCGAGGAACCAGTCCCGAGTTCCTAGTGCCAACAAGAGTTTGTTGGACTTACTCCTGACTGATTATTATTAGACACACTTCTTCTCACTTCAAGTTATCTGCGTTAAAAGACCTCGAAGTATGCGATTGCTGCAGTGTCGCTGTCGAATGGACGCACCGTTTAGTAGATACCCCTCCTATCTAAACAGTGTTGCTTGATGCTATACAACACACAACACTGTCAGGTTTAGAGTGTGGTGTTGGTGTCTTAGTCTGGCTGTTATGCGCCGGATTTTTGGAGTAAAGGATATTCCCGTTATTACATAATTCAGCACACTCTGGATCCGAGAAGCATGTTCTCTGACCGATGATTATATATTTTTTACACACCCATTAAATTAATTTTCTCGACCCCGTTTGAAGTGTCTGATGCAAGGGACGAGTTGCTTAGCGGCGTTGTAAATGGCACAGTTATTCTGCCATATGCCTGCATTTTCTGGGAGTTCATCATCTATGAGCGCATCCGTTCGTGCCAGGTTGTGACTTTAAGGTAGCCTAGTGTCAAGTCGTACATGCCGTATATCCTACCTTGTAATATTGAAGTAATTAACTATATTAAAATTAAATGAGAATGTCTTATATTACTATTTCAGTATATAGTCTTGTCATGTACCACTCGAGATGTATATAAATAAATATACTTTTGATAGGGATCGACAGAATGAGATAGGTCTACAGAAGGGTCAGATTTTATTAATTTTAGAGGAGATCGCTGGGAATACGACTAGCAGTGTGCGCAATTTACAGTCGCCCATCTGTTGTTAGCACGATGGGGCGATCGCAGAAAGAATGTCGATATCGAACGAGCAACACTCTCAATAATGAATATTAATACGTATTATTATTATTACAATATATTACAACATGCTCGATTCTGTAATTACCAGATTCCAATGACACAAACGCACTACGCACAACAGTAAAGTTTGACATAAACAAACCTTGCCTTTTCTTCCGAGTGTAGAAACTTGTTTGAGTATTCATATTTTTAGTACGATACCTGTAAACATTTAAACCCAGTTGAAATACTGCATAGAGACATTTATTATGAATACATTTACTACCTAGATAACAGTAACATTCGAATAACTTCATATTTTATTTCTCTAGCGGTTGAATTACCAATCGCTAGATGGCATTTTGTCCGTTTTATTTATACTGTTGTGATGGATTATGGAGCGACTGTAAACTGCGCATACTGCTAGGCGCATTCCTAGCGGTCTGGCTCGATTTGTATGATCTCTGATGGTGTAAGTGCCTATTTCCCAAGATAAAGTAGTTTATTAATCTGTACAGGAGAAACACGTAACAATGTTACTATTATATTCAACTAAAATCTTCAGAAAGGGTGTGGTATGCTACTTCTCCGTATGTTACTACAGCATTGCAGACAATTTTAAAATACTTATTGCTGGCGATATTTCTGGCTGTCATAATTTTGAATCTGGATATCAACTGAGTAGTCGATGGTGCTTAATGTTTACTTTGACCTAACAATTTCGGAATAAAAACGTTTTTTAGATTCAATAGCTTTCTTTATATTTAATTTGTTAAATTTTAGGAGATTCTACCTAGGATATAGATGTTTGGCCGTAATTTACTTAAGATCTAATTAAATAAAAAATATTTACACCTGCTCTGTTTGGTCGTTTAATACAATATAACCAGTCATATTTTTCATATTTATTTACAAACTACTATCTTGATATAAATATGTCCCACTATTTCCATGATACTAGACAAAACATTGAAACAAAAATAGACCAACCCTAATTTCATTTGATATGTCGCATCACCCTGCAATACAGATTATCTTCGCTCGAGTTTACTTGTATCCAGATGTTCGTTCTACTTATAGTAAACGACCATTTTTTTATTCTGACAAAAACATCTTCAGGCAAAGAAAGTACGAGAATATTCATAAAGGTCTGAACGTGAAATGCTAAAATTGTATGAAAATAAAACACAATTTTTTCTTTAAAGTTTAAGAAGTGTAAACCTAAGTTATAAAAAATTCAATAAATACAGTTAATTCCTGTAAGTAAAAAGTAGTTAAGACCATGAAAAATTTTAGAAAAATATTATCTTGCTGTTGTTTATAGTCAAAATTCAACATTTTGGGTAATGCTTTAGTTAATATCAAGTGGTGTAGGTATTACGATCGTAAAAAAAATGTTTTCAAATGTTTTCTTAACCGACTTTCAAATCACCAAAGTACCCCCTGAAAATCCTAAGATTTTGTGTTAGGTAAAGTGAGACGATACCCTACAGTTTATTGTAGAGACAGAGCCACATCTAGGGCAACGACAATATCCTCTTCAATCGTAGCCCAAAAGAAATTACAAACTAAATGTCTCCAGGATTGAATTGAACCATCGACTTTCGGTATCAGTAAGTAATTGTAAGCGCTTTACCTACTCGGATCATCTCCATCAGATCAAATATACAATTCGACCTAGCAAAATTACCACTGTAATTATTTTACTTTTCAAATAAATGTGTTAAAAATGTGATTCTGGGTATTAACCAAATAAAATTCACATCTTTAACATTTATTTTAATACTATATAAAAAAAACAGTTGTTGATTTTTCCTTTTCAAAACAGAGGAGAAGAGGTTCCTTAAGCTACTGACTACAGAGCGAGCAATTTCTACAAATTCAAGTTAACAATAAACACTAATCAGAACTACTACACACAACAATCCAAAAACCGCTCCGTCTATCCAAGAAATTATACCGGGCAAAAAAACGTTCTTTTTATTTTCTTTGTGAAATTATTGTTTCTCAGATGATTTTAGTGAACTTGATGTCATAGATAACTGATGAATGTACTACAAACATCAAATCTCAAGATGGAGGACGCAATTGAAAATATACCTTCTTTGCGCTCGTTCTTTTTAATTGAAATTAGTCAAAATGACAGACCTAATGACAGATTTCGAAAGAATGAACTTCCCTCTACACATTAAGACTATGATGAATTACATCCATTGATTGGTTTTGGAAATAGACCAAATTCAAAAAAAGGCCTACTTGATATTTTTAAAATCTGGAAGAAAAAACAAACTTTAATACTTTGCCTGCCAATTTTTTAAAGCGGCAAGTACGCCCTTTTTGAATTCGCTGTATCTCCAAAATAAATAAACTGAATCAACTCATCCTTGATATGTAGAGGGAAGTTTAATATTTCGAAACCTGTCATTAGTTCTGTCATTTTGACAAATTTCAATTTAAAAGAACAATCACAAAGGAGACCTATTTTCAATTACGTCTGCCATATTGAATTTTAATATTTTGACCATCTTAATATTTGATCTTTGAAGCCTGTTTCATCAGACATCTAATTACACCAAGTTCGTTAAAATCAGTTGAAAAACTAAAATTTGGCAAAGAAAAACAAAAAGTACGTTTCTTTTCTGCTCACCTGGTATATGGCGTGTTGCATTTCAAATGAATATATTTCAGTTCATTTTTTTCACAATAAAGAATATAGAATTATTTTTTTATACATATCTTGCGGCCTGTTGTATGAACGTAATTCAGCCAAAGCTTAGGTGAACTTGGTTTAAAATCCAAAGTTTCGATTCCTGCAACAATCCTTGTATTTTAAATCAAGTTCAATTAAACTTTCGTCGAACCATGTACGTACAGCCTAAATGTGCTAACCAAATATTGTTCTATAATATTTTAGTGCAAATTTTTGATGAATACAGCTGATTTAAATTGGATTTTTTCCACAACAAAATTATGAATTTTATTCCATATTTTAATTCAAGTTGTATATGTGCACTTTGATAAATTTGCTTGTAGGTTATACATTCAATGAAGCCTACTTATTAAGACATGGATTATGGTAGTACATATTAATTCGGAGAAGATTTAATATTAGATTCCATATTAATGGAAAATATTTTTAAGCTCTATTATAGCCTAATACCATATAAATTCCTCAAAGTAGAAATAGGGATTTGCAATATGGGTTTGCCGCTTACATAGGAAATCGTCAAAGTAATGGGCTACATTTTTAAGGAATATTATATTGTGTGTAATAAAATATATTTTTCAAGAATTATATCTTGCCGAATTACGTAAAAAATTTTGCTGATTTTCACTAAAAATATACAGTAATATCTCTAGAATATTACTGTAGAAAATAAAAAGCATAAAAAGTTTTAAAGCTTAAGTACCTATACAACAGGGTGGACCCCTTTTAATTCAGTATTCTTGGGATCATATAATCCATCAAAGATGGCGGACCATTTAAATCGGAAACAAGTTGCAGTCTTAACAAAATGATGCCCTCAAATTTGATACACGACTTCCTGAAATGTCTGAAAAACTGAAATAGAATTTTTCCCCAACCGTGTAGAAAATTGGTCAATTTTTTTAATGGAAAATGCATACTTACTGGTCCAACTCGGTAAAGTGAAATACGGGAAATTCTGGAATATTGTTCGGTGTATTGATATTTACAGTACTCATGAAGTTATCCTTACCATCTACAAAAATTGCATAAGTTACCCAGAATGGATTGTGGAAATGATTTTCCGTTATTTTATCAATCTTTTCATGAACAAGCCAACAAGTATGTAATTTGTTTGAGAATTGCTGAAGCTACAGGGCGATCTCTGTTACTAACAATTTTTGGGAACTTTTTGAACAGTGTTTAAAAACTCGACCCTTGGATTTCTTTAACAATCATAATGTGATCACAGATAGACAGTTTAGCTTTGGATGTAATAGTAATACAGAGCAGGCTCTTATCGATCTAATTAAAGAAATTATAAGTGACCTAGATAAGAATAAAAAGTGCTTAGCATACTTCGTTGATTTAGCCAAGGCTTTTTATACCATGTATTATGATGTCTTTGTAGACAGGCTCAATAATGTAGGAGTAAGAGGTCAAACGTAGAGTGTTTTAAAAAATTACCAGTCAAACAGAGTACAATGGTTGAAATTAGAAAACAGTCTCAGTAATTAGTCTGTTATTACTATGGGGATACCTCAGGGTATGCTATTGGGGCCTTTCCTCTTCTTAATTAATAAATAATCAAGTCAACATTAAAACCTGTTATCTAATACCGTACGCTGATGATACTGCCATAGTGGCCACAGACGAGCAATGTATTTTAAAGCGAAATCTAGCTTGTTGTCTAGATTGTTTGTCAATGGTTAACTTTTAATGCACCAAGCCTAAAATATACAAAAATAAATTTCTGACTTTTAGATTCACAGATGATGATCAACTGATAATACAATCATCATATAACGCTTGATAAAAAACTAAAAAATCCGGTATTTACAACACAAATTTTATAATTTAAGTAATATCTTTAACAAAATATCTTTCTCTTTTTTGTTATTCATTTATTTAATGTTGGCCTGTTTCTGCTACCAGGGCCAATCACTGACGTCAGGACACACACTGTGTCATCGAAAAGTAGAAATATTTTTTCTTGCCTAACATCTAATAAACAAGGGACCGGATGCTTTACGTCATTTCCGAAGGATGGTAACAACCCTTACCTAAGATTGCGTAGCTTCTGCGTATACGCTGATACACACGTGACTAGACAGGACGAATCGCCGAGTTTCACTTGGGTTACTATGCAAATTATTGTCTACGACTACCATTTTTAACTTTTCATATCGATAGTATATTAAGCTCGATCTATGCTCATCCTGAACCCTTCTTTTAGTTTATAATTCTTTAGTTGAATACATACTTAAATATAATAATATGACAAGGGGTCTAATATAATAACGCGCTAAAGATTTTAAATACCTCACATAATTGCATAATTAAAACAATGCTTAAAAAATAAAAACTCTATTCCACGAAGCAATTATATGAAAAAGCTGGTTTACTACATGAAATATCAATCTTCAAATATATTTGAGTGTACAAAAAAAACATGCAGTTTTTTAACTTACGAGTATGTATGGAATAAATTAATTTTCTGTGTTGACACAAGGTTACTGAACAAAACCTCAGACATGTTGACATTCAATTTTAATAGCACATGTTTTGCTCTAGAACGTTTAAAAATGAGTCATCACAGTTGGCGTGACAACATTATGAAATTTCTTAAATAGAGCTATGTATATTTTCGATAAATGTACTTGTACATGAAAATACTACAATGTATAAACGTATGGGCTGGCGCAATTAAAGATACATTTCTTTCTTTTTCGAATTAAATGTAACAAGTAAAGTTTATCTACAGTTTCTACAAAAGTTTTTGACTCTTGCTTCAATAGAACGGTATCATCACAACAAATTACTGGATAATTTTACAGATGACTGTTACTTTTGGCGAGACAGTGCCAGCGCCACCACATAATGTCGTTCCTGTACGTTTATACCTCAACGAAGTAATAATAATAATAATAATAAGGAGGAGGAGAGACGGACCAAATATCACGATATCCGCTACTAGCTCCAAGTGCTGTACCCAGGCTGCCCGGTCAATATGATCGTCTTAATTATCAGTGTACTCGGAGGGAGAAAACCTACGTTGCTCACGGAACAGAAGATCATACCAGCCTGCCAAAATCTGGATATTCTCTGTCTGCTTAGGGCATACGATTCTGGTATCTACAGTCACTAACCCTGCGGGAAGTGGGAAGTGGCTATAGTTAATGCGCCGGCGCGACTTACATAAGGCGTCGCAGGCCACGGTTATTCCGAGAAATAATAATAATAATAATAAGAGGGTAGATGAGCTGCGTCAATTAGACAGAGATACCCGCAAGATGATGAATATTCACAGAAGTATTCATCCTAGATCGTCCGTTCCTCGTGTGTACCTCCCACGTCAACGGGGGGGGTCGAGGACTCTTGAGCCTGGAGTGTACGCATGGCAGAGTAGTACTGAGTATGGCATGTAACATACTCAGGAGCTCAGATCCCCTCTTGCGGTTCGTAAAACATTACGAAACTGTAGGAGTGGGAGCAGGATTGTTCAAGGCAGCAAAAAGAGCCGCAGATGAACTCGGACTCGCATTTGACATCAGGCGAGGAGGCCGGCGAGGTGCTGATGTTGAGTCAGTCACCGAACTTCAGCCAAATCGTCTGAAAGCCCGAATTAGAGCTGCCGAACAGGAAAATCTGTTTCGGGAGCACGTCGATAAACCCCAGCATGGTGTCTTCTATAAGAACATCGAAACACTGGGTTTATCGACCAGGCTGACCTTCGCCTTTCTAAGGTCAGCAGGGCTTAAGTCGGAGACCGAGGGATTCATTATGGCCTGCTAAGATGGTGTTATCAACACCTTGGTCTACCGTAGCCGCGTGTGGCGTGTAGAGGTTCCTGATATCAACTGCAGGACCTGCCATCAGGCGCCGGAATCGCTCATGCACTTACTTTCTGCATGCCCCATATATGCGATTTCGGCCTACATCCACCGACATAACGCGGCTTTACGAGTGCTATACTACCATCTAAGGCACTCGTACGGGGTAGACCAGACACCAGTGCTGCCTTACGTCCCCGGAGATATTGAGTCCGTTGTCGAGAACGAGAAATGCCGGATTTACTGGAACTACTCGTTCCCGACTGTCAGGCTAATCCAAGCCAACAAGCCTGACATAGTCCTCCTCGACCATCAACTCAAGGTGATGTATGTTATTGAGTTCTCGGCACCTGCGGAGAAAAACATCACCTTGAAGGAGGAGGAGAAACGGACCAAATATCGCGACCTCCGGTACGAGCTCCAAGTGCTGTACCCAGGCTACTCGGTCAAAATGGTCGTCCTTATAATCGGTGTACTCGGAGGGATAAAGCCTACGCTGCTCTCGGAACTGAAGATCATACCGGCCTGCCAAAAACCAGCCGAGTGGCTGGCAGGTCAAATGCAGAAGGCGGTCATTCTGGGTTCTCTCCGTCTGCTTAGGGCACACGATTCTGGTATCTACAGTCACTAACCCTGCGGGATGTGGGGAGTGGCTGTAGTTCATGCGCCGGCGCGACTCCCGTGAGGCGTCGGAGGCCACGGGAGGACTGACCGGCATCGGGAAACCGAAAAAAAAAAAAAAAAAAATAAGGGGTGCAAAGGACCGGCAACTTTCGCGAGGTGCACCCTGAACAGACAGAGACAAATTTGTCGTATAGACAAAGGAATCTCTGTCTGACTAATATTAACCATGGGGTATCAGGACTAACCACCCTGATACCCCCAAAAATATGGTTCCATATAATGTAAGAGGAAGGGCCCCTCACGACCGACCCCAAGCAGATAGGGGTTCGAGACAGGTGGAAGGGGCCTCACCGGACGGTCTCAATAATGATGACCACAATGAACAAGGACGCTTTACATAGGATTCTGTGCAATACAAGTGGAATCTATCGATAGCCTCGATTGATTACCGTAAGGCATTTGACACAACATCGCACAAGTTATTGTTAAACTTGCTCGAATATCTTGCGGTATCAGCACCACTAGTGAGATGCATAGAACAGCTGCTGCCGCTCTAAAAGACTCACTTAACCATAACATCAGGAGCACAGCGGGTCACGACAGAGCAGGTGACATTTAGGAGAGGGGTTTTCAAGGGAGGCTCCCTGAGTCCTCTCCTCTTCTGCATATCACTGCTGCTGTTGGGCTCCGCCAAACCCGCAGATATCAATGAGGACCACCCAGCGAACGGAGGCATAAGGTCACACATCTATTTTATATGGATGACCTTAAACTTTATGCCTCCGGAAAGCGCGAATTACTAAACGCTCTTAGGGTGGTCGAAGAATACACGCGAGCAATTGGTATGGAGTTTCGGTTGGACAAATGTGCAGTCGTCCACCTCAAAAGAGGACGATGCGGGAAATTTCCAGCATCGTGTCTTCTATAAGAACATAGAAACACTGGGTTTATCGACCAGGCTGACATTCGCCTTTCTAATGTCAGGCATGCTTAAGTCGGAGACTGAGGGATTCATTATGGCCTACCAAGATGGTGTTATCAACACCTTGATCTGCCGCTGCCGCGTGTGGCGTGTAGAGGTTCCAGACAGCAACTGCTGGACCTGCCGTCAGGCGCCAGAATCGCTCATGCACATACTGTCTGCATGCTCCTTATACGCGATTTCTGCCTACATCCACTGACATAACGCGGCGTTATGAGTGCTATACTACTATCTAAATCACTTGCACGAGGTAGACCAGACACCAGTGCTGCCTTACATCCCCGGAGATATTGAGTCCGTTGTCGAGAACGAGAAATTCCAGATTTATTGGAACTACTCGTTCTCGACGGTCAGGCTAATCCAAGCCAACAAACCTGACACAGTCCTCCTCAACCATCAACTCAAGGTGATGTATGTCATCGAGTTATCGGCACCTACGGAAAAAACATCACCATGAAGGAGGAGGAGAAATGGACCAAATACCACGATCTCCGGTACTAGCTCCAAGTGCTGTATTCAGGCTATTTGGTCAAAATGATCGTCCTAATAATCGGTGTACTTGGAGGGATAAAGCCTACGCTTCTCTCAGAACTGAAGACCATACTAGCCTGCCAAAAATCAGCCGAGCGGCTGGCAGGTCAAATGCAGAAGGCGGTTATTCTTGGTTTTCTCAGTCTGCTTAAGGCACACGACTCTGGAATCTACAATCAGTAACCCTGCGGAATGTGGGGAGTGGCTGTGGTTAATGTGCTGGCGCGACTCCCGTGAGCCGTCGGAGGCCACGAGAGGACTGTCCAGCGTTGGGACACTGAAAATAATAATAATAATAACAATTTATTCACACAATAGACCAATTACATGTGATACAGGGCAAGTCAATAGGAAAAAGAAAGAATAACAATTCATAAAAAATACAATAAATAAAATAATCACTAGCAAAAATTGACACATATATTACATAAATTAAAGCATTTTTAAATCGCTGGATTCTCTGACCAGACCTTGCACCATTGGATTTAGTTCATATCTTTATTTTGTTGTATGGCATATGGTTGTATAGATAATTGAGAGCTCTATCCGAACGCTTATAATTAAAATATATGATTCTATTTGCGCAAAATGTAATGAGTCATTTTAAAATTTTTTAATACCAATAGATTCAAAATTAAAATTAAAATTCGTCAGAGACAGATGTCAATACATTTTTCTATTTGTCGATTCTTGGCCTGCACAATTCACACACAATTACATCAACTAAAGTCTTGGAACTAGTCTCTGTCTGTTGCCGAAGAGATCATATAAGTCACATACATAAATAATTTTGTTATTAGCTCGTAATCAGATTATTTTGATCGCGATGCAGCAATTTAGAATTTATCTACATGAATGGAAATAAATTGCACTTCCATTTTGCAGCTGAATTACTAGTATTAAATTTCCTGAATTGTAATCATACTCGCATTCAGCAATCTGATTCACAGATATTTCATTGAAATACAGTAACATTTTACAACAGACCATAACTCTTTTCAATTTCTCAAAAAAGGTATAATTTACATTTTTATAAGATACAAGTAGTTGCACCTTGTCTAAGTCTATTTAGGGAATATATAATAAACAACTGCAGTATATTTTATTTTTATTGTAATTTTATTTTTTTCGTTTGTTGTTTTTATACTTTTTCCAATATTAAAGATAAGAAAAACCCATTTGATATGTTTGTATTTTACCTTCCAACCTCTTACGTCGTTGATGAAATATAAAGAAACTTGTAAACGATTTCTTTTCCTACAAAAGTTATGTAGTCGTTTTGTTTATCTGCTTTTATTGATGCCTCAGTTGTTTTTAATCCGTTTTTTTTATTTTCGTTTTTCCATGATTCCATGAGGAATGGTCAATATGCTTTAGTAGTAACTTTTTTCTCAATACCGAAAATAAATATTGATTTCAATTTTGTAGTAATATTTATTCCACATTTTGTTTATTTACATAGAGTTTGTAAGGAAGCTATTTTTATTTTCTGTTTTGTTCATGTAAATATAATTCTTTTAATACACTTTTACAGGAATTTAATATACAGGGTACTGTACTAGCACTCCGGTATTCGATTTTTGCTTCCTATTATAGTTGGAAATTCCATCCAAAAACAGGATTAAACTAGGGAAAAAGAGACAAGCTCGTTGTTATTCGAGGTGCAAGGAGTGCCTCGCACACCGGTGGCAATGTGGCATAGGCGACAAATATTCACAGTTTAAAAAAATAATAAAGTAATAAAGTAATTTGTCACAGTTTACAGAAATTGTGTAAAGTTTGGCACTGTCAAATTAAAAAGGTCAATGATAGCGCCCAAGTTTGATGCGACGGCGGCTACATTAAATAATGTGCCGCTTAATGTCTCAAAGGAATCAACTAGGCTGGCGAACAATTTGTCGCGAAGAAAAAATTTTTTGAAGACATAACGACAAAAAAATATATTTTACACAGCAAATTAAAGCGGCCATATTGATACAAAATATTAGCAATAAATGGCTTATCGAGTAAGTGTCTCTTTCTAAAATCAGTGCTTGATTTCCGAGCGATTTTTGTTAGTAGTCTATTATGTAACTACACCGTTAGTTCTACTATGTAACTACACCAACATGACTTCGTGTTTTATAGTTATTAAGGTATCAAGGGTGTTATAAGGATAATAACGCACCGAAATCGGCAGTGTACTTTCCAAGGACTTCTGGCCCGAGGAAATGTACGTCGACCGAGGATGCCTTCAACGTTTAATATCCCACTAGTCTGTTATTTAATTTGAAAATTCTGTGACATTTATGATTGATCACTTGGACATCTATTATGTTCAGAACGAGTTCATTTAAAAGAGAGTAATAATCAAAATTGTTTGTAAACTCCATAACTATGCAACACATTTTGTTTGTCACTAACGCCATCACCATTTAGTTCTTTTGTGTTGTATTGCAGTGAAAATATTAATACGTTATGAATCTATAATGCTCTAGGGCGTTGTGGATATTCATAACGTCCTAGGGTGTTATTTCTCATTTAACGTATCTCAAAATAAGGTTACTATTGTAAAATAACAGACTAGTAGGACATTAAAGAAACTTTAATATCAGAAGTTCAAAGTAAGTCCGTTCTGTGGCACGATCCATAAACATTTCAGAAATAAGACGAAAGATGAGATGAGACTCTCCACCCTTTAAGGAATAAATAAATATTTCATCATTCTTCTGTCTATTAATGTGATGTACACCATACTGCCTTTTGCGTTTGAGGAAGTCGGGAAAAATCGTCTTCTAAAAAAACAGCAGTTCAATGTGTTCGTGACAGAAGCATAGTTAAAATAAAGTGTTAATCACTTTGAGCTGAACAGGATGTCGCTCACTACATTGTCGGTCGTGATTTTTCGCTCGCGACAAATCGACGCCAACCTTGCCAAACTCAAGGAGTACTTGTCGCGCGCGCGTGCACGTATTATCAAATCACTGACAACTAGATGATGGAACTTTCCTTGTAGTATATTCGTAGTATTTGGCGTTAACTTTACCGTTCTTCGTTTCTGTACCTGTACAGCGCGCTGTCAATTAAATTTCATTGGGGCGGAGAGGGGGCGAACATGAATCTGTCTTAACACACTCATATCTCGATACGAAAAGTCAAGCAACGGTAGTAGTAATTTGATGGTAACTCAAATGAAATGTTATAGAACCAAAATTCTACAAAAAACTTAATAAACTCGAAAAAACAATGTTACCAAAAAATCACACAGATCACATAGGAGGCCCTCAGCCATTATAAACATTTAAAAAATGCACGAGACCGAAAATACACTGGTTCGAAATATAACATGCCACACCACTTTTTTATCAAATTAGATAAAGAATAAAAAAACCATGTTCAAAACTTCAAACTGCAATTTTTTATCTCAACTGCGATTTTTAAAAGCCAAAATAGTAAAATTAATTTTTATTAAGAAACCGCTCCGCAGTATAAGCGCGACGACGAGCACCACGACGCACTTACAACTATTAAAATGACCAAAACTCATAAAGACGTTCATAGGAACTAATTACAAACCGGTCTGAACGATTTTATTGCAATCCGAGAGGTCACAAAAATTTTTTATTTCAGTGGTCGATAGAAGCAAATAATTATCAAAGGCCAAAGTCATTATAAAATAGTAAAAGCTAAATTTCTCTATTCCTATATGTAAATTTTAAAAAGATGCTAGTTGCACACACCTAAAAATTAATTTCTACAAAGTCAGTTGAATAAATAAGAATATCAAAGTAAAATAGTGGTGAGAGGTATGAAACTTCTCGTATGGTCTAAATGCTATTATCCGACCGACATCATAGATGTCTCTGTTTCGGATAGCGACTTGTGCAGCAAGTACCGAGAGCGGCGACCTCTAGCCCAGGTGGACTAAACTACTGTTATTTAATATGATTTGAAGGAAACAACTACTCAGCGGGCAAATACCGATCTATCATGGTTTGAAGGTATAATCCAATGCAGGTCGGGGTATTTGCCCGCTGAGTAGTTGTTTCCTTCAAATCATATTAAAAAACAAAGTAAAATAGTTTAAGACAAAATAATAATAATAATTTCAGATAAGAATCATTGTTTCCACAGCGCCTCATCGACCCCCAGATTTATCTATACGAAACTTAAACTTGTAAAATTGGAGTTTAGTACACTATATAGCAGACCAGCCGGCAGACAGCCGTGTCGAAGCTTTTACTAAATCGGAAGCTTTAGAGCGGGGTAGCTTTTATTTTTACTACGTACTTTTATGACATCATATTAACATCGCAATAGATGACGACACAACCCCTATAAATATAAAATTTGAGACAAGTTAAGACAATTCAACCACTCGACTCCTACGGGCAAGCATCGTGGTGATAAATTTATTTTCTAAGTAAAACATTCCTTTTAAACGTATAAACTTATACCACTCCACATTGACGAGCAAACATCGCAGTCCTAAATTTAATTTTTATGTAAAATTTTTCACTTTTTGCATTAATAGACTTGATGTCCTTTCGTGAACGATACATAATTAATTTTAAACCGGTTGTGAACCCCAATATTAAACACCAACTGATCTAGAGCCCTTAGGATACTCTTTCGTTGACCGATTCACAGGTAATAGATCTCACTCGGGCCCAGAAGTCGTAAAATAGGCACTAAGAAATTTCTCCACGCACCAGGATGGGTTCTTTTTTGGTATTCAAGACACGAAGACGGCGTCTACCCCCTATAAAGTATTTTTACAACATTCACCGTAGAAAACCAGACGCACTTCTTCTACAGCTTTTATCATCCGTGGATTTTGGCTTGAGGAGTCTTTCGTCATCAGATTTTACTATAAAACTCTCCTTTGTTTTTTATTTATTAAACATAAAAAACCACAAGCAGGCTCCTACGGACGTAGGTTGTCTAACAATTAAAAATTAAACGTTCTTGCATAAAAACATCATCGTCTGAGATCTCCGAGAACAAGGTAAGGAAGTAACTTACATACTTAGAAATTTAGAATTATTTTTCAAAATTATTTTTTCGCAAGTCTAGGTTTGTTAAGATAAATTCTCGAACCTCAGTTTTATATAAAAAAATTTAACTTGTTTTAAAATTAAAGCTTGTCTTAAAATTCATTTATTCAACCAAATTTGGTTAGTTCTAAGTTTCCCGGGTGTTTACTAGGCTGCCATAAAAGTTTCAGAGTTTATTGCAATTTTTTTACTTTTAAGGATCGACAGCCAACATTTTTACAAAAAATAAATTTCATCCAAATCATTTGGTTAGTCCACCAGGACATAGAAAAATTAGTTTCTAAATTATTAATAACTTTCGACTTAGTCGTTTGAAAATAAATTTCTAAATTTATTTTAGTTTTACTAAAATAACATTAACCATAATACACTGCCCAAACAACAAATTTTTCTTTCGAATCCGACAGAAAATTTTTAATAAAAAATTTCTTATTGGTTTTACAAATCATTCATTATTAAGAAAAGTTGTGAAGTTTTGTACGATCTTTTAGGCAGGCAGTAGTATCCAAGTTGTGGGTCAACTTGCTGTTCAGTTTACTGAATTTCCACAAATTTTCAAATTTTTTTGAAGCTGTTTTGTGATTGTGAATTTTACGTTCATCTAAAGTACTCCCTGTCCAATTTTACTTTCGGTCTTAAGGATTTAGTCAAATTCTACACTTTCACAAATCCCTTGAGCATTCGCAGGGAAGTAAAAATACATTTTTTGCACAATTTTATTTTTACAGACAAGTTGACTGAAAAAATATTTTTTAGTAAGTAAGTAAGTAATTTTATTTATACAGTTACAGATACAGATATTGTTCGTCAATTTACATTAGTAAAATTTAAAAATAACATTGTACTTCATAATTATAGTAACATGTTATAACACGAGTTATATCATATTACTGTTTCTTCCAGAGTACACCTAGATAGCATAGAACGATCTGTGCGTGTACCGACCTTAATATAATTAATATTAATTTTATTGTGGATTCACTTATACGAAGATAGCTGCTTTAATGAGTGCTACTTTTTTTTCTTTTTTTTTCTTTTTTTTTTCAACCTCCTACTAATATCCTTAGAAAATCTAGTTTATTTTTTTACATATTCAGATACTTTATCTGAGAATAAACTTAGATTATTATAAAGTTTGAAATGGGCTGGTAAAAGATTATAAAACTTAGGTCCGTAATAAGTAGCAAATCTTTGAGTAGTTGTATATCTGACTTGTGGGATTGTGACATTGAAGTTAGATTCAGTATTTCATAAAGTCATTTTCAGGCTAAAAAAAAGCCAAATTGCCAGAGACCCCCAGTGCAAATTTTTAATCGTAATAAATAAAAAAAAGCATATGCCGCTTGGTTAAATCCTACAGCTACAAAGTCTGAGGTAGAAACAGGTCTCTCAAGCCAGGACCACCGAAGACTAGTTGCTGAAGTCTTGTTCAGCTCTGCTAGCATAGCCAAAGGCACACCGAAAATTCAACGAGGCTAAGAACAAGCTACCTTACTTCTCTGTATAATCACAATCGACCTTGAGAAAATTCCATTCCTACGATCAAATACCAAGGCAACAAACTAAAATTATTTTCGTGGCAGCAAGTCACGTGGCGCCCAACTTAATTAAAAAGAATAATAACCCAGCTAGGGAGAAATCAAAGAACCAAGTCTTCCACAGAACACAAATAAAAAGAGAATCACCTTGTTGTATTTGTAACAGAAACTCGGCAACCTCGTCAAATCTTCTAGCGGATTACATATCAGTTATGCAATCTTAGGCGGGAGTTGTGTAGATGATATACCATCCTTTGGATGGGATGTAAAGCAGTAGGTCCCTTATCTATTAGATGTTAGTCAAATAAAAAATTCCTACTCTTTGATAGAGAAAATGTCGTCAAAATTTACAGGTTGGGGGAAGCTCGTCTCCTGGCGTCGGTAATTGATTCTATTAGCGGAAATAGTTGAATAAATATATTAATAAAAATTACACACAAAATAAAATGTTGGATATTTCTGTTGACTATTATTGCCTTCATTATTTTACATTCCCAAATTTGGCAAAAACATAAGTTTTTGAGTTGCTAAATGATATCCGACAAATTACATTTCGCATCCCAGCAGTGCACTAGACAGAGACCGCCCTTAGAAGGACATTTCTGGAAATTATTTCCGAATATACAGGATGTCCCAAAAAAATTCTGGGTGATCAGGCTTAAAGATATGTATGTTTTGCAATTTTTAAATTATTTAATGACCTTTTCCACTCTTAGGATTTTTTTAAAATTGATTTCTGGCGTAATTATTTCTTTTGTAGGAAAGTGTTTTCTTATCATATTTTTTTTCTACTAAATGAAACAAAAAGTTAGGTACTGGTTCAGCAAATTGATACATTGTGTCCTACTACTTTATGTCACTTTCCAATTCTCTAATACCTACAGTCCTTATTTCCAACCATATACAATTTACCGTCAATGACGATCATCTTAAAACATAAACTGACGCCCAATATCGGCTGCGTTAAGAACAATGTATTGCACGGTATCAAAAAATGAAACTCCAACTCTTGAAGTTAATTACAGTTGTATCTACTATTCGAGGAGTAAAGACATGAATGACTTCAGTGTTTGATACGGGTAAAAAAATCACGATTACTATACTTCCTTATATTAGGTATAAGAAAGTAAAAAGTAATTTAATTTTTGTTTTTCAGGACTCCTGCAAAATTCAAACTAGTAGTTGTGCTCGGTCGTAGTTGTCAGGGTAATAAATTACGTTTGTTAAACATTACGTCAAGAGTTTTACATTTTTGGCATCCTCTAATATGTGCTACATTTTTAACAAAAAAGTTCACACAGAGGTAAATCCACACCGAACCACAGTTTGAATTTGAATTCAGTTTTTTATTAAAAATAGATCTACGTAAAAACAGACAAACATAGCAGCTAAAACCTACCGAAATAACTAAAGACTCATAGACGTTCATCGTTAACGTAACGGGGTCAACCATAAGCCGATTTATAATGAAATGAAACGTACTTTGAAAATAGTATTAAAATAAATTTTATTTCAGTAGTATTTTCAAAGTACGTGTTATATCATTTATAAATCGGCTTATGGTTGACCTCGTTTCGTTAATGACAAAGGTACATGAGTCTTCGGTTATTTCCGTAACCTGTACCTGCTATGTTCGGCTGCTGCTGTTTTCGCACAGGTCGTGAATTTAACCTCTTCGAACAGGTCATCTCCCAGTAAATTTTTAGGCATAAATTATAAATATCAAAATTATTATCGAAAGAAATCTCTGTTTTATTTAATTTTCAATTAAAGTACCTAATTCCGGTTGTTAATATGTAGATTTCAATTAACTTATTACACAAAATTGCCGAAGAAAGAAAACTAATATGAAAGTTCATAATCGACAATATTTTATTAAAAAAATATATTTTAGGAAAAACGTACCCCCATACCCTAAAAATTAGGGTATGGGGGCATTTCAATGATTTTCTTGATATACCACCTAAATTAATTTCTAAATAAGCATATTAATTTCATTGAAATATTAATAATAGATATTAATAAGTAATAGGATAAAAATTGTTTCGGCTTGCGCCATAATTTTTAGCGGAGAATATCACTACGTAATTTGAGGAATCGAATTTAGGAATACCCTGTATATATATAAAGGTTTTGACACATTTTCAGTTTTACACTATTAGAACATTTTAAACTTCCTTATTTTATTTGTTTAAATTTTGTAATATTGCTCTATTATTTTCCATCGAATTATTTACTTCATTAAGATCTATTGGAAATCATTACACTAGCTCTAACTATATTCTAAAGAACAATTCCACAAATCAATGTATACTTCAACTGCACCAGCACTCGAGAATTCCAGTGTAATGAATAAGCGCAAACAAAACAATAAATTAAATGATAATAAATTATCACCTAAGCCATTTAGGATAGTCAATGATAATTTAAAACTTATATACCGGGCTAAAATTGTTTAATATATTTTTTTTTACAAACGGTGTTTTAATTAGATATTCTTGTTGAACTTGGGTTGACAATAAATTAGAGAACAGCTATTATTAACTAGATTGTGTACGCTAATGATAAAACAAATTTTTAGCACAGATTTGTGGAGACAGATTAATTACTGCCACTAATTTATGTCTCACCACGTCTGCCTAAGCCTCCTTTCTATCCCATTCAGAAAACATAGTTCGTGAAAATGCGGTTAATGATTTAAGTAATTTAGACAATACAACTAAAATATGCCGTAAGTAATAATTTAAGGAATCACTTGATTAGAGGCCATCGCAAACATTTACTTGTTGTTATGAGTATGACTTTCAATTATTGTGTTTTCTTGATGTAATGTTATACTCTGGAACAATGTAAATGGTTGCTTTGCAATTTTTATAGTAAAGGGTGCGAATTTATCTTGCCAGAAGAAAATTAAGAAACATAAAACCACCAGTTAGAACATAAGAGAATGTCCTTAGAATAAGAAACACTATCCTTAATAATAACAATGAATCTGGACGACGATTATCTCAACAAGTGATATTTTCTCACACTAGTGTTCATAGAATTTAAAGAAAGGATCGGAAGTTTTAAGCATACAAGTGGCAAAAAGTGTATAACTATGTGAGAATGGGTACGGTCTACGGGTGGAGTTTTGCAGCTGGATTTTGCATAAGGAACCTAATTTTATTAACAATTTAGGCATGAGTTTTCATGTTAAATAATACTGGAAATAAACAAAACAATATTGGGCACCAAATAAGCCTTAAATTATTCAGTAGCAGCCACTGCATTGCTTGAAAGTAGCTGTTTGGTGCGGAACTTATTCAGCAATAATCATTGAACAAAATGTTTTTGAAGATGATAACGGAATTGTAGTTAATATTAATGCAGATGCATTGTTAAGATGATTCAACCCTTTGTCATGAATGTCATTAATTTGTCGGCTTTACCAGTGAATATCTTAATGTTTCAACAGTATAGTCTGTCTAGACCGCATACGTCAAACCTAACCATAAATGTTCTGAGGGAAATGTTTTCTATTCGGTTGAATTCTTAGGGGTATACCAATTTTTTTCCCGCATATTCCCTCAATTTATTGGCACTTGACCACTTTCTTTGGGGTTATCTAAAATCGAAAGTGTACAGCAACCATCCAGAGAAATTACAACAATTGAAAAATAACACCAGAGAAAGTATTACCTAAATTTTGGTACAAACATGTCAGCGGGTAATGAAGAATTTTCTGAGATGTGCACAATTGCGTGTAAATCGCACTGGAGGCCATTTACATGATATTGCTTTTAAAACTTGAAATTTGTTATAAAAGTTACATGTTCCTAGTTTAATTTGAGTCTAAATATAATATTTTATTTTATATTGTTTCCTTTATACCAAGGATAACAAGATCATTGTACACCCCCATTTCTCCTTTAGTTTTGAAGATAATTGATTGAAATTTGGGAAATCCTATATACATAATAAGCGGCAGTTTTTGACATAAAGTGATTTTTTTTTTCACCTCCGGTTTCGCTGGAAGTAACACTAACTTTCGATTTTTAAATGGAGCATCCTGTATATTATTGCATTTTTGAATTCTGCATAATTTTCTGATTCCAACGATACCAAATAAGTGATATTTCAAACGTCAATATTTTTCATAACATAATTTTTAGTTTTCCATTTAAGTGTGCCATGACGGTTCCGATTTATTATAAATGACCCGTGTAATGCTAGAAAAATCAAAATCCCGTCAAAAATACTTAATTACGTGATTTATGAGCAAATAAAATTCATCAAAAAAGGTTTTTGGGGGAGAAACTCAATTATTTCAAATGGAACCATTTGGTACCGTGGTACCATTTATTAGTACTATTAAAAAGGAATTTATTCATATGTCGTATTAAAATGTGCGATAAATACAAACAAAATTACAGCTAAAAGAAAATAAGAAAATACAATTTAGTTCTAATTACCGTGTTATACATAAGGTGGCTCTTTGGAATACAAAAAAATGAACACAAAACATTACAACAGTTGTTCAAAATGCTGTCCATTAACGTCAATGCACTTCTGAACTCGCGTAGGTGTTTCTCGAAGAACGTTCGCTGTGCCATTATGCTGTTAATTGCGCGTCTTGCTCGTACTTCCAGGTCTTCACGGGTTGTAACGGCAGTTGCATAGACATTTTTTAAATGACCCCAAACAAAGAAATCAAGGGGTGTTAAATCAGGTGACGTTGGAGGCCACCTCACAGGACCATTCGTCGAAATTACGTTTTCTCCTAATCTCAGTTGAAGGTAATCAATTACTATCTTTGAATTATGGGGAGGAGCACCATTTTGTTGGAAATACATTCCCTGTCATAAATGGAAAGGTAATTCAGCTAAACTGTCCTCAATTTCATTTTGCAGAAATCCCAAGTATCTGGCACCAGTCAGGGGTCTTTCAAATATTATTGGACCAATGATTCTACTACCGATTATTCCAAGCCAAACATTGAAACCGAACCGCACTTGAAAGTTACCCTACCCGTAATAAATTTTGATTTTCTTGTGACTAATATTTTGTGCAGCAGTTGTGTTTTAAAGTATTGTAAAATATAGTGATCCTGAAATTACTCTTGCTATCGTTGTGTATATACCTACTTCTCACTGATGAAGACAAAAACCAGAAACCGGTCTGCGAATGGTGTGCACGATGGCATCAAAAGGGATTTACATTTATTAGGTAAAAATCCTTTACTAGTGGGCTATCGTAATTAAAGCTTAATCACTTCTCTTAGAAGAATACAAATTTATAAATAATTAAGAAGTTTGTGTTAGACAATTTATTTAATCTTTAATTAAATAAATATATAGAATTTCGACATTGATAACTATTTAGGTATTATTTATAGTATTTATTATTATCTTGTAAATATTTGAAAATGTTTGATATGATCATATAATTTCTAACTATTTAGCACAGTACTTATAATTTTTATTCATTTAAGTGTTTGAAGTTATATTGTGACAGTTAATTAATTATAGACAAAAATGTTGAATAATGCACAAAAGCATACTTATTAGCCCCTTAATAATTATGAATTTGGTATAGCTATTGGCATAATTATTATACTACCATGGTTAAATCACATCACATGTGCTTAAATTGTTTGGATTTTCTGAGTTTATTGGTAGGTAATTATTAATTATTATCGATCGAATGTCGCAAAATCATTCTGATGTACGTTATAAAAATATGCAGCATAAAACTTGTTTATGGCATTAAACCCCATTCTGATATAGTATGTATATGTAAAGTTTCTTTATTAGTGACGTCTGGTAAATTTAGATTATACCATATCTCAACATTGAAATATGGAACCAAGCAATAATTTAAGGCATCACTGCTGAAAGAAGAGGTTTTGCAAAAAAAATTCAGTAAAAATCTGAGAGAAAAAAGTTGCAAAATGTGTGCATCCTCATATTAGTCTAGCTAGACTATTACTCAAATATTTGCAAAATACTTTTTTCATGATCAGGAGAAAATGTATTGACCCGTTTCTTTGATTTTCGAAAATAATATTTTTTTGTAAAGTTATGAGCGTTATGACATTTTAAAATTTGCACAATGGAACATTTAAATTTCCTAAAGAGTAGTAACATTTTGAAAGAGTTTTTGTATTGCTTTTATAATGATTTAAAACAATTTTTTTTTTGAAAAGTTTGGCAGTATTATATAACGTATACATCTTGTCTCAAGACCTTTTTGTAAATTGGGCGTGACTAGTAAATGCGTCATTATGCAATAAAGTAATTTCGCACTAAATACGGAATTAGCTTACATTGAAAAGACCAATAACGTGTGTTTAAGGCGTGTCATGTGTTGTAATAATTTTAAAATTTCCGCATTTACAGCAGACTGGGAAGCTCGAGACGGGGCGAGGCTAGTTAGTATGTTATTCACGTACCAACCTGACTTATTGATAAAGCTGGTAGGTTGAGTTGCGTGGGAATGTGCTCATATGTACAAAATACATATTGCAGAATCTCTTGAGACGCGGTGTATATTACTGGCGCTACAATGAGACTCTTTTGGTACACGATAGTTTCATAATCAATTATATACATATTATCAATATTATATGTTTGTCAACCATGAACATTTAATTATATTTATACATTGTCCAAATGATGGGTTATTTAAATTATACTTGACAAAAACGCAGCACTCATAAATGTGGACATAGGGGAATATTTAAATGTAGTAAAGTGTGGTTTGCAGAATTTGCCATGTTTTACAATGAGAATATGTCTTGTTATTCTTTCTTTGCAACAAAATGCTTTTATCTATTGGGACATTATCTAAACAATATATTATATTTCATGTTACAGAAGCTATACTATAGTAAACATAAGTAATGAGAAATTATCAAGGCATTTTTTAACATAGCAATTGCATGTTTGCTTATGTTTCTGAAAATGTTTTTATAGCATTATTTGTAACACAATGCAGTTTTTTTTTCATTTATCTTTTCAGAAACTGCAATGGTATTATCATCAGTAAATAATACAATCAACCTATTTCTTACTTGTATGTTTAGAGGTCATTAATAAAAAGGACAAGGAAGAGGGGCCCAAGGACTCTTCCTTGGACTCCTCTATCTTTACGTCTTTTTTTCTTTGAGTTAATATTATTTATGTTTGGTTTTACAAATTTGAACTATATTAGTCCTAAGCCATTCTAATGGCAATTTTAAGCTTGGGAATTAGTTTTTCATCACCCTATATATGTTATGTATAAATCAATCACCATCAAAGGAAATGGCATCTATACAGAATATCCAATTTAAAAAAATTATCAATTTTTTATCAAATGAATATTATCATTCAGTTATAAAGCTGTTTTTTTTTATTAGAGCAAACTTTTAGATGTATAAAATTTCTGATTCCGGTAGCCACCACTGAATTGATGGGAATATCTCATGCGTTAAAAGGATGCCAATAATCTCCCTCTGCCTATCATTAATATGTATCAGGGTAACAACTCAAGTTCACATCAAATACAGGTAGCTGAAACTCATATTGAATTATTAAAACTATCATTGATGCATGCAGGCAATTTGTGCAAACTATATGACTAAGATTTACATATCATATTTACCCATCACATAATTACACAAATTTAAGCTAGTTGAAGTTTGACAGTGAAGTATTGTTTGTTTTGTCTACTCCTTTTTAGAAAGCAGTCTACATTGAAGAAAAAAGTTTCATTATGATGAAAGCATAAATCTTTAAAAGTAACATAACATTGGACATCCAATCCTCTACTAACGTGCTAAGATCTCATTTCTTAATGTGCCCTTTCTAAACAATTTGTTGATGTTATACATCTTACACGCTAAGGAGAGTTTTTTACGTATCGTTTTCATTAATCCGTTCTAAGATGTAATGAAGTTTTCATAGTATCACATTACATTTTCAAGAAATTAATAATAATATCTATGAAATTTATAACTTTCCAGTTTCTATTTAGAAAATAAGTATGGTCGGTTTTTATTTATTTGTGATGTTTTCTTAATATATAATACCCAAATTACCTGAAATAAATTTCGTAATTAAGTAAACACGATCAATGAATAAGTGGAGGCACAAGAGGACCTTTATAATTACAAAGTTATCGTCAAATATGCAACAATATTTTATATTACGACACACTACTCAGCAGAATAATAAAGTAGAAGTAAAATAGTAGATGTCTGATATACCTACATTTAGACTTTATGCAATCATAAATAAACGAACATAAATAAAAATAAATAAGTAGACTAAGAGATGGTCATTGTTGCTCGGTATAGAGAAACTAACGTGAGTTGCAGACACCTTGTTTTTCTCCTCCTAAGAAGACCAAATCTTTCGGAGTAGGTATCTGTACGTGCCGGAGAGAGAATCCTCCCATTATTCTGCTTGTATTACCAGAATGCTGCGAAATACAGAGGTATATTTATTACCGACTATCATTATAAATATGCCATGCTTTTCATAGCACCATGCTGTCCGTGCATCTCAGTATCTTTGCATACAAGATACGTTCATCGACAAACCAGTCCGAAATCTGCTGCCTCTCAAACAATCATGAATTGAAAACTTGCACCAGACGGTGGTGCATGGAAATAACTTTCTTCCACCACCAGTTGTTTATGTAATTTGGACCTGGGGCAGGCTTAGTACCAACAAGAGCTTGTTAAACTTCCTCTGATTTGATTGCTGGACACACTTCCTCTAGCTTATCTAGAAGTTTGTGGCAGAGAGCATCGAAGTGTGCAACTGGGGTGTAACTGTTAAATGGACGCCTCGTTTATTGATTCCCTTCTAGAAGATTTCGTCGTCATCCACAATCGGTGGATTATCAATAATATGCTGTGGCTTTTCAAACAGACGGAAAGGATTCGTACGCAACGTGATTTGTTCCATACTTCTCACATGTCTCTTTAACTATTCTTTATGAGCCATGACGATTTATGGGGAGTACATTTTGGTTTTGTAAATAAATTAATTAGAAAATTAGTTCTTTACAGGCATTAAAACGAGCATTAATTGGTTATAGAAAATTATTGACAAAATATAAAGCTAAAAATAATTACAAACTTTTCTCTTTAACTAATTGCCTTTGATGTATTATTTCTAGCTAAAGAGCAAAAATATCTATTTTTGTGAGACGAGATTATGATTCCCTTATCTGTTCTATGTGATTATAAGATCATCTATCATATTTTGACATAAGAAAAATGGGCAACAGGTGTTTAAATATCGACGTACACAGTTTGACTTCCACTTCGAATATAATAGCCATTTAGAAGTTGTTTTTCTTGTCTCACTACAGTTTATTTTGATGAAAAATCCATGCACTTTTTCAGCTGTGGAAGGGTATAAAGAATGGCCCCGTAACACTAAGCACTTGACATTAATTATGAAATATCCCTTTAAGTTAAGAGACACTTAAGCTGAAGGTCCTATACTAATTTATGTTCGAGAAATATCGGAAATTCATACATTTAATATTCAAGATAGAATAAAACATAATACTACTGGCTCAGGCGCATTTCTGATAATTGCCTAAAAAAAATCTACTATAACTTAATATTCTAAAATGTTATCCATAAATTATTACTACTCTAGATCCATATTTACATCAAAGCGATTTAATTTATTTTGCTTTTTTTTTAATTACATCTGAAAGAGCAAAATTTTTTTTGTAGATATTTGTTAAATACTCTATAACTTTTACTCCCTAAAATATAAAAAACCTTGGATTTATAGAAAAAGGAACAACGATATACAGTATTGGAAAATATTTAATTAGAAAGCCTGCTTTAGGTGTGTGCATAAAGGTCTTTTGGAATAAACAAATTATTTTTATTAATATCATTATTAAGCCTGGCCAAGCGATGGTAGATTCAGGGTCAGGCGCAATACCAATGCCATCGCGCGCTTGTTTACGATGACGATGACACGACACACTTCAGTTGTTATCTGTCGGTCGATGCATAAAGTACTAATAAATAATAAATAATGTAGACCGTAAAGAGTAGAAAACGACCGTACGCTGATAAAGTGAATAAATTTATCGGTGAATTTCCGGATTTATTCTATGATGGATGTAAAATAATTTGTAAAGTTTGTGATCAAGACTTAATGTGCTGGAATAAATACGGCTGCAAAATTCATGTCAATAGTAACCGGCATAGAAATAAAAAAAATGGCGTGTCTTCTTTGGAACCTCAGTTTATGTTTGATTTACTGTTAATGCTGATTGCCTGTGATGTTCCCCTGCGCATATTGGATAAACCAGCATTTCGGGAGTTCTGGAATAAATACAATCCCCAGGTGAATTTACCAAGTCGTTTATCGTTACGTAGATATGTTCCAAGTGTTCGTGAAGACATTGTAATTAGGATTAAATGTGCATTAAAAAATACACGGCTGTGGTTATGTGTTGACGAGACGGCAGATTGTAAAAAAAATTCT
Source organism: Rhamnusium bicolor (assembly GCA_029963845.1). Taxonomy (NCBI): domain Eukaryota; kingdom Metazoa; phylum Arthropoda; class Insecta; order Coleoptera; family Cerambycidae; genus Rhamnusium; species Rhamnusium bicolor. The sequence continues at coordinate 486,311 of JANEYF010000603.1, read as the reverse complement.
ATTTTAAAAGTACGTGTACTCGACCCTTTTAAACCAACATTTCCACTTTTACTAGCTAGCAAAAGACTAACTGCGTGTATTGGCGAAACAATTACGCTGGTGGTGTTGGAGACTTTCGAAAAATTTGAACTGTCAACAAGCAAGTGTTGATGTTTGTGACCGACGGTGCTGCGACAATACGTTTGGTGGGCCGTTTTCTTCAAAGAGACGATTGTAGGTTTTTACATATTAGGTATAAAGTGCATGCGTTCCATCTTGTAGCAGAAACGATTCGAAAATGTTTTCTAGAGGTAGATGCATTAATAGCAAATACAAAAAAAGTATTTCTCAAATCTCCTAAACGGCTTCGAGCATTTCACACACTGTATCCTGGTATTCCGGAACCACCAGAGTCGATTCTTACACGTTGGGGAACATGGTTGAAGGCAGCTTTTTATTATGCTGAATATTTTCAACAAATAAAAGCTGTGATACTACAGTTCAACCCTAACAAGGCTACAGCTATTAAGGAAAGCCAGACAAACTTTCAAGATGTTTGTCTTGAAACAGATTTAAAAACTATTTAAAACAATTATAGAGGACTAGAGGACAAAAATTGCAAAATACTTCGTTGTCGTTAGTGGAATCGCTGCAAATAGTGGACGATGTAAATACACAGCTAAAATGACGCAAAAAATAAGCCCATTATTGAAAAATTCGAGAATGTATTACGGAAAGATCCTGATTTTACCAAATTAAAACAAATTTGTGATGGTGCATCTACAGCTGCGTTAAGTGAGTTCACAGAGTGTTTTACTTATGCCTGTATTACTTCCGTAGATGTCAAACGGTCTTTTTCAAAATACAAACATATTTTTTCGCCACAGCGAACATCGCTTATTGAGACAACTTTAGAAACATATCTGATGCTACACAGTTATTATGGAAGTGCTCCAGTTTGTGATAACGACAACCAAGCTACTTCATAAATCTGCTTAAGAAGGTGAGTTTTGTACATATTTTTATAAAGTGTACCAGTATTAATATTTCCATTTATTATATGTGTGAACGTCATTTAACAGTTTAATAATGTGCAGCACTAAGCTTACATAATATAAGGAAATACATAAGAAAGAATTTAAAGCGAACGAAATAATACGAAAACATACATCACAATATATAAAATATTTTTGTTTTTATTATTGTACTTATTCAAGTATTATGAAATAATGCATACCCAGTACTTCTCTGTAGGATTAATGATCTTGGCCAAGCTTAATCATTATGTTATCTGTCTACTGTCTAAGTAAATGCATATTTTAACCTATCACAGAGTATTACTCGAACACAATATCTTTAAAGAGAAAATTTTGAATTCATTTTATGTTATTGTCAGGCATCGGAAATATTTGCCATCTTTCAGGGCCGACATTTATATACAAAAACCTTGTTACAAGTATATAAATAAACACACCACATAATAATTTATGTGGTGTGTTTATTTATATACCTGCAATTTGCAACCAGTAGAACCAGTATTGTGGGAGGAAACCGAGATAAATATAATTTTATTGGTATCTGGGCTGCTGTTCCTCACTTATCAAAATGACCGCATACAGAACGGTGTTTGGAATATGGTCCGTTCACATTTTCACAGAAAAGGTTTTTACCAATATTGCCAGTACAGTTACAAAAGAATATTTGTTCGTGATTTGTGTCACGTTTTGTGCATATAGCCTATCTTGAAAAGTAGTCGACAATGCTGACTTTACAGGTTTCTTTGCAAAATACGTACCAATCCAATTTTCAATTTATCATATTTCTGGACCTGAGTATTAAAACGGCCAATCCCCATTTTTGCCGCTTCTGAGATATAACCATCACTAAAATGCCCCAGTTAAATACTATCGATACAAAAAAGGCCAATCTCCTAGTGTTAATGCTTTCTGATATATTATTGCCAGTGTAGGGCTTATCTCCAAAGTAGTTTAGAATTAAAATGGTCAAAGTAAGCACAGAACCCACCTAAAATTACTGATTCTTCAGTAAAAAGGCCAATGTCCGTAAAACGAGGATATCGGCCATTTATATGCATCTCATGGATGCATATAAAATGGCTGAAACTTTAAAGAAATCTAGAACTTCAATTCTTTTATAAAACAGACTTTAACGAAGGCGATTTTAAAAAAGTTGATTTAAGGCGAGGATTGTTAAGAAATCGACAAAACCACAGTGATTTTAAGTTAGTATTCCTTCATAACCAACCATTACCGATAGCTGACGTAAAACTCGATCACTTAATGCAGCTTTTAGCTTATGTCAGTGATTACAAAAAAAACATTTTTTCAACATCTTAAACGTCTATCTGAACTGAATCCTGAAGATTTTCCTGTCTCAGAAGTTGAACTTTAAAAATTTTTTGGTTAAGTGTCTCTGAAATGTTTGGAAACGTTTTCATTTTGTTAGATTAATGCAATTCGTTTGTATTTAAAATTTAAAATATGTTTTATGTAATATTCACGCATTTTTTCATTAAACGTTTATCAATGTTGGCTGTAATGTCTAATGTGTGTTTTTGGGGTATACCAGTAAAAGTTAGTTTTGTAAGTACTTTTTCTAGTTAATTTGTGGATTAATTGCAAGTGCATTAATTTTTTTGTATTTTTAATGTTTAAATAAATTTAAATATACAAATTTAAAGAAGACTTAGTTTTAATCTTCTTCCAGTTATTCCATTATCCAGCTTCTAAAAAAAGAAAATGAGGAGTAAGGGGTACTATCTCCCATACCGAATTCATTAAAAGAGCCAATCTCCATCTAAATCATAAAATATCAAATGACGAATAATATAACTTATATAAAAATTATATTATTTTGAAGTATTATCCTGACTTTCATTAAAATAAATAAATACTTACACTTATTACTTACTACAAAATGTTATGCACTAATGTCTCAAAACAATGAAAATGGATATTGGCCCTTTTAATACTCACGTCCAGATTTATTACCTATTTCTCTTTATAATAGCTAATTAGGGCTACTTAACAACTATATATTACATTATATGAGAAATAATATTATAAATAGCAGCATGGATATTTGCTTAATACTATAAATATAAATATACTTACAAATACTACATTTTATCACCACGGGGACAAGTTCCGCCAAGTGGCGGTTGGTCGTTGTGGCGGCCGATGTTGAGGCCCTATGCTGTTTCGTTTTCATCCCATTTGACTTTGATGTGGGCTGCACTTTCCTGCGAAAGCATACAGTGCATATTAATTATAATGTGCACAACTTATGAAAATTAAAGTACACAAAAATTTTAAAAATAAAAGTTGTATTAACAAAATAGAGGAAAAATTACAAAAAACCTCTTCCAAAAAAAATATTTCAACATTTTTTATGTGTGTGACATGGTTTCGAGTGGGGACGTCTCTACTCTGAGTGGGACGGGAGGGGTATGTGAGAAAGGTGTATGAAAGAAGTAGGAATTTATAGTGTATGTGTCTCTCCTTGTACGTATTATGTCCGTGTTAGTCACGAGGTAGAAGGGTAGGTTTTTATGCAGTAAGCGACAGGTGTGTATATAATTATGATGATGGCGGATGTCAGTGATATGGGCAGTGAGGGTGGAGTGTTGGATATTGGACTTGAGGAAATTTTGGGCACTTTCTGTAATGTAGTCTTTGAACATAGGTATGTTTGCGTTTCTGTGTAGTTCGTTAATTGTAATGTAGCAATTTGCGTTAGTAATAAGTCGAGTAGCTTGTTTTTCTTTACCTGGAGGCGTCCGCATTTCGTATCAGACATCCGGTTCCAGGCAACGAAACCGTAAGTCATCGTGGGTTGTATTACCGTTTTGTATAATAAAAGTTTGTTACGTACGTCTAGTCGTGACGTCAGTTTATTAAGGGGTAAAGTTTATTTAATGTCATGTACGTCTTATTAATAGTTTTAGTCACGTGTAGTTTGAATGAAAGTCGTTGGTCGAGGTATAGTCCAAGGTATCTAACTATCTTTTTTTTCTTCTATAATATTGTCATTTATTTTTAGTGGGGTAAAAGTTTTGATGTCAGTGAATTTCTTACTGAAAAATATCGTCTCAGTTTTGGTCTCGTTAATTGTAATTTTCCAGTCGTTGTAGTATGTAATAAGTTTGTCTAAGTGGTATCGTAGTTTAGTCGTTGCCTTCTGTGAGTAAAAGGATTGTGCGTAAATTGTCGGGTCGTCAGCGTACATGATTGTGTCAGTGAGTAGGTGGGAAGGTTTGCTAGGTATAGTTTGAATAGGGTCGGCGAGAGCACGGTACACCATGGCCCTCCTGCTCGTATTTCTAGTTCTGATATAGTGTTGTTTATTTTTACTACAAATTTTCGGTTGGTTAAGTAAGATTTAATTAAAACAATATAGTGTGCTAGTAAATTGTGTAGGTGTAGGTTTATGTAGGAGACCCCTATGCCAAACCGTGTCGAAAGCTTTTTCAATGTCGAGCAGTATCATTTTGGTGCTCTGCTTTTTGTTGTATCCACTGATTATATCGTGCACAACCTTACACAGCGACAGCGTGGTATTGTGCCCTCCTCTGAAACCGAATTGTATATTAGGTATTAGTTCTTTTTATTGATTATTTTGTTGATGTTGCAAAATACGTACCAGATTTGCTTTACGATGCATGGATACTAGATCCATGCATCGCGTAAAACATATCTACCAAGTGTGTACAAAAATGTTTTGGGATCACGTACGAAATACATTTTTGTGAGTGACAGTGGATAAAACAGGTTGTTAATGTTATACTGAGAAGTTTGAGTGTTCAAAAAGTTTTGTCTCCGATATTAATTGCTAGTAAACGAGTGCAACAAACCACAGATAATATACCAGTGACGGATGGTGAAATTTGGTTTTGGCATATATTAATATTGGAGCATGGGACCCAAGCGATACATATGACACAACAATCAAGACTAAATAATAAAGTTTTGTAGAAAAAAAAATGCGATTAAGATTTGCGAAAAAAAGTTAAAAAAATTGTGTGCCTCCCCAGGTTATTTTTTAAACAATTTGTAAAATATTTTTTTTTCAGAATCATGTGGAAAATATATAGATTTCTAATTTTATCAAAGAATATTCCTTTTCAATTAAATCGTTTTGAAATTTTATCTTAGATCCTTTTTTCACTATGCAATTTTTAAAAAAGGTGTAACTTTATTAAAAATTAATGTTTTGATAAAATTTTAAATGTGATTCTGAAAAAAAAATGTTTTACAAATATTGTACAAATTGTAAAAAAAATAACCTGGGAACGTACACAATTTTTGGCAACTTATTTTGCAAATTTCAACATGAGCATAGGAATCTGTTATATAAATAACAATTATTAATTGTTATTTGTGTACCAATCAAATATAATGCATTAATAATAATTAACCAACATAATCACATCACATATAATCATATTTCTTACTACTGTACAAGTAATATATAAAATATGCACGATTTTAATAGAATTTAATAAACATAATTCTTGAAATTTACTATTTGTCGATAACTGGGTAATTTAATAGCAAAGTGAATAATAAACTTACTATAATAATAATTTCCAGACCACAATTATATTTTTTATGCACAAGAAACACTAAATTTTAATATAAGTATTTGTTTATAATTTTTATATACCACTAACCTATAACTAATTCTAAATAATAATTGAAGTGCCTAAAATAAGTACATGTTTCCTACAATCTGTAATAGAATAATTAATTAACTGTTAAATATTATTTCTTCACTATTAGTTTGGATTAGAATTTATCACCCAAATAGTTATAGAATAACTTACAAATAATTTATTTTATATGTTACAGGCCCTGAGGATGGTAATAATTTATACCGAAACGTCGGCAAGTTAATACAGTAGTGTTTTAATTACATTGGACCTAATAACCCAAAAAATTTGTACTTAATAAACCTACTATTACCGTTCTCTTCATACGTATCGTACATTATATAATTTTAGTAAACACACAAGATAATTTCAGTAAATACACAAAATAATTTCAGTAAATGCACAAAAGTTCCAGCATCACGCACACGAAAATCTTCTATAAGATGTAGTAATTAGATTTTAAGCTTTCACCATTTAATGTTTATTTACAAACGTGTAAGGAACTCTTAGAATAATTAGTTTAGACATTTGAGAGCATAAATAGCTAGAAAGTACAGAGGAAATTCCTATGGGAACTTTTATAAAGAAACAACCGGGATAAAACAAGTTAGAAGTAATGTATAACAATTTGCTCATTTAAAATGTATCTTTCTAGGAATGCTTTATAATATGAAGTTATATTGGGATAAAAATCTAAATTAAATTGTACCAGTGTTAAGATTACAAATTAATTGATTTTACTCGTAGTCTACAAACTAATATCGATACGCAATTTCAGTTTGAAGAGAAATGAGTTTAAATATAATTTAAAACTATCTGTGGACATTAACATTAAAAGTAAAATTCCTTTGCTTACCACTCAACAAGAGAATTGCTCGACATTTAGTTACTAAAACGCGAAGTTGGCAAATCAGTCCTCCTTTCTTTTTTGTTATTAGTAGATCCTGTGCGAATCAGAAAATACTGAATCAATTTTCGATTCTCAAAGTAAAATTGATGGAATCATTTATCATAATTCGATTCGAATTACGAATCGATTCTCAATCGTATCGAAGTTTCGATGACTAAAATAAGATGGTGGAAGGGGCAATGTTGCCAGTAACACTACTCTGAAATAGAGATGTGGCGATCGTGATTGACTCGATCAGTTTGATTCGATCACTTAAAAGTATTGAAAGACCGAATCCCGCTCGTTCGTTATGATTCGATCATTGTTGCGCTACGCGACAGATCACCGGTCACCGTTCTCGAGTTTCGATTCATTAATTCTGCAACCTGCAGTCTGCACTACGCAGTACATACCTTGTCAATCGTTACGCGCCACGTCGGTCGTCGATCGAATGAATGAATGAAGAATAAAATTGAATTGTTATGTCAGTTGAGTGATTGAAACACCGAGACAAAAGAATCGGCTTCGCTTACCCGGTGGTGCTGTGTTGAAAGAAATAAAAATATTTACTTTTGTATATTAAATATAATGGCAGTTTATGTGACTGGCCTTTGACAAGCCTCTAAAATAAATAACAATATTATTTGTAAACCTAATATTGCATGATGCGTCTATCATTTTTCTTTTTAACACGACAAATAAAGTTACAAATAGCCCAATGAGCTGTGTGCATTATTTTTGAAAAAAATCATTTGGTATATATGAGGCGTTCTATATCAAAACTTGTCACATCCCGATAAACAAATCTTTGGGAAATCAAGAAAAACCTCCTGATTTTTTTTAACATTCTTCCGAAATAGTTTACTCTGTTCTTAATGAGTAGTTAATAAGGTTTATTAAAACAGAAAGCTCACCATTTTTCCAAATTTTAACATTTTAATTTGGACAAGGCAAGTTTTGTTGCAATAAAATGGATATGGCCGGCTTTGCAACATCAAATGTTATTTAGGTACAGATAAGAAAAACAGTCAAAATCATGCAAACGTTTTAATTTATTTAACAAATATGTTTAACATTTTCCGAATAATCAGATTCTAGACTCTGCACTTTCCTTGCCATTGGGTTCACAAAAATCATTGTGACTAAGATTTTATCATCGGTATAATTTAGATGTTTCTATGCACTTAGAAGGTTTCAATAAAAGAAAAGATCCTCTCTGGTTCTCAATTTATAGCAGAAATGCTTTGTGAGTAATTTTTCTGTCTGCAAATTTATCAGGCATGACGGCAGTACTGATTGTAATTTCATTTGGTGAAAAAGACAGTAGCTTTTTCCCTCTTTTAAGAACAGGTTTCTCAACCCCAGTATCAAATTTGTAAAAAAGTTCTCCTCTTACTGTAATGTTTTTGAAAGTAGTCCTAGTCAAGATATATCTTTTCGCTTCAGAAAATTTGAAATGCCAGGAACTCACGTTTTTAAAGTAATGAGTCGCTTTTGACTTAAAATCTCGCACGATACAATCTCGTCCCAGCTGTACTACCAAACCATGATCCTTAAATAGCTCTAAGTATCTGTCGGGGTTAGCTGTAGTTACTTCCTTTCTTAGGACCTTTTCTATGCGTCCAAATACGTGGTCTGGAGGCATAAATGAATGACCTGGTATGAGAAATACCAGCTCTGTTTCCTTGCCATTTGAAGGAGCTATATTTGATAAAAAGTGGCTACATCTATCAATCATCGTCGTGTTTCGGTTCTGCCCTCCGCAGTCGTTGGCACACATTCGTATACTTAAAATTCCCGAGAGCTCTTCTTTGGAGAGGAAATTGAACACTGCTGATGATATCTCATTAGAATCTTTATGATATTCATGTTCTATCCATGTGTATATGTGTACATTGTCTTTGTTGAGTTTGGATTTTGAGGAAACTTTAACAATCGTGAAATTGTAAGTGTACAACTGACGGCTATAGTCAGTTGTACACTTACAGGCACTTTCAGGCACTTTCGGATTTACCAATCTTCTGAAATTCATAAGATATTGCTAGCATTCCTTCCTTTTCCTCTTTCAGTTTATCAAAGAATGCTGCAGCCCGTAGTTTGTGTACTCGTTTTGCAATAATCAATTTTTCCTTCTCTGATTCGTCTTTCTCTGATTTTATTTTTTTCTTGTAACTCTATACATTTTGAGCATGCGTCCGTGACAGGACTGCCGATTCCTATGTTGAAGTTTTGAAGGAAAATTTCGCGAAAAAACTTTTTCTTTGTTCGCAGCTGTAAGGGAATCATTGTAGATTCTGAAAAGTTTTGAGATACTTAGCTTGCTCGACAAATACTACCTAGATATAGTTTTAGACCTACAATAGTGAATATCAATACCTTTCAGTTTCTCTATAAAATATTTTACACTATTCCGCTTTTCTTCATATTTGGCTGAACGCCTGTCGCCACCGCGATTTTCTTTTGGAAGTTGACCCGTCAGCAAATGATTTTTGGCTATTCTTTGGATACGATCTTTCGAAATATTCCATATTCCAAGGAATGCTTTTTGGCAAACCTGCATCTGAAACTTCTTACACTGCGCGACCCTAAGGAAATATCCAAGTGAGACTTCTGTTCTATTGCTCCCTCTTTAATATTTCTTTCGCGTTGAGGCTTGCGAATTGTTACGTATTCAGCAGAAAATATTCTTGTTTAATTTTTGATTCGCAAGAATAAAAATTGGTATGAAATTCTCGAACATCCCTCATAGTCTAGAGCACCTGTACATACAGGTGTATGTTTTACCATCATGTCTACATGCAGGGAAGTTTGGTAAACTATGTGGTGTATGCCTGTCGAAAAAAGAAAAACGGTATTTATTTTACAGATCCAAATTTTATGTTTATTAAAAACTCTAAATACATAAACATAATAACACTAATATATAAACACAAAGAAACTGAAGAATATCAGACTAGGTGCTGTTTAGCTGTACTCACCTTGCACGTTTTTCCACTCCACGTTTCCATTTCGAGCGGTCACTTCTACTTTTCCGCGATTTGGATGGATCTACAGGCACAATACTTAAGTCCATGTTCTAAAGCAATTCTTGAATTATTAACTTTCCAACAAATACAACAAATAATGTTTCTCTAATCACAATCACTATAATTACAACAACATCTGAGGTTATGATCTATAAGCTATCACGTGCTGCACAAAGCTCACTCTGATTGGCTATCTGGATAAGACAAGTTGTGACACAAATGAGAAAGTGGATAGGACGAGTTTTGCAGTGTACATGTATATTCGCCACAGCTTTACAGCGGGATAAGAATGGTTTTGATACGTTCCGTATAAACAATTAGATAGAGCTTTGAAATCTGAATCGATTTATATTTTAAACTGAATATTTTAAAAAGTGGATAAGACAAGTTTTCATATGGAATGCCTCATATATACTATTGAACCAAAAATATCACGTATCCTTCTAGCCAGCAATATTAAAATTGAGTTTAATTTCTGTTTCATATAGTGCGGACAATTTCATTTATTTAAATAAGTGTAATGGATAGATTTTTTACGGCTTGATTAATTCCGAAAATCCAATAAAAATATTTAGTAGGTACAAAATGTTTAACATCTACACAAATATAATATATATCCAAATGTTAATATTGAATAAAATATAATTATAATAAAAAAAAATAAAAGTGAATGCAATTCCAATATTTGATAGTATATTATTATGCATTAGCACAAAAGTTTATTATTTAAAACGTGAACAAGCGACAAGCGATATGTATAAAAAACTAGGTACCTATTTTACTAGTAAACAACGCATGATCAGATAGGTACTAACCCATTTTTTACTCCTAAATATTATGTGTAAGTTTTATTACTTATGTTTAGTAAAACATAATATTAAAATTAATCCTGGGTTTGCAGAATAATATAATATAAAGTATTGTAGTTTAACGTCACGTAAGTTGATCTAGATTGAAAATATTGAAATGACCGAAGACCTAACTTTACAACTATACAGTAGGTAACCAGATTTGCTTTCAGCTGTTCGTCGATTAGTGACTTCTTTCGGTCAGATCGAGATCGAAATGTATTGAAATGAACGATTAATTGAAATGATTCGATTTTTTTTCAGAATCGGTCACTGATCGATTCGGTACTCGTAAAATGAACGATTGACGCATCTCTATTCTGAAACATGACATTAGCAGATCGTTGTCCGTTGTGCCTTCACTGCCCACTATACTCTAACTTTCACACTTGAACCATAATTGTAGCTATTCCTTACCAGATAGGTACCTATATCTATCTAATAATTTTTGCTTGGTTATTACTCGGTAAAAGTCCAAATTTCGGCAAAAGTTTATATAAAAAAATTTATATATACATATATTTTTTTTCTTTTCTTGACCGTTATTATCAATTAATATTGATAATTTTTTTTATTGTGGGAATTTCGGTCAGGTATAACTAATTTAATTTTTTTTTCTAACGTTTCGGTTTATTACAATGTACAATAATCATTACTATGTTTTTAAAATATTATATTAATTGTAGTTCTCTGATGATGGTGTAATAAACCGAAACGTTGGGAAAAAAATTAAATCAGTTATACCTGACCGAAATTCCCACAAAAAAAAACTATCAATATTAATATAAAAAAATGGTGTTGTTTCTATGTGTTCTATCGAATTCTGAGGCATGGCAGATTACTTTCGGGACACCCTGTATAGGTAAAATTTATATTTTCTTATTAACCGACGGAGTTAGTGATAAATGGAAAATTAAATAAGTTGCCCGTTGCATTTTTAAGACTGCTGAATTGAAAGCAATAATTAATTTAATATTACTCTCGAGTATAGACGTTTTCGACTGGCGAAATTCCTCAATGTTGAAGTTCAAACATAATAACCCTTTCTGGCTTGAAGTTCGTGGTTAGTGTTTAACTTAATTTAATTTAAAATTACAATGAAAGGAAAGGATTTGAAGAAAAATATATTATAGAAGGCGTATAAGTACACAACGAGATATTGTAATTTTTGTGTCAACAAAATTTTCGTGATTAATGTCTTTGAATCTTTGAAAGTAATAACTATTTAAATTGATGTATAAAGTTGGAACCTCTCAATATCCATTCGCTCTCTACCCGCAAAATTTTAAAATTATGTAGAATTGACATAAGAAAAGATAATATTACAGCATTAACAATAAGTACAATTTTTTTATCAAGCTTAATTCTTTTTAAGTATGTAAGTGTAAAATATAATTTCCTTCTCGGTTATAAAATAAATTACATGCTTTCAAAAGTTGACTTTTTTGAAAATGCAAATGAAATTATTTATGCAACAACACTTATCAATAAAAGGAAAGTTACTGATTAAATCTATGTAGTATTATTTTATCCTTTATTATTTCGAATAATAATATACTAAGAAATGTTAAAAGTAATTTTATAGGGGGGATATTTTGGGGGTTGGGTTTAAGGTTTTTTTTTTTTTTTTGTTTTTTTTTTTTTTTTTTTGGGGGGGGGGAGAAATAGGGGCGGGGGGGGGGGAGTGATTGGGGAAAGGGGGGGGGGGGAAAAAGGGGTTTTTTTAGTTTTAGGGACCTAAACCAAAAAAATTTTCCAACAGTTAAAAGTAATGTTTATTTTAATTTCAGATTTTCTTATATTTTACTATTCCGTGTATAATCTCTAATCCAGGATTCCTACTACTGTTTATAAATTTAAAATAGGTTACTTAGCAATTTTTTTCTTTTTTATTTTTTTTTTAAACAAGCAAAATATATTTGTTTATTGAGTACAACCTTCATTCAGTATTTAATACGAGCAATTTAATACAAATAAACTGTTTCATATAAATTATAAATGTAATATTTTCAGAGCAATGATTCAAATTTTAAAACTGCTAATACATCATTCTTCATTGGTATACATTTTTTTTTTCAACATGGCAATGATCAATAATCAAACTTTCAGTTTTCAGAACTTATTTTCATCTTTTAAAATACACAATCAATACAATAATATTCAATATTTAGATACTGTTGAACTGGTTACGATTATACAGGGTGGTCTGATGTTTACTTTCCAAAATTTGAGAATTGATAGAGCGTTTGAAAATAATATGAGTTTGATGTATGAATAAACTTATACAGGGTGTCCATCTAGTGCGTATTTATTTCATAACTCTGTAACTATTATAGATAGAAAAATAAAAGTGGAAACTGAAGTGGATTAGCATTCACCACTGCATATTCTAAAAATATTTAGTTTTGGCTGTAGTAGTCAACTTTGTTAATTTAATTGAAACACTCTATATGTTTTTGAATATCTGGTTAGTGAACGTCAAGAGTTTTTCAATGAACATGTACTTTCTTTCTTGGGAAGAAATGCCAGTTGTATAAAATATCGTTTTCCTGCTCCACCCAGTATATAATGATCAGTTCGATCCACCAGTTATCCTCTTCTCTTGGTCCAGGTATTTACATAAAAAGGGAAGTGTTTATGAGATCAGCATTATAGGCGAAACAAAGTAAAAAGCTGTGACGTTTTAATTGTCCAGCTACGTAGACAAAATATGAGAGTTAACACAAATTTACAGAGTAAATTGTAAACTAAACAAACTAGGATCGGTATCCCACAATGTTTTAGGGAGTTGAAGACTTCAATGAACTTAAGTATCTATAAAAGTTCGTTAAATAGAAAATATACTAGTCCAGCAAATAAACTAGGTGTAGCTATGATAATAAACCAAGTTGAATAGTGATTCACTATATGTTAAGATATGTTTTACTAAAAGAAGGTAATCTTCAAGAAAATCGAATTTTGAATGTCTGTATACAGACAGACAACTAGAAAGATAACTTAAATAAATATTTGCTAAATATAAAACAATACGATAATTTTCAAATTAAAGGTAACGTTAAATTAAATTATCTATTAGTTCCTTGTAGAGAAGTAATAATAAATTCCAGATAAACTTAAATAAAGATATATAGCTTGACTATATGTTTACTGCAGATAATCAAAAGTCAATCAATTGCCAGATAACTAGGCAGGTATCTTTGCCAAAGAACTAGGCAAGGCTCCACTAGAGCAGCGTTCCTGACTAAATACTAAGTAAACGTTCAAGTAAGCACTAGATATTTTAAATTTAGAAAAACCTTACGTTACTGAAGTCTGCTTGGTAAATACATGCACTGGTATAAAATGATCCACCACAAAACAAATGCACCATATTAGGTAATTCTCACAAATGTTATAAACAAATGAGTTTAGTCCAAAAAGGGGTACCAATCTCCAAATGTCACTAGTTACCTCTTTTCACAGAGCACCAACGTAGCCAAATGACCCAAAACATCAACAAAGACAGAAAACAACTATGATACAAAAATAGTGACATCCGTTGCCGCGTAAATCTAAAATTTACAATAACCGAAAGTTAGTTTAAATCAGCACACGAAATTATTACAATATCAGAGGGATATTAGATAAATTGCCAACAAGGCACGATAAATCGATACTAATCAATATTAATGATTAATGTTCCAAAGAACAACCAAAGTGAACTGATCACCGAAAAGCAAATTCACCCAAGGCGTATTTTAAGATAAATACGGTACAATATTATTATGAAAATTACCTCAATATAGCAACTTTTTAAATAATGGTGATCATAAAATTACACGATAATACCAGAAAACATATAAATTTTACCAGACCGCTGAACTACATATGTTGTCTTAAGAACGTTACACTAGTAAAAAAGAAAGAAGCCCCGTTCTGTTCTCCCACCTAAACTCGGTTATAGTTTGGAAAGAGACAAACATTTGAGAGTAGAGTATGAGCAATAAAGATAGATAGATATTTAGTGCAAAAATCTGCAAAACCAACTGTTCCAGTAGAAATCAATGGCACCATCTGGACTAGGCTGTCAGAAACTTAATTCATCGCGGACAATAACAAACTAGAATGAAATGTCTTGCAATTTCGTTACAAATTTCAAATAAACCGTGGAAATAAAAGATAAGAGACTGCCAGAAATTATAATTGACTGTGACAGTTGTGACAATTATTAGTTGTGTTTTCCTATTGCATGTACATATGTATATATGTCATTTTATAAAAAGTGCGTCATACCATTAACCTCTTTATTTATTGGTTATTTAAAATTTGCATAAATTTTTTCAAAAATAGAAAACTTTTGTTTTTTCTTTCTCAATATTTGGACACAAAATGGAAAGTTCTTGAAATTCTCTAATCGATTATGAAATAATATACCATGTGTTCTATTTGAAAAAAACAAAGTTATTGAGGTTTTTAAATCTTCAAGTTTGACTTAAAATTATAGACATTTTGTAGAAAAAAATCTAAAACTGGATACATGGTTTGATAGCCCTTTGCCATTGTAATAGACTACCTTATCGAAACATTTGAAAGTATTTGAAATTAGAAGAATACAACGTTACTTGTAAAGGTGTGCATCCGTCAAAATTTCTACATAATTTCAAATAATTCCTGAACCGCTCAACGAAAGTACATGTTACTTAGTTCATTGAAAAGCTCTTGACGTTCACTAACCAAATATGAAATAATATATAGGGTATTTCGTTCATCTTAACAAAGTGGACTACTACCCAGCCAAAACGAAATATCCTGTCTGACTAAATATATTTTTATAATAGGCAATGGTGAATGCTGAACAACTTTTATTTTGACTTTTTCTTGCTATCTATAATAGTTACAGAGTTATAGAATAAATACGCACTAGGTTTACCCTGTATTAAAAACCCAATTGTCTCATAGAAACAGAGATTTCAAATTACATACATTTTTTGTCTTTCTCAAGTATGTCCGTAACTAAGATATTTGATGAAACTTGGCGCGCCAATATTCTGCCTTTTGGTGATAGTCTTGAATGACAGGGGCTCTTGATACTTGGTAAACAAATGTGAGAAGGGGTAGATGGATAAAGGTGTTAATTAGCATATTGCTAATTTGTCAGAAAAACGTTTGTACCAACTATTTATTATTCACCAGAAACACGAAGTTACGTTGTTTCTTAGCCCCATTATCTATTCGGTATCTAATCATCTAATCATGGAAATGTAACGAAACATTGAAGATAAGTTGTAACATCACAATACCTTTATCGAATAGAATATTTAAATTTTTAGAACAATATCTGTAAACATCTTTGTCCATCCACTTCTTCATTTACTTAAATATCTTCTATTAAAGTGGGCGGTTTGGTAGAATTTTCGGGTTAGTTGTGCTAGTGCTCCACAAGCACTGATGAGCATATCTTCTGGCGTTGATGATAATGATAATTTATTGTTACAAATGATGAGCTTCAAAATAACTAGATATACATTATTAATTTGAAGGTTTAGTGACCTGCTATATATTGATATTATAAATTTAGTGGGAATATATCAATAAAAAAACAGAGATATTACTTTCTTTTTTCGTCGACTAAATTAAAAGAGTAGTTTTTAATTTTTTGATATCTGTAATATCAATAAATTACTAATATTTAAAGATATTTTAATAAAACTTAATGTTAACAAGTTTTAGCATGCTTTTTGACACCCTGGATATTTCCATTTAAAATGCTCAAGTTTATGTTATTGCAAGTGCATAAGGATAATTGTATTACGTTTTCTCTGGATGCCCAAAAAATTTGGTCCTGTTTGCCATTATATTATGCATAAGTTTGAATATAGAGTCTAGTTAATTTAGCGGTTATACTAATATATGTATAACCCACGTTACTGTTGGATGATAACAAATCTTAGTTACCTACTTGTATAATTTTATATGTGCCATAAAATCGAGAGTATCGCTATAATATAAAGTGTGTTATCCAAGTAAAGTGTAAAACGAGGTTACGAGAATACAAGGTTCTAATAAAATACGACCCTGGTCTCGTCCATAAAGTAATAACACAATAGATGGTAAAGGGATCTCCAATATCCCTATAGTAATAACTAAATTGAATTGCTTTATAGAAATGTTTCTTTACTAAACTCATGTGTCGGCACATCTTAGCCCAATTTGATATTTAACGATTTATTTAAATTTAGGAACGACCGTGCATTCGACTTAACATGCTCGTATTTCGATACTAAAAGTAGTCGCAGTCAGTAATTTAGTAGTTAACCGAAGTGAAACTCTGTGACCTTGTCCCGTCTTCTAGCTACTTGTAAATCAGCGTATACGCAGAAGCTTATCAATCTTATGCGAAGGTTGTGTAGGTGATACACCATCCTTCGGAAGGGTTGTAAAGCAGTCGGTCCCTTGTCTATTAGATGTTAGGCAAATAAAAAATCACTAACCTTCGATAGAAGAGAGGTTCGGCAACATTTTTAGGTAGAAGGATTCTCGTCTCCTAGCATCGATGATTGGCCTTGGTAGCGGATATAGGTCGATGTTAAATGTTTAATAAAAATAAATTTAACATTCCATTGAACAAATTTGACATGACAGCGGCATATATATTTTCTGAATGTTATTTCTGGCATTCCCCTAATTTTTGTTTTTCTTCTAGAGTCTAACTATTGCCTAAATTATTCTTCTAAAGTATAATATATGAAAAATACAGTCATCCAAAGAAAATAAGCTTCTGCACATGTGACTTTTTTTCAAGGAGACAGTCAGAATGTTGCTCTTTAATAACTACTATAAAACAGCAGAAGAATAATAAAATGTTTCTCTAACGTTTTGGAAACGAAATCTCGTTTTCCAAGCTTTGTGGCTTATAAAATAACACTGACGTAGTTTTCCACAAAACACCGAAAACCAAGTTGATGCCAACTTGGTTGGCGAAACGCGCGTCGAGTGGAGTATATAGTATTTGGTGTTTTGTGGAAAACTACGTCGGTGTTACCTTATCAAAGATTTCAATCCATTTCAGCACTTCTACAAATATGTGATAAAATATGGTATGAAATGATAGTGATATAATACTGTGATAGTGTGTACTGTGTGATAGTGAACGATAGTGATATGAAATTAACACACAACTGATCTTAATAATTTTTTTCTAACTTATAATCCAGTTTTTCATATAAAAGAGAATACGATGGTTACTTCAACACCTAGCTAATTGATAACATATTTTCTTCTTTCTGCTACTCTGAATGCAATGTAAGATTTTAAAAATTGATATTTTCAATCATTAGGCCCAGCTTTTCAAAATAGGTATTAAACTTGAAGATATAAAATAGCTACAGAAAAATTAACGATGTAAATACAGATTATTTTGTGAATAAGTTATTAATAGAGAGTTGGCTGGAAGTCTGTCATACTATATAATAGCTGCAAATTCAAAATATGACACGTTTTATAAAATAGAAAAAAGATGAAAATCCTAGAATTCTTGAAATTCATTAATGGGTACAGAAAAATAGAGATCCATATGAATTATACAAAAAAGAAACTTGATTTATTTACATATTTTGTATTCATATATTTTTTTCAATTTTATATTAATCAACATAAGAAAAGTTGAAATGACAACTTAGTACAAAAGATAGAGTTAGAAATATCAATAGAATATAATCAAGAATAAATTACCGACCTACAATAAAATCCAAATATTTTCCTTTCTCACTGTCAACAAAATCCTACAATAGTAAAAATAACTGTGAAAACATATAAAACAACACTAAACCAACCTGTTCCTTAAACCAACCTGTCCAGATAAAACATGAAGAATGAGCCAATCACCAAAATTTTCAATCGGGTTAGATCAAATTCCAACCACCATTATGCAGAAAGCTGTCAATATCATACATATATGTATCTTCTAGCCAACATAACTAATGATTCTATTGAATGCATATGCACAGGCCCATTTTCCGATCAACTTAGGGCAGCTAAGATAATTCCAATATTCAAAAAAGGCTAAAAGTTCATACAAATAATTGAAACCTTCTCTCGAATAATGTTATATTTGAAAATTTTGAGAAAATAATTAAAGAAATGTTGACTGTGTTCACATAGACTCTTTTTGCGCAAAAATCTCAATATGCGTAAAATGTAACATAAACCCTATTCGAGGAGAGTCTTTAATTATAAACCAATTGCCCTATTATCCATATCCGCAAAAGTAATAATAATATTTATCTACGACAGGTTCATTACGTATTTTATGGAGAATAAAATATTTTCTAATAATCACCATGGATTTTTTTCTAACAATGTACTACTTCCGCTATTTTGATTCACTAAACTATATGATCTGTGGAATTGATAAAGGCAATAATTGTGTGGCTGGTTTGTATTTTGATTTCAGTAAAGTCTTTGAATTTGTAATTCAAAATATTGAAAAAAATTAGTTTTACGGGGTACGGGAGGTAGCAAATTTATTAATTTGATTTTACTCAAGTAACAGAACTCAAAAATTTGTATTCCATCAACAAAATTAAACAAACGAGATATTTTTCAGGCGAAAATTTGGTAAATGCAGATGTCACGTTAGATTCCATCCCTAGGCCAATTTTGTTTTTGATATTTGTGAATGACCTTACATCTTACGTTGAAATTAGTACAATCTTTCAATTTGAAAATGATGTGTCTACTGTTGTAGAAAAAAAACATAATATTGCTGTCGAACAGAACAAGTATTGAAACTAAATACAGCTCTAGTAGTTTACAAAAATTGTTCTAATGAATCATTGTATGTTAATTTTGGTGGTGAATCGATTCAGCAAATTAGTAAAATTAAATTCTTAACCTTTGGAAAAGATTTGGGATGATCTGAGCATACAGAAAACATACTAAAAAAAAGCACGGCGTTCTTTGTTATTAGATATTAAAGAGATCAATTCCATCTTGACAGCTTCAAATTATACTACTATGCATACATAATCAGTGATACTATAATTTATTGGTATCACTCAATGGATGCTGACAAAATTTTTGTCTATCAGAAAAGAGTTTTACGAACTATTTTAAATATTTCTTACAATACCTCTTACAGAGAATACTTTATAAACTTGGACATAATGACCATACCATGTATATAACGGGTGATTATAAAGTAAGGGATATATTTCAACAAACCGCAGTTAACAATTCTTTAACTGGTCGGTAAATATGCGGAGGTGCTCCATCCTGCATAAAAATCATGTTTTCAATTCCTTCGTGCTCGTTTTGCAACTGTGAAATTGCATAATCCCTTAACATTTGCAGGTATCGTTCACCAGTAACAGTTACAGATACGGCCTCCCCATTCTGTATTTCCTCGAAAAAGTATGGACCAATGATGAAATTAGCTGTGAAACCGCACCAAACGGTGACTTT
This sequence comes from Rhamnusium bicolor, assembly GCA_029963845.1. NCBI lineage: Eukaryota > Metazoa > Arthropoda > Insecta > Coleoptera > Cerambycidae > Rhamnusium > Rhamnusium bicolor. The sequence continues at coordinate 466,457 of JANEYF010000603.1, read as the reverse complement.
TTTGTCATGAAGGCTTCGCTGAACGATTTCATGTAGATTTTCTGTTGACCATATTCGACAGTTTTGAGTATTAATTCCACCATTAAGAGAGAAATGGGCCTCATCTGTCCATAAAATACGGGATAACCATTCGGGTTCAATTTCCATCTGAGCCAATACGTGTAATGAAAAATCGTACCTGAGAGCAAAATCTGCGTCCTTTAATTCAAACAGCAGTTGCAGTTTATAGGGATACATTTTTATGATTTTCTGTAAAATTTTCCAAACCGTGGTGTATAGCATTTGTAATCGTTTTGATATCGCAATCACACTACTGATTGCTAGCGGATTAGTATTGACTACGTTTTGATTTTCCTGAAGAACTTCTGCAACTTGGACATCACTAATCCTAGGTCTTCCTGACCTCGGAAGGCCTTTTACAGACCCTGTCCTTTCAAATTTGCTAATCAAATTACGATACGCCTTCATTTTGCACGGCCCTGCTCTCAAACCCATTTTCATACGAAATCTTCGTAATCCAGTAGTGTAATTTTTACCGCCTTCATAATAACATCGCACTAAACCAATTCTAGTTTGCAGATCCATATTGAAATTGTTACAATTTACGTTACGCGAGTTTTATTTTGAGAACAATTCTCTAAATTACGATTATTTCTTTTGACACTTGTATCAGTAATTGTCACGACAATTCTTTTATTTTCCATAGATACACTAAAATCCAATTATTGAGGCAACTAGATTCTGTTTACTTTCTGCTACTAGCATAACTTCTTAAAACTATCTAAGAATTTAAAATAGGCCCAATATACATACTGAAAAAGAATTTGTGAGACGATCAGGATAAGCTTAAAAATGATACTTACTTCTTACTTAAATTTTATTTCCTTACTCCTGTCTCAAGGTTTCCGTAGGTTTCAACTTTAATTTAGTTTAAATATAAATAATTTTATTTAGCAAAATAATAAAGAAACGCGAAAGTTTTCAATTTAACAAATTTATTTATCAATAATTACCAGTTCCCTTTATTTATTTTTCTTTTTTTTTAAGTTCACTTGATAAATTGTTTATTTAGTCTGTCATTAATTTCTGACTTTGACTTTTCCTTTAACTTCATATGAACCTCCGTCATTTTGACATCGACGTTTCTTTTAACCTAACATTAACTTCTGTCATTCTAACATTCAGGTTTCTTTTAATCAAACATGACTTATGTCATTCTAACATTGTCTTCTATTTCTAATTGCATTTAATTTTGTCATTTTGACACTGACGAGCAATAACATTTTTATATATATACTCTCCAAACTTACGTAAAATTAACAAAATTAAATAATTATTCTGTTAGGAATTTTTATTGTTTTTAACACATAACTTTTTGTCTTCCTTAATACGCTAGGAACTTCTAGAAATTTATTATAATATGTATATTTTATAGAGATTTTTATAACTCTATGGGAACCAGGTGTAGCCACAATTTAAGTGTTCTATTTCATTAATCGACTTTTTTCAAAAAGGGCCCATTTTATAATTGCATTAAAATTTACTATGTTTTACCTTTGGGTTAAAGTGCACTGTGAAATAGAAAGGTGTGTATTCACGTGACTTAAGGGTAAATGATGCATCTACAAAATACTTATTGCAAACAGATGTTATTCAACGACCATACTATTTTAAAGTTTTTTATATTTTTAAGTTAATAATATTTCATAGGATTGAATATGGATGAACCGATTAATACACCTTTGTGATTATATATTTACTAATGATATACTTCTGATTACTAGGGCAAGGAAAAAAATCAAGCCATTCACAATACGCTACATAAGGTTAATAATCTATCTGATTGTGAATTACATTTGGCAGGTAGCTGGCTGATTTTAAGTCTAGTATTTAGCAGTTATTGATTTAACATGTTAGTTACTATTTCCAGCTATTTTACATAACAATATTATTAACTGCTATAAAATTCTAATGCAGTTATTTTCTGTTACAGGTGAGTCTTATTCTCAAGTTTAATGCTATTTAAACTAGAAATATAGGGGTAAGTAGTTCATTTCTTTTCAATATTCCGAAAATGATAGTATCAATAATTGATGTTATACTAACAGTTAACTACTATTTCACATATGTACCAAAAAATAGGTTAACCCCTCCACGTCCATGACCCCAACGGTGGTCCATATCTATGCGATCCTACATTCCAGAGTACCATATGTGGTCCACAAATGTATATGCATTAGAACAGTTTGGAATAATTTTCGAGATAAAGTCTTATGAGTAGAATTTGACAAATTTATAGTGGAGATACATTTTTTCATGAAATCTGGAATAATATCAGCAAACTTAAAATCCAGCCTGGACGCGAAGAAATTAATATTGTAAATATAAAGTGTGTTCATTGTTACAAGAAATGGTCTGCTGAAATTCATTAATTTTTACTCGTATCTTCAATATGTGTAATGATTTTTTATTTTATGCAATAAATTAAAAACAAGATTTTACAAAAAATTACTTGAATTGTATTTTTTCCAATATGGTGGCGCTAGATATAATCTAGTACTAATTAAAAAATGGACAAATAAATAAATCAAATCCTTTTAAATCTTTCTGCATTTTTTCTAGTTTGTCTTGCAATATAAAGCAGTTTACCAATGGTGTCAGTTCTCATCATTTTTACCAGTATCCCAAAGTTTTATGACTATCCTTTGTATAAATTATAAGATACTTCGAATTTGCATTTCTATTGGAAGATTTTGTATATGCAAATGTTTAGAGGAGGCAGTGGTGTGGAAGTTTAAAAAAAAAGTTGTAGGTCAATGGGATATAAAGAATAAGGTTATGAGATTGCTTGGGAACTGTAGAAGGCTACGGCAGTATTGTCCCTAGTAAGAATAGGTACTACCCGTATCCTTCAATATAAATTTTGAAAATAACTTTTAAGTAAAGTTGATCTCTTCAGGATATGACCAATGGTTCAGAAAGAAACTGTTGATCAGATGATAACATATACTCAAAAGTCCTGAATTTGCACTCTACAATATTGTTATGAACACCAGGATAATCCAGGCGGAGTTAGTGAAAATTAAGCAAACGGTAATAACATAAATTTAATGGAAGAACAGAGCTACATTGATTCATCTTGATATTGTATGGAAGTACTTTATTAGATACAAAATTCTATAACGCAATTTCTCGGAAAGTAAATCTCAATTTTAAAAAGTAAAATATCGTTATACACAGAATTTAACTGGTTTTAAATGATGTATAACTTGACCTTCCATTTGAAATTCTGGGGGAAATATCACCCCTGTTTAGAGGTTGAGGTGGTACCTATAGTGACACCCGATTGCATGTTTTAATTCCGTCATACATCTCGGCATTGTAGACCTATTGACATATTTTGATTGGCTGACAGACGTCGCTCGAAGGAGTACTGTGATCAGGTTTGGAATTAACTAGAGTGCCAAATCGTATGACAATTAATTGAAATTATTGCTGTCCCATGCGTTCGTTCAAGATAATAATGTTGTAAGTTTATAAGATGTATTTCGTTGATTTCACTGTGTTCCTTGCCCTACTAATATCCATTCAAATGTGTCATTTATGTAATTTTTTAGGGCAAGGAAAATTATTGCTTTTATTGAACACATTTGTAATAAGTAAGTTTTGAACAATTATCTCCGACCACGATCTCGACACTGATGTTATTTCCTACCACGATTTCAGCATTCAGTGGGATGACATCTTCTAACCAATGAGCTCTGCATTGTTGCACGATGTCAAGATGTATGACGGAATTAAAACATGCCATCGACTGGACTATTTTTGGTATATGAAATTTGCAAACAATTTGATGATCTGCAATTTTGATATTTATGGTCTAGACATTGAAAATTAAATTTTACTGAAAAACTATTTCAATGGCGATACTAGAAGCCAAACTACGAGAGCAAAATTAATGCTTATTGGACACCTGAATCAACAATACCCTTTGGTACAAAATTTATCGTCCGGTTCCTGGACTATGGTAGTTTCACAACGATAAAATTTATACTATTCTTGAAAGTGGATTATTCATCAATAAATACTTATATTTATATTGAAATTTATCGTACAATACAAATTTGGGATATGCAATGTATTTTTATTCGTCAGCATTAATATATGCCATATTATTTGTAATTTCTGTATGTTTTTCTTGGATATTACAATAAATAACTGTTTAACTTATGCTAATACATAAATTAATTATGTGAATAACTCGTAATTTTGCGCAAAAAATTTACATAATTTTAAATAAAAGGAAAATATGTATCATATGAAGTGTCCTGTTCTGAGTTAACAATCAGTGTACCTATTTTGCTTAGGCATATAAATCTACAAGAATTATGCTTTTGTAAAGATACAAAGGGCATCACAAAAGTAAATGCTGTAATGTAAAGTACTCAGAGCAAGCTGGTAGCTAATTTTATCTCTTAATGACAGCTATTGTTAAGTTCCTTTGACGCCTACCTTTAAATAATGCAACTCCCGGCATGAAATATAACACTAAAGCAAAGAGGTCGGATACAGTTCTTGTAAGAAAAACTCCTCTGAAAATAATTCATATGTATAGGAGGTGTCAAATTATTTACTTTTAATCACGTGCGAGATTATTGCGGAAAACCAAACATGTTAAAAATATTTTTTTGCACACTATTATTTTAACCCCAGAATGCTCATTAATAATAAAAAAAATAATATTTATTCACCAATATAAATATACATAAAAATATAATGAATATATAGCAAGTTAACAAAGAATAGAAAGAAATTACTTTCTTTATTTTACGATAAGGAAACATTACAAATATAAAAACAAATAAATGTAATAATGTCAATTTGACTTAATAACGGTGTAACGAAGTGATTTTTCTGATTATTAATTTTCCGTTATTTTAATATCTAATCTGGACCGTTCTTCACTTTGGTACAACTTGTATACAACGAGTTGTATGTAATGTTTATTTTAATACCGCTTTGACCAAAAGGTAAATTTATAAATTGACAATCTTTAAATAACAACTGTTTCTCAATTGGTTCAAACTGGTTTCTTTTTCAGGGTAACCTTAAATAATTATTTAATTATCATAATTATTTTATATATTATTTTATATTAAGTAATGCTCGCATAAAACCAAGTAAAAGGGATATTTTATTATTAGTAAATATATTTCTATTGTTTATAAATAATGTAAAATATAAAAGATTAAGTAATTTAGGTCAAATATTAATCTATGGCCGTTTTAATTATTTTCTTTTTTGGAAACATTGTTTTAAAATTATAAGAATATTTTATAAACATTTGTTTATATTAAATAATGCAGGAAATTTGTCTAAACGTATTTCGCTAAGCTTGCTTAAAGAATGTTTGCCCCTCCACATCTGCTGAAACTCCGTTTCTCGCGCAGGAGTCACGTGTCTTTCTCGCCACCCGTAGGGAACAAAACTGTTCGCGTTGGCGAAAACAGTCACTTCTTCAATCCGCCAGTTCCAGTTCAACACGTGACGACTCTAGTGTGCTCCGCAAACAACAATGATAAGAATAATTTCTGTATTTAACTGCTTTATTTCATTGTTTTTGTATATGTACACTTGTTAATCCGATCGGTCAGAGATATTCCGATAGTTTCGCGATTCAGTAATTAAAATTATTTATTCAGGAACATGTTCCAGAAGAATTCCGTTGTCATTTGATATTTTCATGTATACACCGATTGGATTCTAGTGTCGCTTGAAGATAAAATCTAATCCCGGTGTAATAGTAAGGAGAACTGCTAGTCAAAATTTTAGGGTCACTCGTTTGAAAACAGAATTTGACCAAATGGTTAAGGAATTAACATAAGTCAGCTCGTGTTCAATGCGATAACCCGTAGCTTGAACCTATAAAATGTTACCAACTATACAGGGTGGGGCAATTTTTAAATTTACAAGTTTTTGTAAAACAATATACAGATTGAAATACATGTATATGAAACAATAAATTAAAAAAGAATATGTAATAGTGAAATGTAATGTCATTTTAAATTAAAAAAAATAAGTAAAATCAGATAGACTATAATAATATATTATTATTGATTAAAAAAAAAATTATAAACACTTGTTATTGTCTAGTTTTCACTTTATTTGTTATTTTTACAACTAGTGTTATCCTATTCGGACATTTTCAAGCAAACTAAATTATACACAGATTTTACTTTCATAAACCGAACTGTATGTCTTCCTTTAGTTTCAAATATACTAGAAAAATGTAAAATTATCCCAAAATTAAAAATACTGAAATACTGTAAACATTCAAGTTGTATTTAGATCAAATTATTTCCAATTTAATGAGGCAATCTTTATATAAAAAACAGGGCTCCCTATGGGTTCGCCACATAGCCCTCTATCATCAGAGATATTCATGGATAATCTTGAAGAAACTATATTGGATTCGCCAATATCAATAAACATATTATCTTTTGGTACAGGTACGTTGATGACATCCTAATAAGTTTTAAAGGGACGGACAGACAATTGAAAATACTCCTATTTTATCAATAGCATACATATTAATAAAACTTTTACATTTGAAACAGAGAACAATAATAAATCAATAAACTTTCTCGACAACTATAAAAAGACATAAAACATCATTTTCCCATAATATTTACCGCAAACCAACTTTTACAGATGCCACTATCCCCTTTAATTCCTATAACCCTCTCTCTCGCTAATTAGCCGCATATCAATCTATGGCACACCGAGCTCTCTGTTTACCTTTATTCGAGAAAGATTTAATAGAAGAACTACATCAACAATCTAATCTACAAAAAACAAAATAAGTCCCTCTTAAAAGAACTTTACCTCATTATTAACGAGAAAAAAGTTTAAACATACATTTCATTACCATATTCAGGCCATGTCTCTTATTCAATTAGCAACACTTCTTCCGAATTTAATATTAAAACATTATTTAGTTCTAACAAAAATGTAGGCAGATATATTTTCAATGTAAAACAAAAAAATGATATCTCTAAAAAATGTGGTGTATATCGGTTCGATTGCCCAGAATGTAACGCCACGTATGTAGGTCAAAAAGGTAGTTCGTTCGGGCTAAGATAATTCACCCACACAAACAACACTCCAACTTTTATAAACACCTAATAGATTCTGGTCATATAGTAACTGATACTATCAACCTAAAATATTACATATTTGTGGGAAAAGTAAAAAAACTTAATTTATTAGAAGCTCTAGAAATAAATAAATTAAATAGGAATAAAAATTAAAACATGTTATATGAGCAAATAGATTTTAAATAATTCTCCGTTATTATACTTGTTCAGAGAACTTAATGCTATTAATAAAAATCACACCATAATATATTTAACTACGTTGAGAAACCCCCTACATTTAAAGACATATAGCATATGTACAAATTATGAATTATATGATCAACCATAAAGTGATCGTATAGAATTGAGTCACCAAAATACAAGGTTTTTGATTCTTTGAAAGCGCCGACGTAGATTTAAGCTATTTACGAGACCTCCTATTAAAGCGGGGCCCGAAACTTAAGTTTCAATAATTTTGAGGTAGATCTGCCACTATCTTCTTTAAATTTCTTTTTCTTTCGCTGTTCGATTTTTTGTTACAGTTTTTGCCGAATTCCAATTTATTTTATTTCCATTTTTCCAAGCAAATTTTCGATTTCTCAATATCACCTTTCCTAACATAATTTTTATGCTTACCTAATCTTACATTGAGAGGTCTGGATACTCTCCCATGTAATGTTTATAGCATTTACTTGAAAGTTGAGTCGAGTTGAGTTTTTTGGATTTTGTTCACAGTTTACCGGTTTTGTTTTCATCATAATAGAATATTACAATGTTTTAAATCAGTAATACTTTAAGAGCTTCTTGAGTTTCCAAAGCCTCAAAATCTTTATGGATTGTCTTAATTATTATCTTTAACTTTTTGTATAATTTACGCAGAGTTAATTTGTCGCAGTGGATTTTTGCTTGCTATTTTCTCTAAATATTTAAAAGAATTTCGTTATTTAACTCTATAAATTGATCTACTATTAAAACACTAAAGTAATACTATCTTTTAAAAAGAAACGCATTTAATGATAAAATTGTTTATTCTCACAAGCATGAGTGTCATCATTAAACAAAATAAAGTTAAGTAATACTCCGAATACAAATTATTTTACCCACTATTTTCTATATTAATTAATATTAAATTTTATTTTTTTCAAGCACAACTTCAGTTTTAAAGTACGTGTACATATGCTTTTAGCTGCGAAGGAAAATCACAAAACCGTAAATAATATTAGAAGGGACCTTTAGTGTGTAGTGCCATCATGCTTCAGTAAATACAGAAAGGGACTCATAACGTATTCAATTTAAAACCTATCTCACTTTTTGTTATATGTATTTTCTAAAAAGTAATCTTTTACATCTGAAACTTCACAATCAGAGGGATTTTCTGTGGTGATATACTATTTAAATTTTTTATCTTCTAGCCATTAGAGTGAAAGAAAAAATGTGTTGCGACGTATCCGTAAATAAAATTTGCGCTGTTTTTTTAAGACAAGGTATTTACTAAATCGACAAAAATATAACTGACATATTCCTATATTTTCAATTAAAGTTTTCTGCTTCGATATAATGTGCCGGTCTTATAGACAGATAAATTATTGACATCTTATTAAAATCAAGGTCTATGGCGTGATTAATTTTCTCAAACACGGTTCAATGGGGAAATCTGAATCATTGCGTATAATAAGTGGGAGGTCCAAAATAAAACACTATTGAATATTAATAAAATCATTGCACCGGAACACTTCTTATGAAGGCCAACAAATTTTTCTATAAAAAAAAGTTTCAAATAATTATCTTGTCTTCGTTCTACACTTTTAATTTTCCCATCTACTACGTCTTACGATTCCCATATCAAAGATTTGGTAGAGTGCAAGTCCAGTACCAATTCTTATGGTAAAACGCTGAGTCACAATCAAAGTGATATAAGTTACAACTATATTTTTTACAGTGTAAAAGTATAGTAAGTGTATTGTGCGTGGCCGGATATGTTTCGTCTAGCTAGCATGTGAACTGGAATGGGTTTTCAATTAAACTGCTAGGTACGAATTTGTAGTAAAAAATGTACCTTTGATACTACTAAATTTTTCTGTACTATGTTGGATTTACCTTAAATTAAATAAATTTGGTGTGCATTTATTTATTAATGAACTGTATCTCCCCACTTCCTATAAAATAGTATCTTTATTTTTATATTTAACCACTTAACGGTATTCATATTAGTTTTCCTGTTATACCCACTAATTTCTTATCAGTTAAATGATGCGATGAAATTGTGTACAATTTATCACAAAGGCGATTAGCAAAGCCACAGCTGAATATGAATGAACAAATTAGTCCATTTGCATTCCATTTTAGTTACATTATTTAATTATTACATTACTGCATATCGTTAATTAACAACAATCACTAAACGCTTTCCCAGTAACCGATTTACAAGATAAATTTCTTGGGTCATATGCAAATTTCTTAAGACTGTCTAATCATCTGCTGTAAATTTAAATTACATACATATTAATACCATGATAGACATGGACTGAATCCGCCAATTTAAATTTACAATTTACCCAGATATTTAGAGGAAACACTGATTCCTTCATGCATTATTTTTCATTATAATATTGAAATTCATATCTTCATATTCTTGGACTGTTTACTACAAATTTATAACAAACATAGATGCTTAAAAAAATATAATAGTAACTGATTAATGAATTACAAATCTTTATTCTACTATGAGCAGTTCTATTTTGTCTTCATTTAGAGTTAAAATTTACTTTTTAATAATATATACCCTATATAAACCGCCAAATGTGGGCAAATGTTAACAAAGACCGATTGAACAAGCGAAATGGACATAACAGTGTGAATATATTGTAGGTGCATGGCTGGCAAGGTACAGACTGGAACCTGTCCTTACGTTTTCTGGGTGTGTTATTCTATCTCATTTCGTCCTAGTTCACAGCCATATAATTTTTCCAATAGTGCCACACTTGGCGCTTTACATAAGGTATGCTTCATTTTAAGGTTCTTTGGTCAATCCGTTCGTAAACTATATATCGGACTTAAGATTTCTATATGTATTTTTTTGACTTTAAGATCATTTTTCCGAATTCTTCTGAAGAGAATTATGCGAGTTTCTTATGGATGCAAATTTCTTTCATATTTCTCAACATAAATAACGCTGACGTAGTTTTCCACGAAACACCAAAACACTAATACTGTACTCTACGCGCATTTTGCCAATCAAGTTAGCATCATCTAGAGATGATTAAAACAAATCAATTCACTGAATCTGATGTCATTCGAACTATTCTAAAAAAGTAAATAAACACGTAAATAGCATAAGTAAATACAATATGCCTGGACGCGTTGTCTGTATTTAGTTAAACACAGAAACTTATATAAATATTAAAATTAAGCATTAACATTCACCCCAGATAACGTGCATGACAACTAACTTGTTAACTAGCAACTAACTAGATAACTATATTTTGTTTAACGAGTCTTGATAGTAAATCAAAAACAATACATATGAATATTCCATGGCGCTTTAACTGCAATGAGCTCTTTCTTTGATATGTAAGAAAATGCGAGAGACAACTAACTCATCGACAATTTATCCTATAGAAAACTCCTGATCAGCTGCTACAATAACTAAATAGTTTTTAACATATCCTGTCAAGACTTAATAAACGAACTAATTTTAAAATAATACTCTTAACATTTCCATTTATTTACATTGCGACTAACAGTACGATTTACGTAAATTACATGTGTGTTTCATTAAAAAAAGAACGGGGTTAGATTGTTGGTATGTGGACATCTTAGTTGACCAGATTATCTTTTGATTTCATTACCTGAAATACTTTTTTCAGTACTCTTAAGTACTGGGTGAATTTTTATCATAGTAGTTTCATTACATGGTTTGGAAAATTCAGTTCCTCTATGTCTGGTTTTCTCAAATGATCTTCACGATTATAACGTACTTTTCCATCATTAACCAACATGAGAAATTTTTAAGTTGAGAAAGTATAATGATGAATTAACAACCACATACATATTTACGAAATTGGCGCACAGCAAAAATTATAGCAAGTATCTCAAGTTCTATTTCTGGATAATTGTTTCTGCTGGTAAGAAATGCAAGAAGTAAACGTACCAAGGTTGACCAAACCATTCTATTTCAGTTATCATGACTTCTGAACTATATGGAGATGTATCAACAATAATAATTAAATGTTAAATTCAACAAAATTTTTTGTATTTTTTATTGACATTATGATCTTCTTAATAATAATAAGACACTGAACTGTATCTGCGGTTGGCTGCTTGTGAGACATTATTAAAATTATAAAAAATAAAGAAACTTTTTGCTTTTAAATGTTTCAAAAATATTTTACTAAAATTCTACGTGTTTCGGCTTTTTAGGCCTTTCTCAAGAGTACAGATGATACTGATACTGATATCATATGTACTCTTGAGAAAGGCCTAAAAAGCTGAAACACGTGTAGACTGTTAATAAAATATTTTTGAAACATTTAAAAGCAAAAAGTTTCTTTATTTTTAATAACAATAATAAGAGTTGCGCCACATTAATTTGGCAATTTGAGAATAATCGGCATGAAAATGTAATAATCTTAAAACGATTTACTATGAATCATTTTGCTATACTAGGACAAAATTATTTACTCTATCTAATATTGAGTATATTGTTCCGTTCAAAAACGTCACTGTCCTGAATATAATGATAAATAAACACTAACCTCCAAATATCTATCTGGTTCCCAATTGTTTATAATAGAGTATTTTTAGTAGGTGAAGAATTTCTATTTAACCTTTGGTCGATCTCATATTTATTAAGGAATTATTATGTTTACCATCTAAGTTAATAGTATCTTGTACATATTTACATTATCCAATATTGTTGTTTATTATTTAAGTACTTTTGTTGTAATAACAGTCCCCAAAGTTAACGCTTTCACACTGAAAGAAAATATTATTAGAAATATGTGTCACATAAAATATGCAATCATTTATTACTTTATTAGATAAATATTCAATATTTACGTCGATATTAATTAAATCCCAACAAAGTGGGGAACAGCTGTTTATAGTTTTCCTTTCAGAAGGGTTGCGACTGCCTTTGGTTGGTTTGACCTTCAGCTACTATTGCTAAAGTTTTCTATCTCATAAACTTCCCAGTTGCCTACCAGTAGGGAGACAACTTATCATACCGCTCATAGATGGCGTTACGATCTACTTTTGGGGAATAATCAATTTAAATATCATTGTGTAATTCATGTATTATGTGGTACTATTAGACTATTCTTATAGTAGATTTTAATCATTAAATATTATTTGTGATATAATATGAATTTATTTTAGTTACTTTCATATCTTATTTTATAAAGTTTGATTTTTTTTATCAAACTAGTTTACCTCCTTGATAGAGACAGGATGAAAGGCCATTTTAATGATCAACTTTGTACCGGCAACACCTATTGGCAGACAATCAATCTGTAACAACTTTTGAAATGTTATCTTAATTTACTAGTGTTGTGAATAACCATCAGGTAATACTAATAGTTTTAAATGATTTATTTTTCTTGTAAATTCTCTTCAAGATGTATATTTTTAAGGAAAAGTTAATAATTAATTTTTCTAATTTTTTTTGTGAGGATGTGACACATGTTCTAATAATATGTTTCTATTTATTCCTTTCTTAAATACATAGTCTGGAGCCGGCTTAAAAAAATCTGATATAATTAAATGCTAATATTAATCTGTTAAAGCTAATATAACTCATCGCAGAAATTTTGAATAAAATTCCTAAAATTATTCATAGTTAATAAAATTTATTAATCGTTAAAATTTATTCGTCATTGAATAAAATTCATAAAATTTAATCATCGTTATAAATTTATTCATCATTGAATAAAAAGTAACGATTCTTGGATCCAGAGGATTAGTTCCGTGGATGTTTTATTTGGATGACCAGAACTCATCTGTAACTGTAATGTGATATGCGCTCCACAATTTTGAGTAACGTTTCATTTCATCGGTAGACTATGTATTAAGAAACTAGGTGTCCATACCAGACGAGAAAACGTTAACTTCAAGACTCACGCCACCTTTCCATCACAGGTCAGCCTTCGCTGGAGTGTGGCAAGTTATTTTCTTTTAGATTGTGTTCGGTGAACGAGTTTCACCCACTCTTAATAAATTTTTGTATATATATTTGTCGGTAATTCTAAATTACCATTTTGTGTTGCTGTTGATTTAATAAATACTTAATTTTATTAATTAATTTTTTTATTCTGTCTCTACCTTAGACAGAAATTCTGTAGGTTCTGAGTTGGGGGGATGAAAAAGTAATCACTGGTAAAACTGCAGATGGCGCCCTTAATATAAACATATATTTTTTATATTACTTATTCATCCTCGCCTACTACTCGTTGATAGAATTATTTGAAGTGAATAATAGTGAACCAAGGTCTCAAGGAAACAAGAAACGCACGGCCCTTGCCTCCCAAAAAAATCAGCTAGTCGCAGGCACAGGAAATTTCTTCGCTTTCCTTGCCAATAAGAATAGTTCTTATTGACAGGTAAAGTGAAGGCTTTTCCATAAATACCTGATTTGGTTTCCTCTTGTATTAAGAGTCATCCTAATACAGGGAGAAACTAAAATCACGGTACCACGGGGGTTCCCCGGTTACATTTGACGACCAACGTAACCAGATGTAACATTTGGCTACCAACGTGGTTAAAGGTGTAAGATTTGGCGCCTAACGTGGTTAAAGATGTAACAATATCCTCTCTTCAGTTGAACTATGATCATAGAATAAAACTTACTCATATGTATTAACTTTAATATTGCGATCATTAACTCTTCAACACTGATTTACCCTCTGAATGTAGCCAGGCTTATTTTTATCAGATATGAATACATCATCTAAATAAATACTTACAAAAGATAGTCCCTATATAGTCTCTTCTATGGTAGTAAAAAAAAAACAGCTGAAACAGTAGAAATATGGCAGTAGAAACAAAGCAACCTTAAAACCTGTATGTACTGACTGTTCAATAATTTTGAATTTTGCCGTTAATTTTAATTGCAAATAAGTATTTCACCGATTTGTATTTCTCCTCTCATTTTTGACAATGTGACAATGCGAGTGTTTTAGAGGAAGTAACATCTTGTCGCTTACCAAAAGTTTCGACTAAGAGATTGTAGAGTGATTGTAACTATGTAACAGTCTAACCTCTTTGGATCTAACAAGGGTTCTATTAATAATTTTACAATTATTGTTGTAATAATATGTTTCAGTTCTAATCAAGGCCATCTGTAATTAGTTACCAAGCACAAAATATCAAACATTACCGTCTGTTCGCAAAGCACATTTCAATAAAAGAAAAATAAAGTTTATATTTATTGAGTCATTTAGAATTATTTTGGATCATAAATACTTCTACTGATTCATCTAAAAAATAAAAAATGTTTAAGAAACAGTAAGAAATACTGGGTTTCTCAGTAATATAGGATAATTTTATTAAAACATAAAACATATTGTAAGCTGATCCCAAATAAAGTTTTATATAGACCTAGCTACCCGAATAAAAAAATGTTAAACAGTAATGTAAAAAACTTGTTTCAAACAATTTTTAGTTTATTTTAGTATATGAAGAAATTTAAAGTTACATTTAAAATTTCTATGTAGGTAGATCAAATATTAAACTCGATTTGTTTTAAAAGGACGATACGGGCAGTATTGTCCTTTGATGTGGTCCTTTGGCCTTCCTAAAAATAAAAAGTAATTTATATTTTCCTAAATAGATATGTTATGTAACTACTAAATATATCGCTATCTATTTATAAATCCAGTCTATTTATAATTAACTGATAAAGAAATTATTAATTTAAATCTTGCATATCACACACAATTATTTATAAAAAAAAAACTGTATTTAAATTTGCTAAAAGAAAATTAAAAGCATGAGTACACTTAAAACTCTACACGATCGCAATGGAAGGCGACATGAATGTAGCAAATATTAACTTTTTCAATTCCATTATCCATATCAGTTAGTCGCCCACACATGTTATTAATGAGGCAAACATGTTTCAACATAGTCTGTAAACTTGACAAATATTTGAAATAAAATTTTGCGAAATGTAACCAGCCAAAAATCGTGAATGTAAATGTTTAGGAATGCTCTTTTAGCAATATTTTTCATAAAGCAACAAACTATGAAGTCTTTGAAACGCAAAAACTCGTTAGTTGAGCCGCAAGTTTAAGAAAAAAAATCTTTTTTATGGCTTGAGGCATGGTGTCAAGATAATCCGTAAATATAACTTACTGCGCGACATATAACAATATTATTACCTATTTTTCTTGTTTCTTCTTAATTAAATTAAAAATTAAAAATAAACATCTGTTATAATTAATGTTTCGTTAATATCTATATTCTCTGGGCTTAACTTTAAAAATACAATCTTTATTTTAACTGTCAATCTGACTTTTAAAAACAAATTGAATTACAAAGAATCATCATAATAATAATTCTGTTGCTATGATACTTGATATCACTTTAGAATATATAAAATCCAACATCTCATATATTCCTAAAGGTACCTTGAAATACCTTGCGATGTAAGGGGATAACTATGATATTTCTATATAAAGTTATACATAATTTATTGTCTAAATACCTATCAGAATTTATAAAATGCGTCAAGGAATTTCACATGCATGATATTTGGAGTAAAAATAATTTACATGTTGAATTTAGAAAATCAATTTAAGGACTAAAATCTGTATTTTGTAATGGTTTGCATAAATACAATGTACTACCTAAAAATATCGACACATTGACTACCTTTAAAGGTGATCTAAAAATATATGCCAGAAATATGATTACATAATTAAAATTTATATAATTTTACAAATTTTTTGTTATTTGTTTACCTGTAGGATAATTCTGTTACTGTAGTTTTTTTTCATATTCATAACTTTTTTTATTACTGTTATGTAAAATATCAATAATCTGAATGTAATTAGCATTCTAAAATGGAATCATATTTAAAATATTTAAAACTTTTTAGGTCATTTTTCATCATTTGAATTAACATATGATTAAAAATCATGAAAAAAATGCAGTCAATCTCTGTTTATAATTACCTTAAATTATTTATTAAGTAAATTTGCAATATTAAAGTAATCAATTTCGGTCTGTCAAACAGAAATGTGTCCAATGTATTTTTGTCGAAAGCATCCGAGTGGTAAAATTTTCGTATATTTCCATTATAATGTATTTCATCGAAATATTTTTGCTAACTTCAGCATTTTCCGTTTTTGTGAAGTTTTGCTCGTTAAAAACATATTGAGCATTTGACTTTTCTGCTTCATTCCTTTTTATAAATTATTTGAACATACAGACCTTGCTACGACTGAAAACGTGCACCGGCATTACTACGTTTAGTTACGTACTAAACCAGTTTGTATTCTATTTACGAGCTTTAAATCAATGTGACAGTGCAATTCGATTACATGTACTTAATACTAATTATTAGTGACTGATAATAATATTACTTTGTTAATTGGAACCATTCATTATGTGTCAATATGAACTGCTGAATAATTAGATGTTGTTATCAAAAGATAACAATGTTGCTGTTATCATAATAATGCCAGCTATAACAAATACTCATGTCGCTACCATAATGACATAAGGTCGTATGTGAAATTTTTGGTATTTTGGGATATTAGCATCATCGTATGTAAAAGTACTGTATTTTACAACACGACAGTACGTTTTATATGATGCGAAAATCTAAAAACTAACAATAATAAATTACGCATGTGCAAAAACGTTTTTTTACAAAATCAAAGAAAGTCATATGTAGCGCAAGTTGTACGTAATGACCGATGATCAAGTGTAAATTAATAACAAAAAGAATAACATAAAATCGTATGTGTTCATGTGTTACACGACCCTAAAATTATAATAAATTATTGACACAAAGTCCTAGTGTTCACTTATAACTTTCTGTCACAGTATTATTTAAAACGAAGGAGCTGAAAGAACGTCGTAAGTATATAAATATTTATGCAGTTCACAATTGTAACAAAAAATATTAGGAGATAAATTTATTAGATTTCAAGTCCGTTTATCTCAAAAAAATTGATTTGATATAAATATTAAACTGATCGTTTTTTGAAGTGGTTCACCTAAAAAAATGGTCCACTTTGATGAGTTGTTAGTTTTAAAGGGATGGTTGTATCTTTGAAAGGTTTTTTGTCAGAAGAGTGTTCCTTCAGCAGCGAGTGTGCGTAATTGCATTCATTTGTGATTATTGATATTGATTTTACAGAGTGATTTGTAAAGCTATGCTTTTCTGTCAATATTTTTTTATGTACATCGAAGTAAACGAGTCACCCTGTATATTTTATTTTAAGGTCATCATATAGCCTGATGTCTTAGCTATGCATAATTTTTTGAATTTTGGTCAAAACTCACTATCCTTTGAGGATATAAATTTTTTTCCACTTCATGTCTATTTGCGTGAAAAAAATAAAAGATTGTTTTGGAATTGACAGGTGTCAATTGAATTGTTTGTAAAAATGCCGCATCTACAAGGTGCAGTACTTGAAATAATAATTGGAATGCTCTCAGTTGGTGTTTCACGGAGAGATATAGCTCGACGATTTAATATTGCATATAGTACGGTCAATCGCGGCAAAGTGCAACAAATCCAGCAGAAAATCATTTTCTAAGAAAAATCGCTCTGCAAAATAGAAGAACTAATGCTATCCAACTGAAACGAGCATTCCAAGTGGCCACGGGAAACATTATTTCAACATCAACAATAAGAAAACGATTGCATGAAGGTTAACTTCCCTCCAGGCGACCAGCAAGGCATCCAAAATGGACTTGTGAGCATAAAAGGCGACGTCTGGAATTTGCTTTGAATCATCAAAACTAGAATGCAAATGACTGGGCCCAATGTTTTTTTCACAGATGAATCATTCCTGATACCAACCGCTTGCGTGTATGGCGACGAGTGAATGAACGTTACAAAGAAAATTGTAAGATAGGCGTTACACCTTTCGGTGGCCGTTCAATTGCAGTGTGGGGTGGGATATCAGTAGACCGTCGCACTGAACTTGTACTTTTTGTCCATGAGACAGTAACAGCTTTGCGATAATTGAAAAGAATTCTGGAACCAACAGTTCTTCCTCGGTCTCATCAAATGGGTGAACACTGAACAATTTGTCCATATGGACGATGACGTGAGACCACATCGAGCCAACATAGTGAATGAATTTTTTTAACAAGGAAATATCACGAGAATGGAATGGCCGGTACTTTCGCTGGACCTCAACCCTATTGAAAACATGTGGGATGCGCTCCAGAGCAGAATGTTGGATCACAAAATGGAACCACATGGGATTGAAGAGCTGGAAAACGCACCTCAAGAAGAATGGGAGGCCATCCCGGGTGACCTAATCAATAACGTCATCAGGAGTATGCCTTAAAGATGCCAGGAGGTGATAAGGAGTAGAGGTGGTCCCACCCATTATTAATTAATGTTTAAAATTTAAAACTCCTTCTTTACTGGTATTGCGTTAAAAATTTATAATAAACTTTCTTTTTGATATTTTCGCAATTTTACGTATGTTTGTAGTAAAAAATCATAAATTTTGATACAAATGAGTTATGACCAAAATTCAAAAAAAAATATACATAGCTAAGACATGAGGCTATATGATGCCTTTGAAATGAAACAGACAGGTTGACTCGTTTACTTCGATGTACATCAAAAAAATTGACAGAAAATTCATAGCTTTACAAATCACGTAAAATCAATATCAGTAATCACAAATGAATGCAATTATGCACACTCCCTGATGAAGGAACACACTTTCTGGTAAAATAAACCTTTCATCCCTTTAAAAGTTACAACTCATCAATGTGGACTAATTTTTTAGGTGAACCACTTCAAAAAACGATTAGTTTATTTCTAGCTATAGCATTGTTGTTAAAAAAATGAACTATTCATTTTTACTACGAGTGTTAAAAAAATACACACTCTAACGGGTGTGTCAAGCTCTACTTTATTGTATTAGTATGATAATAGTACATTGCAATATAAGTGTGAAAATGACATCATTGCAAAACGAATAACGCGAGAATTCGAATCAAACGAGTTTGGCAATAGGCCTTTCCACACGTGTAATGCATACTATTATAAAGTAAAAAACAACGCGTCGATAAAATTGTGGATTATTAACAGCAAAGAAAGTAATATTCCCTCAGAGATTGAGGCAGTCGCTGAGGATATCACAGAGACTCTCCTACTCGGTTATTTCGAAGAAACGTCCAACACGATGAAATTGTCCATTGGTGGTCAGTTTACGCCATGCTTAGAAGCACAAAGATAATAACGTAGATATAACGAGGTTTCTAAAATTAATTGCATTTTTGGAAAGAGAATCAGTAGGCTACAAAGAAAAATATTTGCGAGAGAATAAATTAATGTTTTTTAATAAAATTCTCCAGGTAACGATTTCCCAATAAATCCCAATAAATGAAAAACATATTTTAATTGTTATTTTATTATATAGTCATATTTTGTATATCTGTGACCTATTTTCCAAAACCCGCATCTTCCAAAGATTGCATTATTAATTATGGGTAAATTTGTTTAACCGCATTGTACCACAAATTACCACTTAAAATTATAATATTTTTGCGCCTATAAATTATAATAATTCCAAATGTGTGCTGAGATGGCATGGCGTTTTGGTACTAAAACTTAAATTAAATAGCCAAAGTAGTCTGGGCTTATAAAGAAGGATTTAGAATTGTTCTAGAAGGGTTAGGAATATTCAAGAATATTTTAGACAGCACATAAGGCCCATTATGTGTCAAGAAGCTCAGTATTGAATTGAAATTGTGCGAGTAAAAAAGAAATAAGTTAGGAACTAAAGTAGCTATTTCTAGTGTTTAATAGTGGTTATTGCTAAATCATTCATAATTAATTAGTTAATAAAGTAGTGAGTAGGTGTTGCCAGTTTCAATCAACTAATCTACGATTAGAGGTGTTTATGGAGACAACAAACACGTAAATTTCTCTTCGATTCGCTGCATATATATAAATTTAATACTTAATAGTGAAGAGGAAATTTTTTAATTTTATGTTATTTGCTGATACTATAGACAAATCTCTTCTTTGTGCTTTACTGGAAAATAAACAAATTAATACTAACATAAACGTAAACATCTTATAGAATATGGTCATAATGAACGCTTTACATTAACATATTTTCATTCATTCATTCCACTGAAACCTTCTTCAAGATTCACTAAACAAGAAAAACACCTTTTTCAGATAAAATCTACGCAATTTATCCATTACATTACATAGCATGGAGCGGAAGCCACCTAACCTTGTTAGGCACAAATTGTGTTGTCTAGCATACTTGATTAATGTATACTTGACAATTAACCCCACGTCGTGTTGTAAATTCAAAACTTACTCTCCCTCTCCCAAGTTATGGCCACCTCTCATTAATTACGTAATGGTTCATACCTACTACTACCCGTTATCTCTTTATTTAAGATTTATTTACCTAATTTAGGATTACGAAATTTACCTTGTCGAGGGATATCGGTATCTGTGTTCGGACATAAATATAAATATATTTAAACACCCAAACCGGACATTGATATATTCTTCACATTTTTTTCTGTTTGAAAGGGAATGATACAATTGTTGGCGGTGCGTTAGTTATTGGCATGGACAATAAATTCATCGATTTATTAATATTTTGGTATTCTTTACGATTGTGTTGCATCTGGATGAATATGGTCACTTTTTACACAGTACAGTCAAATTTCAATTTACTATTTGTTCTGTGATATATAAAGTGGTGAGTGATATGTAAGTTCTTATATAAATTACGATATAATAATTAAATCCTTAGGTGATCGTCTACACTAAATTATTACATATTTTGTTATCAACGAGTTGTACAATTTTTCGAATGTAGTATATTTTCAAATAAAATCATTTAGGTTTATAAATGATAGAAAATGGTAGGATAATTTATTTAAATTATGTCAATCGCTTTTTACTACATAACAAACTATTTCATTCATATGTTACAGATATCAGATCAATATAATAACATTACTATAAACGTTTTTCCTAATAACTTCTGTATGACAAAATATATCCAAGGGATCTATATTAAGGCTGCTGTTATTCATTCTATGTTATAATGACTTAACACATTTTTAATCTAATTTAATATACTTTATATCAGTATGCTGAGGATCAGTTGCCGGAAATATTTTCCATTTTTCAGAGCCACTTATAAAAAATATATAAATATAAAGACACCATATAAAAATGCATGTGGTATGTTTATTTACATACTTGTAATATATGCAACCAGTATAACCAGCAGCGAGGCAGAAAGGTACAGCAGGAAACCGATAAACTCCTATGTAAACTTATAGACAGTTTGACACGTGTTCCTCAATTCTGTTAAATATAACTTAATAACATGAAATCGACCCGTTATTTTCGTGGTGGTGTTTGGTTTGGTTTTTGCATAAAACGTGTCTAGGAATTGTGCAGTTACTACCGTTTGTACATAAACTACAAAAAATTATCGAAAACTGCGATGACTTTACAACAGATAATAATATTTCATACACGCCGTGATTGTGAAAGGTATTTAAAATCGATTATCCATCGACCAATTATTGCCGGTACAGTTAGAAAAGATGATTTTTGTATAATTTGTGTGTCATGTACTGTGCATGTAGTCTGTCTTGGAACTTAGCCGAGAATGCTGAGTTTAGAGGTCTCTTTGCAAAATATGTACCAGGTTTTCCTTTACCTAGTAGCCTTACATTGAGTAAAACGTATCTACCAAGAGTGTAAAAAAATGTTTCGGGGTATATTAAAGAAAACGTAAGAAATAAATTTTTATAGGTAATAGTTTATGAAACAACTGACTATTGGTGTAATAAGGTTGTTAATGTTATAATAAGAATTTTGATGTCAAAGGGCTTTATCTCTATTAGACAGCAAAAGTCGGGCTATAACCAATAAACTAAAAAATGGTTTGCACAGGAATCTGGGATACAAAACAATCTGTAAAATTCATGGAAATTATCTGCGCAGTTTGTCAGGATATGCCCATGTGAACTATTTAGTAATTGCACCATTTACCTCGGTAGATGTAGAACGTTCATATTTCTAGTACAAACATACCAAATCGCTAAATTTAACAACCATGAATGTAGAACAAATATAAGTTGTGGCCATACATGCTATTGCGATTGCAGTCATTTTGAATAAACACTGTATCAAGCGGTATGTATTTCATTATTCATTTTATGCTTTTGTTTTTATTTGTCTACGTATGTCCTTCTGTCAACCATATAAGACAGTAATAGTAGCTACTGCTCCTGGACTCAGGACTAGTTTCCTGACCTTGCCGATGATAATTCCTCCATGATAACTGATGTATTTACAGCTCATTGTGCGAATAAATTTAACATGTGTAACGAAATTGCAAGCCATTTCATTCCAGTTTGTTGTTGTCCATGATGAATTAAATTTCTGCTAGTCTAGTCCAGATGGCGCCACTGATTTCTATTGGAACCGTTGGTTGTGCAAATTTTTGCACTAAGTATGTATCTGTCTTTATTGCTCATGCTCTACTCTCAAATGTTTGTCTCTTTCCAAAATATAATCGAGTTTAGGTAGCAGAATACCACCATGCTACTTCCTTCTTACTAATGTAGCGTTCTGAAGACAACATCTCTAGTTCAGAGGTCTGGTAAAATTTTTGTTTTCTGGTATTATCGTGTAATTTTATAATCATTATTTAAAAAGTTGCTATATTGATTTAACGTACATTTGAGGTAATTTTCATAATAAAATCGTACTGTATTTATCTTAATTTACGCCTTGGGCGAATTTGCTTTTCGGTGATCAATTCACCTTTGTTGTTCTTTGGAACAGCCATCATTAATATTGATTAGTATCGATTTATCGTGCCTTGTTGGCAATTTATCTAATATCCCTCTGATATTGTAATAATTTCGTGTGCTAATTTAAAGTAACTTTCGGTTATTGTAAATTTTAGATTTACCCGGCAACGGATGTCGCCATTTTGTATCGTAGTTAGTTGTTTTTTGTCTTTACCTGTTGATGTTTTAGGTCACTTGGCTATGTTGGTAGCTCTGTCAAAAGTGGTGACTGGTGACATTTGGAGATTGGTACACCTTTTTGGACTAAACCTATTTGTTTATAACCTTTGTGAAAATTATATAATGTGGTGCATTTATTTTGTGGTGGATTATTTTATACCAGTGCATATATTTACCAACCAGATCTCAGTAACGTAAGATTTTTCTAAATTTAAAATATCGAATGCTTACTTGAACGTTTACTTAGTATTTAGTCAGGAACACTGCTCTAGTGGAGCCTCGCCTAGTTCTCCGGTAAAGATACCTATTATCTGCAGTAAACATATAGTCAAGCTATATATCTTTATTTAACTTTATCTAGAATTCATTATTACCTCTCTACGAGGAACTAATGAATAATTTAATTTAACGTTACCTTTAATTTGAAAATTATCATATTGTTTTATATTTAGCAAATATTTATTTACGTTATCTTTCTAGTTGTCTGTCTGTATATAGACATTCTAAATTCTATTTTCTTGAAGATTAACTTCTTTTAGTAAAAAATATCTTAACATATAGTGAATACCTATTTCACTTTTTTTATTATCATAGCTACACCTAGTTTATTTGTTAGACTAGTATTTTTCTATTGAACGTAACTTTTATCGATACTTAAGTTAGTTGAAGTCTTCAACTTCCTAAAATATTATGGGATACCGATCTTAGTTTGTTTAGTTTGCAATTCATTCTGTAAATTTGTGTTAACTCTCATATTTTGTCTACGTAGCTGAACAATTCAAATGTCACAGCTTTTTACTTTGTTTTGCCTATAATACTGATTTCATAAAACTCTCCCCTTTTTATGTAAATACCTGGACCAAGAGTAGAGGATAACTGGTGGATCGAACTGATCATTATATACTGGGTGGAGCAGGAAAACAATATTTTATACAACTGGCATTTCGTCTCAAGGGTAACTGCAGTACTGACAGTGGTGATTCAAACTGACACCAAACCCATTAAGAGCTTAACCGTTGGTGGATTCTTCGCTGGACTAACTCATTTGAAGTTACGTAAGATCTTCGTCCCCAGTGAACGTGTATATTTGGTCAGAAGAAATTTCTAAGAGATCAGTAATTTTCTTCTCTTTCAATAACGACATATAATTTTTTTTTTTTTGGTTAGTTTGTTGGTCTTCAACCACACCTAGATTTTTTTTGACTAAAAAGAGGCCATCTGAGCCAATGTAAATATTGTACAAACACCGATCTTTATTATACTTTTTATTAAATATTATCTTTTTTATTCGACTTCCTTCCCAACAGAATTCAAGTTTTAACGTCATATTTACCTTTTAAAGTAAACTTTTAATTATTTGGTACTAGCAAAAGTCCTGGCGCCCAGTCTAGATTTTGTTGATAACTCAAATCAATCTAAGCCCTTATTCTCGACCTGCTAACTGAGCTACCGGTCAATAAGTACAACCCCCAGCTTATTGTGTTATGCCAGTAATTGGACGGGGGGTGTTGCACATGATACCTTCAAATACATATTGCAATTCGAATAGATTGACTTGAATAGAAGTAAAACTACCCCTGTTATGTTCCCTCCTTGATTGACCTTGATTTTTTATTATATGCTCAGTTGAAAGGTACTTCTACTATGCGGACGGACAATCTGAAATTTCTTGGTGTAACGCTAGATAGTAAGTTAAATTGGGAATCTTATACCAATTCTTTTATATCAAGATTGAATTCGTCATGCTATCTAATACGATTTATGAGAGACCAACTTTCAATAGATTGCTTAAGAATGTTCTATTTAGTTTATGTATAAAGTATCATACATTATACAATAATATTTTTGAGTTTCCATTCAATAGTCTACGGCTCTTTGTGCAAATAAACTTAACACGATATCGTTAAATATGTCAGAGTATTGCAATTCAAATGGATTGACTTTAAATGGAAGTAAAACTGCCCTAGTTATGTTCCCTCCAACTATTGATGATTTTTCTTCGTATATCCAGTTAAAAGGTATTTCTACTATACAGACAGACAATCTGAAATTTCATGGTGTAACGCGAGAGAGCAAATTAAATTGGGAATTTAATACCAATACTTTGTATCGAGATCGAATTAGTCAATAGTCATGCTATCAATACGATTTATGAGAGATCAATTTTCAATAAACTACTTATAAATGTTCTGTTTTGCTTATTTACAAAATATCCTAGATTATGCAATAATAATTTGTAGTTACTTTCAATATTAGTGGAAAATATTTAATGCCCAAAATTGCCAAAAACGCACAGTTACATGTACAATGAAAGTCTCCCGTAGAGTTTCATGTAAATCGTTTTTTAAAGAATTGTCTGTACTTACTGCCCGTCCCGACAAATTTCATTCCGCTGTCCTCATGTTTTAACATCGAGAATTTTAAATTTTGTGCAGTGTAAAATGCGAAAATCCCATTTTTTAGTTAAGAAACCTCACCCATGATATCTTCATGGGTGAGGCTCACACAAAGGATGCAAACTATGAAGACATGTGTTTTGGACTTATGGTCCTCATCGACACGGTGTAGCTGAGTTGAAAAGATGGGCACAACGTAGGTAAACGACACAAAGGAACCACTGACAAGTAGTCAGTTGCTCATTTGTGCCTCCAATTGAAAGAACCCGTGTTCAGAGTGCGACAGACAATATTGCCACGTAGGCAACTAGTTATCTGCGTGGAACTCTCTACCCAAGGAATGTAAAATAATAAAGGATATTTCTTCTCCAAGTAACATTTTCCAACCTCTATTATTTTACGTTCCATGTGTAAGGAATTCTACGCAGATAGTAGCCTCCCTGGATATATTGTCTGTCGCCCTATAATTACGGGGTCTTTCAATTGCAGTCACATATGAGCTACTGGCTGACTGTCAGTAGTTTCCTTTGTGTCGTTGTCCTAATTTGTGTCTTTGAACTTAGCAGTACCGTGCCGATGAGGACCATAATTCCGAAACATATGTGTCCACGGTTTGCATCCTTTGTGCTGATTTCACCCACGATATCTTCTGCTTCTTAATTAAAAATTGTGATTTTTGCCTTTTAAACTTTGCACAAAATTTAAAATTTTCGATGTGGAATCATAGGGCTAGCGGAATGAAATTTATCGGATTGATTGCCAATAAAGTAGAGAAGTTTTTAAGATAGAATAGAATAGAATGAAGATGGTTACTAAGTTTTTTGTCTATCTTCTTATTTCTCGCTAGTCTTACAACGTCAAGGAATAATAATTATTCATGATAAAGTAAACAGAAAAAAAAAAACAGAAAAAGTAAACAGAAAAATTCTCATAAAATTCCTTTATTAATGTGACCGGTTTCGTGAACAAATAATTACTTCACATCATCAGACACAGGAATTTTTTTTAAATAAAAAAACCAGGGTAGTCAAATTAAAATTAAAACAGTTTTGCAACATGTCAAATTATAAATAAATGTAAGATATAAAATTTTTTGTTAGTATCTAATTAACTTTTAAATAAAATTTCTAAACTTTAACGTGCTTTTTTAAACACATACATACACTATAATAGTTAAAATATAATATCATTATATTTAACTATTATAGTGTATGTATGTGTTTAAAAGAAGCACGTTAAAGTTTAGAAATTTTATTTAAAAGTTAATTAGATACTAACAAAAATTTTATATCTTACATTTATTTATAATTTGACATGTTGCAAAACTGTTTTAATTTTAATTTGACTACCCTGGTTTTTTATTTATAAAAATTCCTGTGTCTGATGATGTGAAGTAATTATTTGTTCACGAAACCGGTCACATTAATAAAGGAATTTTATGAGAATTTTTCTGTTTACTTTATCATGAATAATTACTCATATGGGATCAACCTATCTACGTTATAATAATTATTGTTTTAATAAAAATTTAAGATTATTTTTTTGTCCAAATGGTTTCGGTTTCAAAAAAAAAAAATTTCTCAGGATAACAGGCCCACTATTGGACTACGTTCGTAAAAAAAATCATGACGCCTAGTACTAATAGTTAAGCCAGAATGACGAAATTTGTGAGTAAAACTGGAATTTAGCTAAAAATACTCGAAAACCCAAATAACTCTTAATCTAACAAATTTCGCATAACATAAATGGGAGTCATATCGATGCATACTAAAGTCCTCTATCACCCTACGCCGGTTGGTCCGTACTCAGTGAAGCACGTTGTACATAATCATTGGCATAGCTATTGGAGTTATTGCTATAATAAAAAAAAACTATCCCAATAACTATTATACCAATAACTATATCTGTTGGGGCTATAACTATATTATTATGCATATTTTAATATTTTTGTATACAATGAATTAACTGTAGTAGAATCACCTCATATAATTACATAAATATAGTAAAAAATGCTCTATTAGTCTGTTATATTGCAATAATAACCATATTTTGAGATACATTAAATGAGAAATAACGCCCTAGGGCATTAAGAATATCCATAACGCCCTCCTAGGATATATAAATTTATAACACATTAACATTTTCATTACAACACAACACAAAACAACTAAATGATGATGGCGTTATTGACAAACAAAATGTGTTGCATAGTTACGGCGTTTACAAACAATTTTGATTATTACTCTCTTTTAAATGAAATCGTCCAGAACATAATATATATCAAATTAATCAGTCGTAAATGTCAAAGAATCTTCGAATTAAATAACACACTAGTAGGACATTAAACTTTGAAGGCACCACAGAATTATAGGATAATGACATAAGGGTGTCGAAGTACATCTACCTCTGTGCGTTATTATCCTTGTAACACTCTTGATACCTTAATAACTATAATGATCACAAGTAAACAGTTAGTAATTATCAAATATTTTAAAATCCCACAAAAATATCTTAAACTTCCAGTCAGAATAATATTCTTTATCCATATATTTTCTAATAAAAATTTGTTTTGTATCAGGTAAGCCTAAATTTGGAAGCCATCTTATGTTAAACAATTGTAATCTAATTATCTTTGTAGTTTTATTTTTTATATTTTGTACAAGGTATTGAAAGTATGAGTACCATTATTGCAACAGGTGTTATATTGAACTAAAAGTAACAAAAAGGTCTTATACATTAGGTGTCTAAAATTCAATGGTGTTGCCAGAAAAAATTTCAAAATATATTTTTGATATTTAAAAGTTAGATACTCAAAAAATAAAACAAAAAATGTAATTTTTAAAAAGGGCATATGACAACATCGCATTATAGTGTTACCAAGTGTCCACTTGAGTAATACATGTTCAGTTGCTATAAGATAGGACTATTGAGTACTGCTTATCGTGTAATCGATTTTTAATGTTGCATAGTGTTACATAGGTTGCTAGACAACCTATGCATTTTTATTTAATTAATAGGTAACGGTATAAATTCTCAAAAAAATTATTAAGAATTTTTTCCTTTTTTGTTCAATACATCCCGTTAAAATAATTTCTAACACCCTGTATATATGAACAATTTTCTCTGTTGTTGATACATTATATATTACCAGAAAAATTGTTCGAAAATGATAGTAAAAAGATTTATGTGCATGTAGTCCTTGTATATCTCATTTTCAGAATTGGTTCGTTTAGGACCAGCAATTTTTACCTACTTGCACATAAAGATTGCTGTAGGATCACCATGTTTCTTTCATAATATATCTCGATGTCAAGGTTTATTTAACACATACAACTTTGCATAAAAATATCTGATGTTCAGAACTTGTAATATAAATAATCGAGCATAGGTGTAGAGAGATATTTCTTTCCAAGCAAAATAGTCCACATCTTGTTTAATTACATTTTTGAGGGCATATTTCCCTCTTTTTTATTATTTGTAAAACATTTTATTTAAACCTCGAGAGATAATAATATACACCACAAATTTCTATTTTTATCATAAATGTGTTTCTCAATTTCTCTTAAAATGTAAATAATAAAAGTTTGTTTTAAAAGCTCCATTAAATTCGTTAAATCATATTTATGTTGTACCCCCTAATTGTGGAAAATGTATTTGCTCTTGTAAACAAACATTTTTCTGTTATCATATAAATTATGTTTGCTAGCCGATAAAACTCGATATGACATATTGAAATGCTGCAATGCGAATATACAATTGCTGTCTCTCAGCAAGATTCCAACCTAAAATAATTACCGATCCACCACCAGAGGCATGTATTCGGCCGTAATTCTCTCAATCAGTTTACAAACAATGCAATTAGTCTAAATATGTTGCATCTACAGATATGGACCTGCCACTTACTGTGGTTAAATTTGGTGTTAATAACTTTAGGGTTAATTTAATGTTAAAAGGTACTGAAGGATATATCAAATATAAATTAAATTATAATTATTATGCGTTTAAAAGTATTGTAACTTATCCAATTTGATAAGATTAAATCAAGTAAATAGTTTCCTTCAGTGATGTTGGCCGGACTCATTTTCAATATTAAATAAAAAGAAAAATTCGTGTTTTTTTTACCTCTTCACGATGACCTTATTGTTTACTTCTTGATGAAATGACGTATGATAGCGTTATCTACGGTGAAATTTTGACGAAGCAATCCCATGCTCCAAATGTCATATATAATTCACCAGTCACTCCTGGCCCCTACCTTCCCGGACAATACGGTTACGTCATTTTGATGTGAAATTTTCGTCAAATTTCCTCAACCGTTACGTAAATTTGCCCATTTACATGACGTAAAAGTGATGTGTATTATGACGGGCCTAAGTCACAGGCCGATGACTTCATATTATTACGGGAAAATTACGTATTTAAAAATGTCAGTAATACCAACATTTCAAGGTATTAATGACATAACTATGACGCATACTAATCACAATATATTCGTCATAGTATTACGTAAAAATGACTTACTTCAGAGAGTCAATCCATGTGTGTACTAGATATTAAATAGGCTGATTGCATTATATTTTCGAAGATCGTGTTCAATTTCTAAGAGAAAACAAAAGGTACAAAAATTATTTTAATCTCCTCTCTCGATATAATGTAGAAATTTTAGAAACATCGCTAGTCAAAATTTTAAAATAAAATTCTACCTTATATAAAAACCAGTAAGAGATCAAAATAAATTTTGTACCTTTCGATTTATCTTGGAAATTGTTTTCCGAAAATATGCAATGAACCATTTTACATCTAGCGTGCATATAGATGACAACCCCATCATCGTTGAAAATGGACATCCTGTACATAAATGGTAATGGTAATGGTGGGGGAGGCTGACGCCTGGCAATTAGACCGCGACGGGTCCTTTTTTTACCAACCCTCAGCTGACCCCTCAGCTATGAGCTACTCTTGCTCTCTCGTCGAAACTTTTCGAGCTTCTAATGAAGGTCAGGATGTCACTCATTGCGAGGAAGCTCATCTCCTCCCGTAGAAGCGCCTCAGAACCGAAGATACTATGACTCAGGCGCCCAAACGCTTCACACTGTTCCAGAATGTGGTAGGATGTTTCTTCACCACTTCCGCATCCTGGACATGTAGGGTCTTCCAGGTACCTATCAATGATAGATGCCTTCTAAGTGTGCAGTGGCCTGTCAGAACTCCGATTAAAAGATTCAGTGTTCAGACTCCGGCCCAGTAGCCAGGTCGATCTCGATTTGTTCGGCCCCGTCACAAAATTTCGAACCATCTGCATTTTTTTATGTACCCTACATAAAAAAACATGACAATTCAACGGCTTCGACAATTGAAGGAAAGTTTGGAAATAGGAAGGTTAAAAATAAAATAAGTAATGAGAATAAATATTAAAAATATTTTAATAGAAACTTCAACAGTTTCTAAAACAAAAGATTAAACCAACAAAAGTATGAATACATATAAAGAAATATTTGTACCAGAGAACAAATTTTTTTAAACATTTTGAAATGATAAAAACTTAATTAATTTCTAACAGTTTTATAAACTAAAAAAATACATATAACAGAAAACTTAATAAGAAAACATAGAAGTCAGTATGTGAAAAATTATATAACCCTGTATTGAAAAATATATATGTATAGTTTATTTCATACTTATTTGCAACATAAAAAAACGTCGGCCTCTTTGACGATGATAAAGAGATCAAGGAAGCCGATGTTTTTTATGTTGCAAATTAATTTGAAATAAACTGTAATCAATCACATACCAATCGGTTTAAGAGAATGTACACATTTTCTTATTATTTTTGATGGTCAGTCATGCTGCTATGGTCATTATCTTTGTCGCTGCTATAAACTCTTGTCAGTCGTTTTGATATTCTTTTTTTCAAGAAGTTTCCCTTCTGATCGAGTCACTTATTAATTCCGCTAATTTAACATTTTTTGAGCCATCTCCAAATAATCTATGAATAAATTATTAAATATTATGTAATAACCTGCTCTATAAAATAACACTAGATACCTATGTTATTTTATTTGAGACTAAAGACTGAATATATAGATAAATAAAGATTACACATTGCATGTTTGAAGTTATGAGTGCCGTGTGATTATTGTAGCTTTAAATTAAACTAATTGTAAAAAAACAGGATAGAGTTAATATGAGTGAAGGAAAAATTGAAATATATTGAGGTTGATCTAATAATTTAATCAGTTACTATATTATTGTTAATTTTATGATATCGAATTTATAAATAAGCGGTATTATGTTTTCGTGGTTTTAACAACTAAAAATAAAATTTTCGAGGAATAAACCCATACAACAAAGTGAATATATCGAGGGAAATAAGGAATAACGAAATAAAACCCCTACCTTTTTTAATAAAACATCGTGCAACCGGGAATATTTGTCAATTTCTTCGTCTATTCTGCCGTTTTCTCAGAGCTCGCTTAAAAACATTTACATACACATCTTTATAAAGGTGAGAGAATATCTCCTTTTTTCTAGGTGTAAACCACTTGCAGATAATTCTGCTCCCTCCTTGAATTCAATAACGGCAAACATGGCGAGTAATGCGAGTACAGAAGATAATGTTTAATGGCGAAAATGACAAAATAAAACTAAGTTGGTGTATTTCATAAAAGTTATAATATAACAAAATGACAATTAGCCACATTGACTACCAGCCGCCATATCACAAAACATAAAACAACACGGAATTATCAAAATCACAGCAAAAGGCAACATAGAACACCAAAAATCGCACAGGTAGAAAGGTTTTATCGCTTTCGTGACCTTTCCTACGCAGGTCGCCATTTCCATTGTTGTCAGACTGCTAAATAATAATAAAGGTACCTATCACACTTTTCATAAAAAAAAAGAAAATAATAATTATTTTTTCGTTTGTAAACGTTCAAAAAGGATAACGTGAATGACGCAATACACTAATATTTTTCATAAATAGATGCCGCTGGCCCACTTGGAATAAATATAAAAAAACGCAAAAAGTAATCTATTAAAAGATTATTTTCGCTATTAAATACTTACACATTAAAAGCGATCCCACATATGATATATAGTTTGATAGAGAACAAATTTTTTCTTTTTATTTAAACCATAGCCAACTTTGATTCCCTTTAAAAAAAAATACAACTTTATGCCATACAATATGTGGTTTTTCTACATATTTTTTTTTTAGATTCGTCACAATTTGTTTTAGTTGTTATTAGTTCTTTATTGTTCCGTAACAAATTTTGCGCTACAGATAGCTTACACTTTACTTTAATTAAATTTTTGAACGGCTTTTCAACTGTTTTCAACTTTTCGGGTAATTTACGTGCTACGTAGGCATAGACGTCACATAGTAATGTCTACGCGCATGTTACAATTGCTGTCTTTGGAAGTTATTGTATGTAGTTTGATTATTGGTTTACGTGTAGTAATTAGATTTTTCTGTTATATGTACAAGTCATCTGTGCATATGCATGTATATTTTTGATATTTGGCTTAAATATTCCGTGCATGTTCACGTATTGGTGATTTTTCAAATTCTCTCTTCCAAGCGTAATTTTGGTGTTCAGCGACTCGTACATCGAATGGACTAGATGACTCATCAATTATAAATTTACCGCACAAGAATTATGCTCGGACGGGAGAATTTGAAAAATAAAAGAATATATGAACACGCGTGTGGAATAGAAATAACATTATTAAGTGTCGTATTGCAAAGTTTTTGGAAAAAGGAAGTAACAAATACAAGAAAAAACTTAAAGAATTCGCCATTATTTTGTTGAACGATGATAAATGTGTGTCCAATTACTGTGTAGATTTTTGTAGGAACTGGTTGCCAATCCTTAGAGACGAGGTAAGTAGACAAAATGTCATTATAGCATAATGTCTCAATTATCTATGGAAATATGTAAACAGAAAACTGTCATGTTTGACATTACTAAAAAAAATTTTTATAAAAGAAATTTTCCTAGTTTTGAGAACGCAATCAAAGGGTATGCCGAAACGTGAACTTTTAATAATTTACAATATTTGACGTACGTTTTATTTTCAAATTAATGTTTTTTAGGTGTGAGACATTTTTGGAGAAAAAAGCATTTTTTTTTCAAAAAATCAACCTCACATCTTTTTGGCGCAGAGATTTATTTAGTAAAGAATTTTTTTAAATAATTTATATGACAGTGTCTTAATATCCAAGAAAAGTGAGAAGAAACATCATAGGATGCCGTGAATAAAAAAACTATAGGCAATAATTTAAGTTAATTGTTTTAAAATTTCATTAGTATTAATAGATAATTTTATTTCATAGTAATAACCTATTTTCCAAATTTATTAAATTATTAATTTATTTATTAATATGTAAATATTCATTTCATGTATATTGTGTGTTGCTTTTTTTGCTTTTTTATTTAACTAAATGTCTGTTATGCCAAATTGCATCTGTCTTAATCATAAAAACATACCTATCATGCACTTTATATTTTTGTCGCACCTTACTATGCACGGGGAACCACCATCAAGAAGACTTTTTGTTATTGATAATACAATATTCATAATTGCTATGTCTCAGTAAATTAAGTAATACTTTGTAACCAAGTTGTTACCGACATAACAAATATACAAGTTCAGTACATAATGAATTAAAACTGTACAAGTTACAGTGTATTCCTCTTTCATAATGTCTTATAATAACAAGACAAAGAAAACAGGGCTCTGTGCCAAATAGTTTTACCCTATATCTTAGTTCTCCTTTTAACACTCTGTATGTTTTAGTAAGGATAAACTTTCAAACACGTTCACCAAGTTAAAACAACAATACCAAGAATGTTCATTTCTAGTTTGGCAAGTATAATAAGGAAAGGGTTTCTGGGTAATCAGACTGTGATATTCATTTTAGATATATGATTATTGTATTTTGGAATTTCATGAAATGGACTGTATTAGATACAGTGTTAATGTGAACATGTAGATAAACCGGTTCTTCAGCATATATTTTTCGGAACAACTCATAACTTTCTTTACATTTACATGTCGTATGTAGAGATAGAATATATAATACAGGACATAGAAATGTTTAAGCCAATATTCGCTAATATGAATTAGAAAATGCAGTGCATGTATACCAAATAGAAAGACAATTATGACAACACAACATCTAAAAAGAAAAAATTTAAATGAGAGTTTCTTATTCTCGCTGAAATGTGTGCAATGTAAAATTTGAAATAATATTTCAAAAGATATAGATCAGAATTTTTTAGTGCAGCTTTTAATTTACTCAGAAGAGCACAAGTTTGTATCCAACAAGAAATAGGGTATTTTCTACATACGTCTTGTATAAATTGAATAATTTCTTTTTCGATTTCTTTAATACCTTTTTAAGATATAAATGCGTTATTTTCTCCTGAATAAAGAAAACAAATTTAATTTTTTATTAACTTGTGAAATCGTTTCTAAAACGTAGTACCTGATCGAAAAAATACAATTTATGATTTTGTTTGCAGAACTAAAAAGTGAATTTAAATAAAAAAATATTTTTCCAAAATTAAAGCATCGGCGTACGGTTATTTTAGTGCTTAACTTAAAAGATTCTACGCCACTGAACTGAACCTGTTGACTCAAACTAGCCTGATTAATTGTATTTAGTTAGACACTTAAGTGTACTAAATCTCAATTTAATAGTCTAGCTTTTGAAAATCTTAAAAAAGACTAGAAATAATTTTTTTTCAATACTCTATATCTCCGAGGAAGCATTTTTAGAAAAATATTTATAACAATTATTGTTCTGTGTTGGATCATAGAATCTCCAGTTGTCGTTTGTTGGTGATTTTGAAAAACATCCTGTATAATGCAGAGGTTAAAGTTAATTCTACGCATAAATCTCAAAAAGAATTGAATATGTGAACAAGTTTTACTGCAACAAACAAAAATTAAATAAAAATTTTATTGTTAATTCAGAATTAACACGATGTACCGTGTGTTTGTGACAAATCAGTTTTGTTTTGCGTATCTTTAAGAGAAGCTTAAAAGATATAGTAATTTCGTCAGGATTGTTCCCGATATTATCAAGAAAACAAGTAGGAAAATAATTACAGAGAAAAAAATTCAAGGTGATTTTTTTCTACAAGTATTTATTAAGTTCATTGCGTGTTCCAACACATTAGCCAAAACTATTTATTACATATAATTTGAATGTTATCAACAAATTATGTTTTCATAAATTTGTATTTTTTTATAATGGTAACGTGCGTCTAAAAGAAAAATTTGTGAATAGATATTATTTGTTCCCATTTTAACTTGAGAAACTACGAAACACGAAAATGTTTTCTACAATGCTTTTATTTAAACACTAGCACCTAGAATAGCTCTGGATCTTAAGTAGACAAGATTTTGAGAACAAAACACGTAAATCTTATGACATAATTCTAAAAAAAAAATAAATCGGTTCATCTGTTTCTAAGATAGCGCCAGAAATGGTTCATTGAATAAATAATAAATAATATTACGCTTATAATAATAATAATAATAATAATAATCGACTTTATTAAAGATAAAATGCAGTACATAAATTTTTAATAACACAGAGAGGCGAACCAATTTATACGCATCTTTTGAACAAAATAGCAGCGATACGGATTTTGAGGAGTTAATTTTTAAGCCATGTTTATAACAGAATTCATTTATACTTGCCAAATCTTTATTAATTTTGTGTGACAATTGATTGAAATCGGACATTTTAAAATTAAAGCTAAGTTGAGTGTCGTCAGCATAAGATTGTATATTACAAAATTCAACATAATTGGCTAGATTAAAAGTGTATATTAGGAATAATAAAGGTCCCAAGACTGATCCTTGTGGGACACCTGATACAATTATTTATGAACTTGATACACCTTTCTGTGTTCTTACTTTTTGGACACGATCGGTTAAATATGACTCGAAGAAGTTTATTGCAGTTTCATTAAGACCGTAATATTTTAACTTAGCTAATAGTACATGATGATGTACCAAATCAAAAGCCTTTGATAAGTCTAACATGATTAAAACGACGCCATTTTTATTGTCTATCTCACGAATAATGTTGTCACATAAATACATAAGTGATATTGCCGTAGTGTGGCCACTACGAAAACCAGATTGGTGAATGGGGGAATACATTGCTTATTGATAAAAATTCAAATAACTGAATATGTACAACTTTCGCCAAAATTTTACTTAAGATGCATAATAAACTGATGGGACTGATCGTCATATTGAACATGATTTTTCTTTTTCGCTATTGGAAATATAAGTTGGAAATACTCCACGTTCCAGATACACATTAATTATATGTGTAACATAAATTAGGACCTTAGGTAAACACAATTGTAGCATATACACCGTTATGCCATCGGAACCGCTAGCATTAGATTTAATTTCCAAGATTATTCTTGAAACATCAGCCAGACTAATAAGTTTAAAATTGAAAGTCATATTTTCATTATACATTTTATTATTATACTAGTTTTCCGTGCTTCTAGTTATATTCAAAGGTACATTGCTAGAATTAAAATTAGTTAAAAAGTGTTCGTTAATTTCTACTGGATCTATAGAGACAATAATTATTAGTTTATTAAATGTTCAAAATGTGCTCTATTGTTTGCTAAACAATAATATACTGCTAATAGAACTAGGGTATATACAAAAACCGACATTTGAAAGATTTTGTTTTCGAATTCCAGTAATTCAAAAATATCGGTTAAATCGGTTTTATGATTTGTACTAAAAAAAAAAACTAA
Organism: Rhamnusium bicolor; assembly: GCA_029963845.1. Taxonomy (NCBI): domain Eukaryota; kingdom Metazoa; phylum Arthropoda; class Insecta; order Coleoptera; family Cerambycidae; genus Rhamnusium; species Rhamnusium bicolor. The sequence continues at coordinate 428,894 of JANEYF010000603.1, read as the reverse complement.
ATGCAATTAAAACAGTAAAAGAATATTTACACTGTATCAAAATTTATTTTATTTAATACAGGATGTTTTAGGTATGCAGTCGTCAAATTTTAGGTGTGATTCTACTTCAAAGAATATTTTAAAAAATTGTTATGAACATAGGTCCGGAAATCCCTCTTAGGTAGCTAAGGGCCTCCTGAAGAACCCTTTGAGCATTAGTGACCCGTTTTTACATATGATCTGATATCAATAAAGGTTATTATTTTATATTATCCACCAAGAGTAAATTCAATCATGGAAGCGCAAAATGGGAAGAGTGGCTTCCTTCTTCCCCGTCCAAATTTTTTATGGGTACTTTTTGTGATTGTTTTATCAGAATATAATTGCTTGGTCAAAAACACACAAGAAAGCTTGTCTCGTTGTAACGCCGTATGACCAAGAAATATGAACCTAAAAGATATATGCATTCATGCCAAGATTTTTGAACGGGTCTTAGCTCCAGGGTATCATCATCTAATAGCCTGTGTGGCCATTTTAAACATTTAATTTAATTTCTTCATTTTCAGAACCTGTTGAGTCCTGTAATTTAATGATTATAGGTTGTTTCTCCTCAATTATTCAAGAGACTAATAGATGCAATTTCACTAAAATGTTTATTTTTATTCATATGTTGATAGGTTTATCGGTATATATGAATGAACAATCAATCCCCAGCCAACCTCATTGGTACGAACCTGTGTCACGTAAAGCAGTTTTTCATTTGTTATTTTAGGAAATTGATTGACTACGATATTTTATAATTGTTGTTTTTGAAGCCTGGGAAATGCATGTGTTTCTTTAGATTCATATTTATCAAAAACTGTTGCTCCTACGGTATTCCGATAAGACAACATTCAAAGATCACACAAAAAGTTTGGAGGTGGGAGAAGGAAGCCACTCTTCTGATTGTGCATTCCCATGATTGATTTAATCTTGATGGATAACATAAAATAATAACCTTTATTGATGACAGATCATGCGCAAAAACTAATCACTGTAACTCAAAGGTTGAATGAATAGGACAGGACCTGAGAAGACGTATTGCATTTTTTTAAAATAATAATTTATTATAAATTAAATACCACAGAACACCACAAAAATTAAAGTGATTATAAATTAAACGAAGACGAGACGTCGGAGCCCTATCGAATACAAATACCAGTAAATGGTCAAGTATTACAAAGACCTAATACAATTAAAGATCTCATTGTTATTTTTAATAGAAGTTTAATAGTTTCAACGATCACATAAATGAAACTCTCTCATCAGCGTTAAAAAGTCTAGGTTTTGTAATTAGGAATATAAATTAAATACCACAGAACACCACAAAAATTAAAGTGATTATAAATTAAACGAAGACGAGACGTCGGAGCCCTATCGAATACAAATACCAGTAAATGGTCAAGTATTACAAAGACCTAATACAATTAAAGATCTCATTGTTATTTTTAATAGAAGTTTAATAGTTTCAACGATCACATAAATGAAACTCTCTCATCAGCGTTAAAAAGTCTAGGTTTTGTAATTAGGAATCGTAAGGAATTTAATAACATAGATATTATGATATTACTGTATTATTCATTTGTACGATCAAAATTAGAATACTGCTCACTGGTATGGTCTCCGGGATATGTGACTTATGTAAACAGCTTTGAAAACATTTAGCGCCGTTTTGTTAAATATTTATGTTTTATCAAGGATGGTAGCTACCCTGTAACTGGTTATTCTCAAAGTATTATGTTGAAAATATTTGATATGTCTAATTTGGAAAATAGAAGGATAATTCACTTCACTCACTCCACTCTTTATAAAATTATTTACAATGTGTTTGAATGTCCAGCTACAATTAAATGTATCAAGGCCATCTTAGATATGTATATATATATATATATATATATATATATATATATATATATATATATATATGATTTTGAAATGTGAAGTCAACTATTCTTTCTTTGTTAATATTTCTTTCTTGCATATTTATGATTTTTCCTTTATGTGTTATATTATTATTATTGATATTATCTTTTTTTATATAATATACCTACTTTTATTTTATTTGTACGAACTGTTCCCCCTCTGTAATTGGTTACCTGTAGAGTGGCTGTATCTAAATAAATAAATAAAATAAATAAATATTTTAAAACTTTGTATGTTGCTTTAAAATTTATAAATTATGCTTAAATAAATGTTTCCAACAATTAATGTAGGATTCCAACAATTAATGACGTCTGTTTTGATGGTCCTGAATACGATCCTGTTTTTTCTCAAAACTATATCTACCTCAAGTCTAGAATTATTTTTGGTGGCTTGCTTTGAAATAAAAGCATTGTATATTTATTAGGGTGTATCTTATTCAACGGAATTCACAAACAGTATTTCCCATATATACATATAAAAAGACGTATTTATAATAAAACGTACTATTATAATATATCTTTATTTAGCTTAAGCAATTTTTGTATATATAATTGACACAGAACAGAATTAATTATTTTAAACAAAAAAAATGAAATATTTACATATCACTTTTAAAAAAAACTTTTTACATATTCACAGAGAAGTCTTTTGAACGTTGTGAAGTTATTAATAATTTTTAGATGTGTTGACATATTATTAAGTATTTTTAAACCTTTAGAGAGAAGAGAGTTATTAGTTTTGTTTCTAGTAAATGCTTCAATGAAAACATCTGTAGCATTCCTAGTTGGATAATTATGAATATCATGATTAATACTTTAATCTATCGTATAGGTAGGTTGGTAACATTTTGTTTTTCATTTTATAGGTAAAAATTAAAGTTTTAAATATGACTCTTTGATGTACATTCAAAAAATTTAAAACTTCTAACATTAATTTTATTATTGTATATTTATTACATCCTAGTATAAGTCTCATTGTTTAATTTTGTAATTTTTGTATTTTGTCGTATTTGATTTTGACTTACATTGAATAAAACTGTTAAACAAAATTCTAAATGAGGCGCAATCAATACGCTTTGTATAAAATTAATTTTGTATACATACTAAGAGATGATCCTATTCTATATAAAAAGTGACATTTCTTTGACATTTTATTCATAATGGAATTTGCATGACTTTTAAAATAAAATTTTTCTCTATTATGACTCCTAAATATTTCATTTCGGTAACTTTTTCCACAGTGTTATTATTTATCGATATATTAAATGATTTATGAATGCTCTTTAATTTACAATTATTTCCTATAAACATATATTTAGATTTCTTAATATTTACATATAAATCCTTATTACACAATCAATTGTACATGTTTTTCAATTCATCATTCATTATACTTTTCATTAATTCAGGATTTATACCTATTATAATATCATAGTATCATCAGCAAACATACTTTTTTACATATTTTGCAATATCATTTACATATAATAAAAACAAAATAAGTCCCAAGACCGTACCCTGTAATACAGCATTTAAATTTTCTAGTCGATCGGGTACAAAATTTGTATATTTTATTTTTTGATAGCGATTAGATACATCAGAATTAAACCACTCTAGTATAGTGCTAACAAATACCAATTTTCACAAGTTTTCTCACCAGTAATTCTCTATTAACAGTTTCAAAAGCTCTTCTAAAATCCAAGGAATCTGCCAACATAATATTATTGTCATCAATTGCTTTAACCCATTTATGACTTATATTTAGTTTTACCGATTCACAAGAATGTTGTTTACGAAATCCCGACTGAATTGAGTCTGTCACATTATTTATATCACAATATTTAAAAGTTGGATTTTTACTACAATTTCCAAGACTTTTCATATACTGACATGGTATTTATTGGCCTAAATTCTTCACAGAGTTGAGTATTACATGCTTTGAACACAGGTACAACACATGATGTTTTCTAGTCACTGGGGAAAATTTCACTCTATACTGATGAATTTACAATATCCAGAAAACGATTTCTGGTAACCATAAACGGGTCCTTAATTATTTTTGCAGATATACTATATTTTGTTTCAGCAGCATCTTTTAATGTGTACACAATTGTTTTCAATTCATGCAGATTAGTAACTTTAAATACATTAAATAGCTCATGATTGTCTATGTCTATGTCTATCTTATAATTTCACTGATTATAAATAATGTTGATACATTTTAAGAAATATTTGTTAAATTTGTTTGCTACGATTTGCTCATTTGAAATGTCCACATTCTCAAGTATTATATGTTTTTATATTCATCCACAATTAGTTTGCTGTTATTTTTATTTCCATCTATTATTTTATTAAAGTATTTTTCTTTTTTCATTTCTTATTGTAGCTGTTTGTTATGTCTTTGTATTCATCCATATATTTCTTATTCTGTGTAAAAGTTGCTTCTTCGTATTTTCTATCTCTTTCTTTCATTATATTAATCATTTCATAATTAATCCATTTGTTATATTGATATATCTCTGTAATGGTAAATTCAATGGTAGGACAAATTATATTGTGTGTGCCAGATATATCATGTATTTTATTAGGAAATTTGACAAACTATTGACACCATTGATACTGTTATTCCAATCTGCACATATTAACTTATTGTGGAAGTTGGCCGCATTACAACTTTTTGAAGAACGTTTTATAATTCCAAGTTGTTAATTTTTTTTTCTCAAATTTGGTATACCAATAGACAGTATAATCACTGATTTTTGGTGTTACATTAACTTTATATGTAAAATTTTTGTTGCTTGTAATCAGGTAATCTATTACAGTTGAACTATGATGTGTTATTCTAGCAGCATTTTTTCCAATTTGTTGAAGCTGTTTTGATAGATATTACTAAATTTTTTTGTATAAGTCACATGATCCTGTTAATTCAAAATTGAAATCCTCAACAATTATTATTGTTTCAGTGTTATTAATAATATTCTTAATATAATATTGAAAGTATTCTAAAAATAAAGCATCTCTTACCTGTAAATCACACTTATAAGATAGTTTTCATTTGATATTTCAACTTTAATAGGTAAAAGCCAAGAATAGGGCTCCAGGCATTCATTTTCCCTCTTTATGTATCAATATCCTTCTTGTACAAAAATAAGTACCCCTCTAGTTTTTCTATTTTTATTATATTAAGAAATGTTATTCAAGATGTAAATAGAAATAAATAATAAATTCCCAAACAAATCAAGGAATTATTGTAAAAGTATAATAATACATAAATTTGACAAAAAACTTAATCCAAGATTTGAGCAGTATTAATATACATTTGGTATATTCTGATCCTATTTTACACTTCAGCTTACTCGAATCGAACAAGTTCAGTATAAGGTTGAAAATGATCAACGCTCATCTTGAAAGCAGTTCACTCAAGTGTATTAATATTGATACTTGACTTGATTTCATCTTTAATAGCATTTAGATAAGGAGCTTTACGATAGAAATTTCAAGATTCATACATTCAAAGGAGCTTTGTTCAAAAGAAAAATGATTTTTTGTTACGAACGATCCTTTAACTATTTTAGGTCTGTAAATGAAATAAATATATACATTTATATGTTTATCAACACAGTGGAAGCATTTTTCACACTTTTGATTTTTTTTACATTTTTCCTCTATTCATGCTTTTTTATGGTTGTATCCTTGCCTGTTTGTCAGGGGAGGGTTGCCAAGATTAGGAACAACCCTTTTTGTGACTTCTTTAATTTTTCAATGAAACCGTATGCAATGACAGCATTAAATTAAAAACATTAAATCATAGTAGGGAGTTGCGGAAGTGAGCAGCGGGTGCTCTAAGCCATCACTTTTCAGGAGAATTCCACCTCTATAGCAAATGAGACAGCACGGTAATAGCCAAGGAACCGTCACTTATTCTCTTGCATCTCTCTTAACATTTGTAACTATTTTACCAATTTGAATTTGCTTGACAAGCTTAAAAATCGTATACGCGTTATATCTAAAATAACTGTCCCATTTTTCCGAAAATAATTGAGACATTGCTATGAAATTGAGAAGATGCAAGTTGTGTACACTACGAATCATAGTTTTCGTCTCTCCATTCAAAATTACATTAACGGAAAAATGCAAAACCATGTCATTTTTTTAAACGATTCTTAATTAACAACTAAATGATAAGTAGGTGATGAATGATTTTGAAATGAGTTTAACTTAAAGACGTTGCATCCTATCAAAAAATTATAAGAAAACATTTTGTGCATTAATGTTAGTAAATATCGAAAAGAAAGAAACAATAGCTTAGGGCAGTAGCGTCCCATTTTTTTTGTTAAGAATATATTCGACACTCCCCACCGTCATGGAGAGATAAAAAGCATGGTGCGAAGTGTATTGATATACGTTACATTCATCTTCTAAATTTTATAACAAAAAAAACTAAAAATAAATTAAAATTTCAACGCCCTGTATCTCGAAATCTAAACGTTTTCAGCTATATAGTTATATAATATAGTTTATATAACAAATACATATTAACGTAGGTAGGTTAATCCCATATGAGTAATTATTCATGATAAATAGAATAGAATAGAATAGAATGAGTTTATTTAGCATAAGCTATTTACAATACCACATGACTTGTACACAGTTATTCCTTATTTTATAATCTAACATCTGTATATAATTTAGTTACATTTTTAATAAACAGTTTTAAATTACCACATGATTTTATTTCAGTAGGCAAAGCGTTGTACATACGTAATCCATCACTAAATGTTGACTTTTTTAAGAAAGATATTTTTGTATGATCTATGTTGTAATTTTCAGCAGATCTCACTGAATAATTATGCAACTCAGATCTTTTAACTAAAAAGTGTTTAAGGTAGGTAGGTACTAAATTTTTGTCGATTTTATATATTAAAATTAAATTTGCTCTTTCAATACTTTGCTCCACTGAAATCCAACCCAGTTGGTTTAACATAGTCGAGATAGGTGTGTACCTGTCACAACTTAATATTACACGCATTCCTTTATTATGTAACACTGGTAACCTCTTAATATCTAATGTGTTACATGATATTAATAGTGAAAAGCAATAATTAAAATGTGGGTAGATTATAGTATTGTATATAATTAATTTTGACCATTGCGTTAAGTCGGCAGATATTCTTCTAAAGAAGGAGATCTTTTTGCCAATTTTCTTACATAAATAATCAACATGTTTTGAAAATGTTAACTGTTGATCTAAGATAATTCCTAAGTATTTAATTTCACTTACAATTTCAATTTTTGTATTATTGATGTGCAAAACCTGTTGACCATTTATATACCTTTGGCAGTTATTTTTAGTTCCAAGGACCATACATTTGGTTTTTTCATTATTGAGTTTCAATTTATTTGCACATAGCCATTTATATAGTATACAAAGCTCTCCATTCATTATATTCGTGATTTCAATATGACTCTTTCCAGACACAGAAATTAATGTATCATCCGCAAAAAGGGTTTACATATGAGTTTTTTAGGATATGATTCATGTCATTCACATATATAATAAATAATAAGGGCCCCAATACACTACCCTGAGGTACCCCATATGAACTGAGAATTTTAGTAGATATCTTATTATTAACTTTGGTCTTATGGTACCTGTTTTCTAAATAATTTTCAATCCATGTCAAGGCTTTTCCACCACACCATACTCACTTAATTTTTTTTACTAACCTACGTCGATCGATAGTTTCAAACGCTCGCTTTAAGTCTACAAACACACTTAAAACTACGTTCCCATCATTAATCTCGTTCCTCCACTTTGCACACACTAATTGTAAGCTTGTTTCACATGAATGGCTTTGCCTAAATCCCGATTGACCACTGCATAAAAGTTTGTTTCCTTCAAAGTACTCCCTCAGTTGTTCGGCTACCACAATTTCCAATATTTTATCCACAATCGGGATATTCACTTGCTTCTTTTTGGGTTTTGATAAAGCAAACAGAAAAATTCTCATAAAATTCCTTTTATTATTGTGACCGGTTTCGTGAACAAGTAAATTACTTCACATCTTCAGACACATATTTATAAAAATTCCTGTGTCTGAAGATGTGAAGTAATTTACTTGTTTACGAAACCGGTCACAATAATAAAAGGAATTTTATGAGAATTTTTCTGTTTGCTTTATCATGAAATACATATTATTTCGGCGTGTTCTATCGATTATCTACATTTTCTGAATAAAATCTGGCCCACCCTGTATAAATACGTAATTCAGCTGTATTTGAAACAGATCTAACAAACATATTGACAGTTTCAGTAAAACTGAATTTTTTTATTAAAAAGCTTTTACAACCAATTGTTATTTTTAAATTCCTAAGTAACAATTTAAACACCTTTTAGATTTATTTTAGTTTTATCTGTGCCTTAAAGTGGCTAGCTCATAAACTAGTTTTATTGTATGCCAAGTGCGCTTAAAAATAATTTTGTCTTAAAGTAAGTTTTAAAAAGTCCTCAAGAAATTATATCAAAACTAAATTATCTTTTAGTCTTTATTGGCTTATTGACTTATTAAGGCATTTGTCAAGCTTTCAATAAAACTTTATAGCTATTAAGTCCAAGTTAGGAGTATTTAATATTATAGAGAATTTAGGACGTGTTGTGGTTTTATACCTGCTTTATGAAATTATCTTAGGATAGTTGTTAATACTCGGTTATAAATCTAAAATGCTGTGAGATTCTAAGTTTTAGGTCAATCCTTCATAAAACCAACTACCTATTAGATGAAGCAGACAAAAATCTGTAATAAATCAATCTTAAATGAGTATAAAAGAGTTTGATTCCCTTTTTCCAGAATATAACGATTTAAAATAGCACTATAGTCGGGCCACTGTAACATTACAACTTTCGTCTTAAAAAAGTGTCAAGGACATAAATAATGTTAATTGGTTCAATTGTCAGCGGTACACAAAAAATATGATATAATTTTCGCAATTCCACGTAGGTCAGGTGTTCGCTGTTGTACAGTTCGAACTGGAAACAAGAGTCCACTTTTAATATATACCGATGTTCATCTCGAGTCGAGTTTCTAGTTATATGTTTTTCTTTCGATTGATTCATCATTGTTTTAATATGAATATTTTCGAATATACAAATTCACGGTTAGCACACGTGTTACCACTTCGGTTACTCTTAGTTAAGAAAAACGTAAAATGAAGAATTTATTTATGTTTTTCGGCGAGAATATATTATCTTCTTAAAAATTATTCCAGTATTTCAAGTATTTTCTATATCAGTGACGTAAAATTTTACCTGCTATTTTAATAATATCGTTACATATGATTCTAATTTGTAATGTTAATTTTAGGAATAATTAGAAAACACGAAATAAATGGTTTAACAAATATCCAAATAAAAGCACAAATATATTCATTTACTGTTTGAGGTTCACTGTTCCCCAATTTTACACTACAATCATCCAACAATGTAGTTATAAATATATGTGTGTTGTGTATACCTATGCACAACTGGTCTGCTGGCAATTGAATCGAATATAACTATTTATGATTATGACTCTTTGACGAAAGTTGCAATCTTACACCGGCCCGACTATAGTAAAACTAACCCACTGTATAAAAAACGAGGGTGGCGCGCAGAGTAGACTTGTGTAATATCACGAAAAATTGAATTTTTAGGTTATGTTATTCGGGCACCATAAATCCTTTAGATTTTAAAGCGATTGTGTTATGTGCTCAAAGGGTTTAAAATGGGTTTTAAGATAAGCCTACAAGTTTCAAGCAATATGATAAGGCCAATGTGGCTTAAAATATACTTCTAACAAATCACATACTTAAAGAGCATCTGGTAATTTAATAAGCATTTTAAGATAAAACATATTTGTAGCACAAATGTTCAAAACTAATAGGGTTATTTTATGAACTGCCGCCATTATTTTTCGTTTCAAGATATGTATAACGGTCAGCCATATTGGAAATGTTCCGGACAGAACAAAAAATTGTAATTTGTATCTAATAGAAATGTTTTCTAAAAATAATTTAGTAACACTGAACCATATTATGGAGGATGCTACCGATTTATTTATTTTTAAGTCACCGAGCAAAAAATTACCCATATGTTTTTTAAAATTTGTGTCTTTAGGGAGCTCAAAGAACTGTCCAACCTACATTCTACAGTAAATTTTAACCCACTGGGGGAAGTCTCAGTATTTCATTATAAGTAGTCCATCTATAAGCTGAATCGTTCTCAGTTGTCACCATATATTTATTTTATAACTAGGCATGAGCCCCAAATACAATATTGTATATGGATCAAGTGAGCGTAGTTCTATATTTATTTGCATTTATGTTTACTTCATTAAATGCAAAACGTACACCTAAAACATTTGTGTGTGCCTTTTAAGTTTTAATATGGTACTTATCGTAAACCAAGTATGATTTTATAAAACTGTTCAGATACTCTACGAGTAAATATATGGGCAATTCATTAAAACTTGAAAGTTTTAATAGCTGTTTTAATAGTGGCAAGTAAGCTCTTTTCTAGGTGAGCCCCTGTATTCTTCTAAGGGTTTTAAATCAGTTTTATGGAGTTCTATCAGGCTATTTACGTTTATAAGTAGTCTTAGAAATAAGATTTGAGCACTTTAAAACTAAAATTGTTACTTGGGTTAATTAACCACATTAATTTGAACAGCTTTTTATCAGCCCTCCACCCTGGTTTTAGGAAACAAAACAATACTGTCACATATCTTCTAAAAATTACATCTGACTTTTCCATGAGTGTTAATAACAGATAAAGTTACTTATTTAGTTTTATTAGATTTTTGCAAAGCATTTGACGTTATGACCATGAATTATTGCTTATCAAATTGCAGTTTTGTAAACTTAGTGAAAAATTCTTTATTTGGTATAAAATTATTTAACTAACCGCTGACACTGTCAAATTGTAAAGATATAACTATTATTTGTATATGGCTCCTATTTTATTTAACAAACGTATTGCATGTGTTAACTTTAACGCTATAAAAGTAAATTGTAAAATTCAGTAACTCTGCATGTATAATTTGTATTTAATTTATATGCACAGAGTGATTTTATGAGATTTCCATCTCCCTAATTTTGTTATTTTTATTATTACGAAAAATGGTAAATGCAAAAGTTATAGGAGTTTCTATATAGATTTTGAAAATCATATCAGAAAAACAATGGAAGCTCACTAAAATGGCTATATTTATTAATTTTCATTTTTTTTAAATTGAACACCCTATATATTTTTACATATTTGAATAGAACGGTCCCTCACGAATGCCATGATATAAGGGTTAATGTGTCCATCTCTAACACTATATGACACTATGGTTCCACCCCCGTTATATTTGTTATTTCTGACTATCAAATATGGCTGGTTTATAAAAAAAATTATTAAAGATAGCTTCAATTGTCTCGATGATACGATTTTCAAAATATTCTTAAAAAACTTGTAACTTTTTTATACCTATATTATTTTTGAAATTAGAAATAACAAAGTTAACGGGGCTGAGTTCAAACAAAGTTTTCCTCATATCTCCTTTATTATGAGAGATAGACCCATTAACTCATATCATTCTATTCGTGGGAGACCGCCAAGATTGCAAAAATATACAGGTCCAATTTTAAAAAATAAAATTAATAACTGTAGCCATTTTGTTTGAGCTTCTATTGTTTTCTGATATAGTTTTCAAAATCCACATAAAAAGCCCTATAACTTTTGTATTTACCATTTTTTTGTAATAATAAAAATAACAAAATTAGGGGGTGGGAGTTTTCACAAAATCGCTTTATACATATGCGTATACGTACCTATGTTTAACCGTTTTTTTTCTCTTTTCAACTACATGTTTCTATCTCCATTTATATTTGTTAAATTCTCAGAATGACATGAGAAAAGGCTTTGGTGATCCCTCTTGAGTACAAAAGTACTGAGAATAAAATAGTTTTTCAATAAGGATTATTATATTCTATTTTGTTCCGTTCTATTCTATTCTGTTCTATCCTGTCCTATCCTATCCTATCCTATCCTATCCTATCATGTACTGATCATATCCTATCCTATCCTATCCGATCCTATCCTATCCTATCCTATCCTATCCTATCAGGTCCGGATCATATCCTATCCTATTATACTATATTCTGTTTTACTCCATTCTATTTATATCCATACTGGAAAGTGTTTTTTTTTGTTTCCTGACAGTGGATATATAATTTTTTTATTTATTTTATTTGCCGAACAAAGAAATAAAAACTGGACAGCCCCTGTAATTTATTTAGGTTTGTAGGCTAAAAAATTACACACTTTCACAAATTCACAAAACATTCATATACATTAGAATACATAAAAATATATTATTTATTCGAATTTACGCTACCTCTTGGTGCAACGGTGACAAAGGAATAATACTGGGCGAGAAGTTTTAAATATATTCGGCTGAGTGGAGAAAATAAAATGGTTTGTTTGCTGTGGCGCTAATAAAAGCTCTGTTGAGAATAGAGGAAAATATGTTGCTTCCTATTTGTAATTTGTATATCCTTGATAACAATACTTCAAGGATTTCGTTATATCTTTTTAAATTCCCTCGCCTTGAATTTATGCAATGTTGGTTAGAGTTTTCTTGTTTCTACTATATTTCGTGTACACAATATCAATGTTGTCTTGTTGATAAATACAACTATAAATACACCCATTGACAACAGAAATAAATTGTGAATTTTTAAGCAGATGCCTTCGAACAGGAGACGAAATTTATTTGTTAATAGTTTGGAGACTGATTTTATCAATCTCCAATAATGTTTATGTAAACGGTTCTGTAATAAAATGAAATCTGGGGTTTTTCAACAAACATCAGAATAGTTTAAAAACTCTGTGGAGGCTTTAACGGAAAATGTAGTTTATTATTTAAATATAACGTTATCCTGAAAATTCGATGAGAGTAAACGTGTAATGATGACTAGAAAAATAGTCCCCATGCTGCATCTATTTGACTAGTTCGAAACTATAATTGTTTCAAGCTTAAACACCGGATTAAACGAAAAATTAAATATTTTATACAAGGTAAACACAGTGAAGGAATATTTACAGTAATTTTTTGACACATTTTTTCTAGAATTATCAGGATTGTAAATTTTACAAAATTTCAATTACATTGTGTTTCCTTACATCTCAAATATTCCATAACTTAAGAATAATGAATAAATTTGACGATTGTTGTAGATCTTACAAAAAAGGACAGTATCTTTGTCAAAGTTTACAGAATTATACACATATTGAAAATTAAAAGCACAGTAAAATATAAAATTATAAAATGTATAAAAGTATAAGGGCATGGTAGCCGAGTGGGTAAACCGCTTATAGTTATTTACTCGGTACCGAATAACGATGGTTCGAATCCATCCCGGAGCAAGTTAGAAATTTTATTTTTAATTTGCTTCGGATTAAGATGGAAGAGAACTGTCGATGCCCTAGATGTGGTTCGGACTCCACAATAAACTGTAGGGTATCATCTCTTTACTCAACACAATATCCTAGGATTTTCTGGAAGGTTAGGTTAGGTTAGGTTTTCTGTGAGTGGATCCTCGCGGACCCTCCACTGCGGTCATCAGTAGACCTATTGTGGCTCACTCCTAGTTACATTTCACCCAATAAGTTCAGTCTCTTATTGAAACTGATAACTTTATTGGATGAGAATGTGTCCAGATCCTCTGGCAGCAGTTGCCCTTTGCCAAATATTGAAAATCGGATCCTCTCCACAGCGAGAGAGGTGCATAAGATGTGGCCTGCCTTCTCATCATCCTCCAGGCATAGACGTCACTCGGCGTTTTCCGCTAGGCCGAGTTTATGCAGATGATAGTTTCGTCGGCAGTGTCCGGTATTTAGGAATTTTCAGGTTTATCGTGTTTAAAAGTTTCATAGCTCTTGATTTGAAAGGGTATTTTATAAACGCCTTCGTAAGAATTAATTCTGGTAACTCTTGCCAATATTGGAGTTTTTCTTTCAGCCCAGGTTGAGATTTTAGCAGTACCATTTTAGCAGTACTTGATGATATGCCAACTATCGGTTCTGATCCGATGATTCGCAATCCCGCTCCTTCTCTGGCCAATGAGTCAGCTATTTCGTTGCCTTCCATACCAGAGTAGCCGGGTATCCAGACCAGAGTCACTTTGTTGTTTTTGTTCAAATAATTTAGAGCCTTCTGGCAGTTCCATACTATTTTGGGGTTACACCGGTAGGAGCTAAGAGATTTTATAGCTGCTTGGCTATCTGAGAACATTTTTAATTGATCTGCGTGTAAGATGCATATATTCCAGCCTTCGCACACACAGTTCAATGGCATAAACCTCGGCTTGAAAAACAGTTGCATTAGTACCTAGACTTGAGGATATCCTCACCCTTGGTCTGTAACTATGTACTCCGGCTACTGTTCCCTCTGGAGTTTTGGAGCCATCTGTAAACCAACAACTGTCTGCCCTTAGTAAGTCGGTTTTATTCTGATCTCACTCATCTCTTTTGGGAGAAAGGATGTTGAGGTCAGCTCGTAGTTGGACATGGTAGGCATAGTATCCGAGGGCATTTCTAGGATGCTGTGATTCTCTATGTCATCCAGCAACTTGTTTCGCTCTATGATACTAGCTGCGGCACACTAATGGCCGCTTATTGCAGTCTATAGGTTGGTTGCCCACCTGGTATCTCCCTCCAAGAAGAGGGCGTAAATCCAGGAGAATTTCCATTGCAGCTGACAGTGTAGTGCTAATTGCCCTCATTCTGAAAGTTACTGGGTGACTTGAGAGGCGGTTAAGAAAACATTTTTTTGAAATATATAAAAGTTATGATTTATAAAGATTGTAGTAATTTTTTAGCAACATATTTAAAAAAGCACAATATTTTCCTTTCTTCCTTTTTTGGGGTCGTACTACCAACAATACTTTTAACATTGAAGATACCTCCAATAAACCACATCTGTGAGAACCTAAATTTGTTAAATATTACATGAACTTCACTATTCATCGATCAAAAGATCATTATAATGACGGTTCAGATTTTTAAAAAAAGACCAGAAAATTCATATACAGCATTAAGATTAGTTAAACGATCTTTAAAAATACGTTGCAACATGTTGATTGTTGCGGCCGCTGTATGTGTTCGGGTTTTATCTGGTTGGAAATAACCAAATTGGCATCAAGCTGATTAATGAACGGGATTAGAATCTCTTCACGATATCTCTGCCCGGTTAAAGTTCCATGAAATAAAAATTAGACCAATAATTCTTCTTTTATTCTCAAAGTTACTGAGGTGAAATTTTTGGTTTCACATACTGAGCTCGAGTCTGTCAGACAACGACTAATAATTGTATCTAATTAAACAAAATAAATAAAAAATACGTACAGATAACATAAGTTTATCGATAATAAAATAGCATTTTATCAATATACAATTAACAAAATATAACATTACTGACTAAAATATTTCCATAATATCTGTTACAAAAAAAAGGCATTTGAATTATACAGTGTGTTCGGCTTTAACGTTCTCAAAAAAAGAGATCTCGCTTATCTTACTAGTTACAACATCGCATAAATTAGAGAAAAGTTGCGTGATACTTTTGCTAAGACTTTAGAGTCTACAGAACTTAATTATCTCATTAAATTTTTCAGATATCTGGAAAAAATTAAATAATTCGTATTTTGGTTTTCTCTCATATATTATTACATCTTTATTTTGTAAAAACATTCTTAAGGCAACTTTTTGGGTTTTACATAATTTTTATAAGATAGGATTATTACAACGTTTCGTTCACTCAGGATCATCATCAACTTAATTTTTTCTTATGGCAGCCTTATTGAATTTTCATATTTGAAAATAGCATTTTTCTCTAATTACAGTATATATATATATATATATATATATATATATATATATATATATATATATATATATATATATATATATATATATATATATATATATATATATATATATATATATATATATATATATATATATATATATATATATATATATATATATATATATATTTTTTTTTTTTTTTTCTTTTCTTGACCGTTAATATCAATTAATATTGATAGTTTTTTTTTGTGGGGATTTCGGTCAGGTATAACTAATTTAATTTTTTTTTCTAACGTTTCGGTTTATTACACCGTCATCAGAGAACTACAATTAATATAATATTTTAAAAACATAGTTATGGTTATTGTACATTGTACATTGCATTGTACATCTAATTACAATGGTACAGTATAATCCTATATTAAAATTTCAATGATGGTACTGTACTAAATGTTTTTGAAAATTTATTATATCAATTAAATCTACGTCTCAGACCCTGTAGGTAATTAGAAATTTCCAATTTGTAAGTGGAAATTTCCAATTAGTAAGTGAAAATTTCCATACACTAAATAGAAAATTCTAAATAGTTACGTGGAAATAACTGTTTTTTTTTATTGCGTTGGGTCTTCAGTGCCATCGTATATTGCGCATGTTATAATCATATATGTATTCACGCATCATTCAAATGGTAAAACGATGTCAGGATTGAGTATTAGAATATTTTTAGACATAGGGTATTTGTCATTAGAGAGACTTTCTTGAAACAGATACATAAAACACATAAATTGTCTTTAACCTTTCAACTATACACAGCAAATCATGAGACTGAAATAACTGTCATTTGCTGTGTATCTTTAAAACGACTATATATATGTTTTATGTTGTATTTAGTTTAACCTGCTTCTTGTTGTTTTCGTTTGTTTAACTTGTCCTGAAAGTGCTAATAATTAATAACATAGCGAAAAATCGACTAAATTAAAAATGTAGTTTTTCTATTTTAATTGACCGTTTCCACTAAGTTATTAATTTATTAACGCGTAGCTAAATCTTATTGGTTACAAATGTTTCACATACAACCTGAGAGCAATGCTTTAGAGATTGCATTTTTTCATTTCCTAAAAAGAAACGAAAAAAACAGTATTTACTTAAAAGAATTCAATTTAAGAGAAAAAGATGAAATAAGTAATGAATTGCATGCGATATAGTATATTTGTACATAATGTAATTTAAGTTGTTCTTTACCTCATTTCCAGTCTACTCATAGCTTACCACAGTGACTATACTAAGTGTAGTATTCATGTCAAATTATATATTCACCACTAATACGTTTTTTTAGATGGATTGGTGTAACAAAAGACACGTATCGCCGCAAAAAAGCAAAACGAAAGGCGGTTCCTTTTTTGCTTCTCGTTAAATTGTGAGCAGCACCAAATTATCTTACCCTTCTTTTGAGAAAGTTTTTAATACATGTATATTGAGCCATTAACTCAGGTACTATAATGAAAATTATAATCAAATTAAGAAATTAAAATGAATTTCCTTCAAAAAATCATTAAATGAGATTGAGTTTTTAGTTAGTGGAGTAGTGTGTATTAATAACACTACCACATATAGTACAACTACCTGTATCCTTAAACTAACGTTGTGAGAGAGG
The DNA here is from genome assembly GCA_029963845.1 of Rhamnusium bicolor. NCBI lineage: Eukaryota > Metazoa > Arthropoda > Insecta > Coleoptera > Cerambycidae > Rhamnusium > Rhamnusium bicolor. The sequence continues at coordinate 411,412 of JANEYF010000603.1, read as the reverse complement.
GGGTACACATTTAGAGACAACTGACACACACCCAATGTTCATGTATAGTAGGAGTAATCTCTCTCACAGATAATTCCACTGCCATGACGGGGGATCGAACCTGGAACATTTTGGTGAGAGCCAAGTGCGTTTGACTCTCGACCTCTCTCATACAATGTATTAATTGTATTAATTGATCCGGATTAAAGGGACACCAAAAATGGAACTAATTCTGCTCAACCATGTACTTATGATTCTAGCAGTGCAGGAAGTCGACATGCATTACATCTGGGTCTCGATCAGAGTAAACTTGTTTTTAAATACATCGAAATGAGAAATATTTTATTCATCTATTACAAATATAAAAGTATTTCATTTCATGTACATAAAAAAATGTCTTGTATAAAAAAAAGAACTTATGTACGTTTAAATTATCATACTAAACAAAAATGTATGCGCCACTGGTGTCGGCAAAGTCTGAGAAACCTCGCCCTCATTTTTGGGAGGTTGCAAGTGACGCGAGCACCCTTTGATGCTTCTGGTCAAATATGCTGGGACGGAATTTCTTATTATTAATTTTCTTGAGTTCTCTTTACATCTTGTACGCTCTAAGGGTTGTAGGTAAATGACGCTTCATAGCGTTTCATTCGAATAACCTTTAGTTTATAGAAAGGCGTTACTGATATTTAGGATGTCAACTTTGAATTATTTTACGTAAATTTTGTAAACTTCCGATGGGTACCGATATTTTCCAATATTTAATAATATACATATTAACATGAGTAAGAAAAAACATTGGATATATTATTTCTTATGATGCAAAGCAAATATACAGGATACGTCCGAAATGAGTTTCGTAAATTGAAACCGTATACTAGGAACAAAAATAAGACGATTTAGCTTGATTTACCTATACACTATTGGTCTCGATTTCATGAAAAACATGATGGAGTAATAAAAACTTGTGACTGACAGAGTCAGTTGCTCTGTGTTACTGCCACATCAGCACAGAACAACAAGAATGGATGTTATTTATTGTAGCGTCTCCTCCAATTCTCGGCTAAATTAGACATTTGCTTGCGTATTGTATCAGGCCGGCCATCCTTAGTGGCAACGAAGTAGTTACAATCAATTCTCTCTTGTTTATTAAATTCTAATTATCTTATTTTTTATGGCATGAACGCAGGTTGTGCATGATATCGAGACCAATAGTATACATCAGAATGTATCGTTACTGAACTATAGCCTGTCGAAGTGAGTGAAAACATATTGCACTGATTTAGAAGAATTGAAATTTTGAAATTTGATAATTTATTGTCAATTAATAAAATCCGAGATAAAGTCTTTAATTTGAAAAATTTTCAGGAAAATTTACTATTGGAAACTGGAAGATTTTCGTTAATTAAAAATGAACACCTTATTTATTTTTTTATCTCACCAGTGGAATTTAAATTAAACATTATTTTAACAAAACTAAATTGTTAAGGATGAAAAATTTATCTTGTTTTTTTTTTTGTTGATGAACAGTTTTATCGAAAAAAAAAAATAAATTTGGGAACAGAAAGTTTTATTTCAACACAAATTATAAAATCGATCAAGTTAACAGTCAAGAATTTTTTCAAGTACATATAACGTTCGTATAACGTTACTTATTTATTAATTACTGCTACATTATTTTACATTCTCTTCCAAAATGAATAAAAATTATTCTATGGAAAAATCAATAAATATGCTACGAATGTTGTTTGATTGCAGGAGGAATAGTGAAAGAGCTCGGAGATCTTATCTTGAAAAATTTCCTAATCGTCGAGTGCCACACAGGTACACTTTTTTTGCTATAATGCAACGACTAATGGAAATCAGAAATTTTGTGAACAGAAGTATTAATCGTTGTCGAAATCGCCCTGTGAGAACTGTACAATTAAAGGAGAATATCTTAGATTACACAGGCCTACATCATTTTGCGGGTCCACAGATTTCTTTATATTTTTATTGTAGGTAACTCGTTCTGAACTCAGCAGTGACATTATTTTTTGTCTATCACACGCTGTTTACTCTATACATACAACGATACTTTGTCATTATTATACTTATATGTATTATACGTGTCTTGGATATAAGAATGTTCAAAAAGCTAGAAGAACTGAGCGGGGAGAGGCAATTTGGTTTCAAAAGTGGAATGGAAACACGAGAGTCAGTATTCTGCCTGATTACCTTAGTCTAAAATTGTCTTGATCAACGAAAAGATGTGTTTATGATGCTCATTGACTATGAGTAGGTCTTCGACACGATCAGGCATGACTGAGATTGCTGCATAACGCTAATGTCGACCAAAAAGACATTAGGATCATGTAGAATCTGTACTGGAATCAGAAAGCTAGAGTTACATTGGATCACTTAATTAGCATATAAGAATTTGAGATGCTGCGGGGTGTTCGTTAGGGTGGCATCTTGTCACCGATGTTATTTAACCTTTACGTTGAAAACATATTTTCTGAAGTACTTGAGGACGAAGAATGCGGAAAAAAGTAAACAGTACCATGATATCAAACAAGATATGCTGATGACAGTAATTATAACAATTATAACTGACAATCATGAAGACCTTCAGAGGCTTTTGAGCAAAATAAACATAGTGGGCATACAGACTGACCTTAAGATTAATATACTAAAAACAAAGTTCATGATTGTGCGCAGAAATCCTCCACCTATACAAAATATCGCCATGTATATTGAAAATGTTCCCATGAACGAATCCAGACTTTCAAATACTCGGGAACCGTACTAGATGAGGAATGGGATCCGCAGCATGAAATAAAATGCCGCATACAACAAGCTAGGCAAGCGTTTACTAAATTGAGGTCCTTCCTCTGCAATTAAGGTGTATCCTCCATGATCCGGTATAGAATGGTTCAGTGTTACGTGTGGTCTATCTCGATTTATGGAATGGAAACCTGGACACAAAGTGACATCAATTAATAGATCAGAAGCTTTTGAAATGTGGTTATTGAGAAGAATGCAGAGAATGCTCCATATATCTTGGGTAGAAAGAGTACTGATATGATGGTGACGTCCTTCTGAGAGCCAACTTGGAGAGATAGCTCTTTGAGTTAAATAAAAAACGGAAGATAAGCTACCTTAGTCACATTTTAAGAGATGCGAAATATAGAATCCCTCAACTAATCCTGCACGGAAAAATCGAGGGCAAGAGAGGCGTAGGGCATAAACAAATGTCCTGGCTGCGGAACATTAAACAATGGACAGGAATAACCAACACAGGCGAATTATGCCATACCGCCAAAGAGAGAACTTTCATTTTGAGATAGTCGCCAACCCTTAATTATGCACGGCATACTAAGAAGAAGATACATATGTGTATGTTCTTAAAATTAAAATGTTGTGGCCAATAGTCTGGCTGTACCAAAATGCCCTGTTTCTAGTGTAAATGGGATAGTAGAACACCGGGAGAACATTGGAAAAAAAAAACGTAGAATTAATTTGGTATTTGGTTAAAAAAATATTGTGCGGGAAAGTTTGGTCGATCCAAAAAAAACTCTCCTGCCTCCATTCGCATTAAATTGGGACTAATAAAGCAATTTGTTAAATCTCTCAAGAAAAACAGTACCTGACTGCTTTGAATATCTATGTTCAAAATTCTCTCGTTTATTAGAAGCAAACCTTAGCATTTTTGTTGGGCTGAAAATTAGACAGTTAATGAAGGACAGAATATTTGATTCAACAATGAAAGATGAAAAAAAAGTGCAGGGGTTGACTTGAAAAATGTGGTCGAATAGTTTTTAAGTAATAACAGACTCTGATTTCAAGAATATAGTCAACGATATGTTAGAAAGTTTGGGGTGCAATGCGAGTTTGAAACTTCGTATTTTTCATTCGCATCTTGATTATTTTCCGGAAAATCTCAAGGTGGTGAGTGAAGAATAAAGTGAAACATTTCACCAAGATATTCAAGAGACGGAAGTGAGATATCAAGGACGATGGAATGTCGCCATGATGGTTGACTATTGTTGGAGTTTAAAGAGGGAAACTTCTGGAGATGAAACTTCACTAACTAAGCATTCTGTCAAAAGTAAGAGGTCGCGTTTTCATTTGCAAAAAGACATGCAAACATCATAAATGTTTTTTTTTGTAAAATTGTTTTGTTGCACTTGTTCATTTTGGTTTAAATTTTTTAATTAAGAATAATAAGTACTTTATTGTAGTGTGTTATATACATTTAATCAGAGAACCGTTTCTGTATTTCCACTTTGTGAAAAAACCTTACGTGCTAGTGCAAAATGAAATTCATTTCTGGAATCGGCATAGAAAAGTTATACAGAATTACATTAAACCATTCCCCTCCCCCCGATAATTTTTTTGCGGTCCTGTGTTATTTATCTGAACATCCAAAAATAAATATCAGACGTCTTGCTGGATTTTGGTATGTTTCAATCTACTGTTTCTCATATTTTATTAGAACAGCAACTCCGTCTTTACTATCCATGTCCTGTACAAAAATTACGGGCAAAAGATGTACCACAAAAAATAACAGTTTCGATTTTTTTGATAAAATTCAAATTGACCCGTTAAAGCGAGCCCTGGTTACAGATGAGGCATTTTTTAGCAGAGATAGAGTTGGCAACACCCATTTTCAGGCAAAAATCATTACAGGATTTCTTATAGGACCTTATATTTTACCTCTACGTTTGAATTCTGCGAGATATTTAAATGTTTTAAGCAATATTTTGGACGACTTATTAGAAGATATATATACCATCGGCAACTATGGCAAATATGTGGTAGGTGCACGATGGTTCACCTATAGATAGCACTATTAATATTCGTCGGTGGTTACACACAAATTTTGAAACAAAATGGATCGGCCGGGCCGGTGAAATTATGTTCCTGTTCCTGACCCACTTAATCTTAATCCATGTGATTTTTATCTATTGGGCCACATGAAAGATTTAGTATATAGACTCATATAAAACGTGCAGATTTTACGGTATCGAATATTTACCCCTCCTCAGTGTATTCGTAATGGTAGTGTGCATTTGAAATATTTGTTTATCTGTTATATTAATTGTTCTTTGTCGAGTATGCAGGTGCTGTTTATCCTAAAATTATTGAAAGCCTAATGAACATTTCTTGTAATTCTTAAAATAAAATGTTCTCATCCCAGGTTTCAACTTTTTTTGGACAAAACTACCAATTTTATCAAAAAACGGAAGACACACTTTCTCATTATGAAAATGTTTTCTTGTATCAATTTTCGTTGGCATTCTATTTTTAACTGAAAAAGTTTAGTAAATCTTTATTTTTAAAACACGATAAAAGGGAGTAAGTGTCAAGTTTAGTAAGGAAACACCACACTATAGATGTTACCCCTAGTTTGAGTTTTGTTTTTGTGAATGGATCCACGTATGCAGTTCTTGTTAAAAGCCTTTTAAATGAACTCTTAACCTTCCAACTTTTATGAAAGTCTTAAGTAAAACTTTTCTAATGTTAAATGATTCTCCTAGTTCGCACCAGACTACGCACAGGTCTTGTGGAAAAGTTAACAAAATCGTAATTTATAATGAAATTAAATAAGAATTTATTTTGTTCAATAATGCGTTTAAATATGTTTTTTTTACTTCAAATTATTAGACATAAAGAAAAACAGAAAGTGAATCTTCAAATAATACAATTAGCAATGCTAATATAAGTTCAATACAGTAGGTATTTTCTAGAATATTACTTTTTAAAATAATTGCATTTTCTTGTTTGATTGAGGAAGTGGAAATATTTTTTTATATATTCAAAAAAACCACTATTATGTATTTAACACTCAATAAGAGAAGAGAAAATGTACTAGTTTTTATGTATACAGTGTGGGCCATTTTGGTGATACATGTATTGAGATCTCGGAAACTATAAGAGATAGAAAAACGGTTAAACAGTGAAAGTTTTAGACTATGTTGTTACCAACTAATGGCTACCATCAAAACTATTCCAGCTCTTGGGAGTTTTGAGATATTGATGAAAAAGTTGAATGTTGCATTTTCTATCATTTATATTTTTTATTTTTCAATATTTCTTTAATCTATAAAAATATTGTCAAAGCAACTTTTATCGTAAAATTTAGCTATCTAGTCAGTTTTAGTTTCAACGTTTGGATTATTGAGGACCATCATCAGGTTCGTTTTTTCTTATGGACGCCATTTCACTCACTAAATAGAGCTCGGTTTTTGCTTTTCAACGATGTATCACTTGTAGACAGAAAATGGGGAATTTTTAAAAAGACGATAAGAAGATATGACAACATCACAAAATAAATGTTATAATACAGTGAACGTACTTTAAGTTACGCAAGTAGAGAACTACCTATTGAAGAAAAACTAAAAATTTTTCTAAATAATTACTGATAATAATAATTATAGATGAAAACTAAGAGAACGAAAATGATAATTACTTACCAATAACAATTCATGAAATAATTTGCCTTATTATTAATGCTAAAAATCTTACGAGAAACAAAAAAAAAATAGAGTTTAAAACATAATTATTTACATAATATTCAAGATGTTGGCCATTTTTGGTTATACATCTTTGGCATTTTTCTAAAACGGTATTAGTCACTCGCCGGATGAAATTCCTATTAATGCCAGCAAATACGTGATCTAAATGTAGGTAATATTTGATTTTCTAACATATTTAGATACCTTTGTCCGGTTAATGTATTGTTACAAAAAAATGGTCCAATAAGTCGATTTCCTAAAAAAATAAACTGGCTAATTTTACTTAAAGAAAGAATAAATAACGTATACGCTCGATGAAGATATAAAATTGTTTTATTGCAATGATCTTAAGAGCGCTTTGGAGTCCCTAGGCAACCCACCATACGCCTAACCTAATTTTTGCCCATAAATCTTGTAAATATAAATTTAAGCAAAAACGGTAGAACGAAATTTTGTATTTGGCTGAAAAACAGGATATTGAAAATTATGTTCTCTTGAAATTTTAATTTTGATTTTAAAATAATCTGTGCATATGACAATGAGGTAAAATGTAGAAAGTTCTGTCGTTTCTGCATAAATTTATATTAACAAGATTTATCGGCAAAAATTGGGTTAGGTGTATGTTGGGTTGCCTAGTGACTCCGGAGCGTTCTTAATGTAAAGAGAAAACGAAAACATGTTTACCATAAATGCCACACCATATATTAAAGCCAATCTGCCCAGTTCAGGGTTTTTAGTAGTCTAGTGCCTACTAAAGACACCGCAATTACTAAAATATGTTTTATCAGTCTAAACAACGTTATTGCTAAAGTTGGCATTTCCTTGGCATTTATTAACATACCAATTGCAAAGTTTTATTCTTTTAGGAAAATCGCCTTCCTGAAGCCCTTGTCCGATAGTCGGCTTGTACAGAAGATATTTGTGTTTCTTCAAAACTCTTCGAATCGTAGTCCTAGGAATGTCTAATTCTCTATTACCTACCCTTGTTGATAATGCTGGGTTAGAATTGAAATAATCTATTATGTTGTCACAGTTATCATTTTCTTTTTCATAACGTTTAGCACGCGGTTTTTCAAAACTTCCAAAAGTTATCGAATTTATCGCAAGTTTTGAGAAATATCTTTCATTAGGTTGTTGCTTCTCTGGGAAATTTTTAGAATAACTATTTGAAGCCATATTAGCATTTCTGTTACTTTTAATATAACACACCAACATATAAAATTTCTCTTCGCTGAAATAATGTAAAACCATTTCAAAGAATTAATAAAAACACGCACCACGTAAAAATTTAAAAGTAAACAATATTTGTTGTCAAAAGTTTGACGTAAAAATTCAAAGTATGCTTGATATTTCACAGTTTTATTTTAGTGCACAGAGTTTTGATTTATCTATTTTTTTCTGTGGAGTAAAGTACCTGTAGAATTTTATTGCGTGTTTTGTTAAAGTAAATAAGAATTACTGCTTACGATATTTTTGTTGATAACTAGCAGGACTTATTTACAAAATATTGTTAAGTTTTTAGTAAATTCTAGTAAATATAGTATTTAGGAAAGAATTTGTTACCTTTTCATCAAGAGTTAGTTCTTTAGTTACGTAACTTAAAATACGTTTACTGCATTTTAAATTTTATTTTGAGGTGTTGCCATATCTAGCCGAAAAATTAGTTATATTGTGTTTTTTTAACAAATTTCTCATTTTTTGTCTACATGTGATACACCGTTGAAAAGCTAAAATCGAGGTCTTCAATAAAATAAACGTTTAAACTAAAATCTGACTAGATAGATAAATTCTACGAAAGAAGTTGCTTTGAGAATGTTTTTACAGATTCAAAAAATATTGCAAAATAAAAAAGCTATAGTTGATATTAGAAAATGCAACATTCAACTTTTTCGACGATATTTCAAAAATCCCAATAGCTGGAATAGTTTTGAGGGTGGCTATTAGTTGGCAACAAAATAGTCTAAAACATTCCTCATTTAACCGTTTTTCTATTTCTTATAGTTTCCCAGATCCCAATACAAGTGTCACCAAAATGGCCCACGCTGTATATTATGAAGATGATTTTATGAGCCTGTGTAATTTAATATACAATGTAAAAAAGATAGATAACACATTTAAATACATATGAACAACAACTATCTACGATATAATTATGTACATGATAATATTTGTAGCATTTTAAAGCAAAATATCAATATTGCTTACTAAGCCCGGCCACATACCAAAGAGATCATCACAATTGTAGCAGAAACATTTGTGGTCCAACAATTAATTGTTTCACCGCATTTACTGCAGAAGTAGGGATGGTGAAAATCAGTATTTTTCGGTAACAGGTATGTTCTGTTCCTGTTACTAAGACATACCTATTACAAATACCTGTTACAAAAATATCTGTTACTAGTGCTCAGCCTGAGTTTCAGCGAGCCACTTATTAAACTAGTTGTTGATTTGAGTATCGAGTTGCACGTTTATTCTACTAGGTACCTACTTCCCAGACTTCACTTCTGTTATGGTCGCTGTCTCGTCGGCCTTATTTTATAAGATTACGTTGTTTTTGTTTTATTTAAAATAGGTACACCCCATAGCATTTTAATAAATATAATTTTACTGTGACTATTATTATTATTATTATTTCATATTCATGCAAATAATAGACTGCTAAATAAATATACCGATCAAAGATTTTAAAACGTTCACATCTTGATAGTACGAAATACTAGGTATTTAGTAATTAACCATTATCAGTATTTTCTCATTTACCTAGTATTTCATATTTGCAAGTCGGGCCAGTCGCAATGCACATACGTAAGATTTCCCACTCCTAATCCGCTGACTGTTGCCGATCCAAATCGGCCCCAGCCATGAGCAGAGTAAACACCGCAATAACCAGTACAAATACTAGGTTGGGTCTGTAACAGGTATATCTTAAACGTGATATCTGTTACGGGCTGTTCCGCACTCATACCTGTTACAAAATACCTGTGACAGGTATTTTGTACCATCCCTATGCAGAAGTCCGCACACCGAGACTACAACGATGGACACGGCATCAGTTGCAAGTATGTCGTCATCGGATAAAGACGACATTTTGCTTTTGCAAATAATGCGGAGAAGTCACCTCCACCGCCAACGTCATTGACATTGGTGCACTCATATAATACGAGATGTGAAAATATTGGAAATTTTCCACCAGCTCAGGAATTAAATTAACATCGTCCAATTTTTGTCCATAATCTTTTCGTTGCTTTTTGCTTTCTTATACATATAATAAGGAAGTATAGTAATCCTGATTTTTTTCGACTAAAATGTAAATATCAATAAGAAGAATTTATTAAAATATATATGACATGAATTTTTATTGACAGTATCGAATGACGCTGATAATTATTTAAAAATTTTAATGAAACATTTCAAGGTACGCTATTAAAAGTTAACTGAGGTAAATGAAGAATTAAGTAGAACGACTTTTTTAGATCAGGATGATATACACTGGTATAAGAAAGTTATGTGCTGGTCACATCAGATATTTTATTACTATAATCACATTCATTCTAATCATAAATAATCGTGTGATTCTCATTTCTTAAAAAAATTATCTGAAACTTGATCATCCCTCATATTGCACGTCTAAATACTACAAGCAATAAAAATTAAACTTGTTTCTTTATAAAACACACGCCCCTAGTATGCATCTGAAAACTTTGCTACGAGCAACATTTAAAGTCTGATTTCCATTATAGCAGCATCGAGCAGCGCGTTGCAGCACAGCAAAATGCTGCTTACAATTACATCAGCAACATTTTAATTCCTACGTGAGCATAATATCGCCGCATTGCAGATTATCGATGCTCTGTCCTTCTCGTTGACGGACATGTGACCCTTTGGTTACTTAAACGGATGAGTACAAGGTCGATTAACTGGATTAATTTTTCTTTGGTTATTCTGTAATTTTAATTTAAACACCACATACATCCTCTGTATCCCTAAATGTAAAGGTACCTCAAGGTACGTTATGTGGGAGAGGGTTACACATTTAAAGACAATGGACACACACCGAATGCTCGAGTATGGTAGGATTAATTTATAACTTAATAAAATTCGTGCACATTTTGTTCCGAATTTAATAAACTTTCATTTCGATAAATTTAACAGTTTCTGATAAATTCGCCTGAAACTGCCAAACCAGGATTTTTTTTGGCGGTATTTCCTTTGAGAGGGTCCTTAAATTCACGTGTACAAATTTTTATTTCTATCTGTTCGATTATGACTTCGAATGCAAGGACGACTGGGCTAAACGAAAAAAAAATCAAAAAACAGACAAATATTAGTAGATATAAAGGTCAGTTATAGAAGAAATGAACATAACCTAAAACCTGGTATTGTCTGTTGTCATTAACATTATTTGTTGGAACATTTCCATAATGTCCAACTTATTATCTTAAATGAATTTGAATTTTTAATGCGTCCAAAATAATCTTCCTTCATATGAATATTTCTGAAAATTTTCAGTTAATATTATTTTTCATTCCACTGAATATTTCCCACCCAAACTCCATCTTTCCCATGGGTTGATATCCTGTTAAAAATATCTTATCTACAATAGATAAAATTAGAGTTTTATTGTTTTACGTTCAACTTTAAATCCTCCAGAATTATAAATCAATATTTCTAACATCATTAAAAAGTTTTTAAAGTCATAAATTTCCTCAATTTATCACTTTTAGAAGGTTCATATAGCAAAATTGTCTGGTTATAAATCTATTATTTCTCCAGTTACCCTCCAATATAAAAGTTTCCATAAATTTAAACACCTGCATCTGACTAAACAGCAGTAATATTTGCCCAGGTACAGGGTGATTTTACTTAATTACAATAGTGTTTTATACATTACCCGCTATAAATTTTTCAGCATTTGAAATGATGTTTCTAATAACATGCAAGTATTTGTTTTATTTCTTTAACTTACGTCCTGAAAAGAAATTATGAGTCTAACCAATTTAGAAAATTTTAAATTGTCTCAAGTGGCTTTCCTTTGTATACAGAGTGTTCCCAAATGATCATAAAAGATTTTAACGGGTAGTTTTTTGACTTATACTAAGTCAAAAAGTTCATGGACACGTACATCCTAAACGGTATATTTTACAAAGTAAAGGTGCTGAATTTCGAAGGAAATTAAAAAATTTTAAATTGTCTCAAGTGGCTTTCCTTTGTATACAGAGTGTTCCCAAATGATCATAAAAGATTTTAACGGGTAGTTTTTTGACTTATACTAAGTCAAAAAGTTCATGGACACGTACATCCTAAACGGTATATTTTACAAAGTAAAGGTGCTGAATTTCGAAGGAAATTAGGTTACATTTTTGGTTAGCTTTAAATTTTTCATGAGGTCAATAAGGAAACGTATTCGTTTTCTTCATTTTATTTCTTCGTTACTGATTTTGTTTCCAAAGTGGACAGTCGGATAAGCCATAACCAAATCTGTGCAATTTTTAAATATTCCTTATTGTTAATACCGTTCCAAATAATTAACTGGAATAATTACTCCAGTACTCACCTATTTATGGTCATGCGAATGGAAATTCGTTAAAAGCTAAGTGTCCTTACGCAGAAACGAGAAGTAGAGTAAGCAATTCTTCGTCAAATTGAAGAAGATCTGGAAACAAGTACGAGAAAAATTGCTACTACCCTCAATATAAGCCACCAAGCTGTTTGGAGAGTATCAAAGGAAGAATAGTTGTATCCACACCACAGTCAATGGGTCCGAGCCGTCATACCTTGTGTTTTCCCACAAAATATTGATTTATATATATGATTTATAGGAAACTTTCATAACAACCACTTATGAGCCGAAGAACACCCACACGCAATGAGACCCGTCGTCAATATCAATTTTCCGTTAATGTGTGGGTCAGAGTTATTGATAAATTTTTGTTAGACTCACTCCATTTCCTTCCTTAGTAGTAAGACGTATGACCGTTAAATTGAAGATAATCTGTATCTGCTGCTGGAAAATGTATCAGAGCTAGTTAAAAACTCGTGGTACACGTACGACGGGGCTCCGGCATAATTTAATCTTACTGCTCGACAATAATTGGATGCTGTGTATTCCTAATCGTTAGATAGGTAGAGTAGGACCACAAACTTGGCCCCAATATTTTTCTTTAAGACATTGGATTACAACCGCTCTATTGAAAACATTGAAGGCCTGCATGGTTGCATCATGTGAAACAATTCTGAATTCTCTAGAGACATCTGAGCGTGTGCAGTAATAAATGAGAAAGAGAATGTGCTATGGTGGTTCTTTGACTAATTGTTTTGATTTTTTTATTTAACCAAACTTAAACAAGATAAATTCTGATTGAAACAATATAAAAGTTAATATAAAAATCAGTCAATTTTTCTAGTCAAAAACGTAATTTCTCGTATAGTAGCTGTCCGAATAAAAATGTCTACCATTCATCAATATCAATTTGGTCCGCTTGTACCACTGAATGATCATTTAACTGACGCCTGGTCATAGTACTGCCTAGAAACATCTTGACATTTTGTGTTCTCGAGATTTTTGGAAAGAATCTAACTTATTTTTTTTGAAATTCAACACCGTTTATTTTGAAAAGCAGACCGTTAGGACATATTTTTGCAATTATTTGGGAGCACCCTGTATATAGTTCCATTTCCATTGTTGCGGAACCCTTCCTAATTTTCATATATTTTTTCATGCGTTATAATCGGACCTATATGCAATTAAAAATCGCTGCCTAAACTCCCATGATGGTATGGGAAAATCGATTATCAACGGTTGTCAATGTTCATCAGCGTATCTAAATTAGAGATGTAACGAAACCATTTTTTTTTTTAATGCTGGATACCCAAACCGAATTCATTTGACTAAGCCGGATACCAGAATCTGTCGTCAGATAAAGATAGATTATTGATATACCACAGTATTCAATGAAAATTTTCAGAAGTGAGAAACATCTGTGAAAATAAACGAAACAGGTTGTTCTCAGAAATATGTTCTAATTTATTGTATCGCCGCAATCCTTCAAGAATGAAGAAACTTTAGATTTAATGGACTTGATATTCAATATAGAGTAGAGTATATTTAATAATCGATACGTAAAAAAAAAGGAATAAAATCATAGACTAGAACACTAAAATGCACAAAACTTTTACTTTGTAGTACATTTCATGAAAATATAGGGGTTATAGTTTTAAGAATAAAAGTGTAAATTTTAATTGGTTACAGTGTAGGGGTGCTCAAATATTCTTGAACAGAATAAAAGCACTGTTTATATAGAAATAATATATAACGGGTTTTATAAATAATTTTAACAAACATTTTTATCGTTTTTAGAAAAATGTGAACGTATTTTTATTAAAGAAATGTCAAAAGTTATGTATAACTTACAAAACATAATATCAGAAATGGCTTTTACTTAAAAACCGTCTTCAAACTCTATAACAGTCGTATCCTCTTTTTCGGTCACAAACGTTACACATTTATGAAATTCACTACCTATTAATAACGTTTCACAAATATAGTCTTTTTGGACATTTAAGATAGAAAGATAGCTATCTTATTTGATCTACAGTTTATGTTAATCTACAGTATACTCTTCGTAAAATATTGGACCTAAACATTATATTTAATGGTACAATGTTCTACTTTCTAGTCTCAAGAGAAAAGCTCAATAAAGGTCATACATCAGAAAATTATTTATACATCTGATAATTGCTGGTATATATTTGGATGCCGGAGGGTCAAACATGTTACGCAATATAAGTGATATATGTTATACCCCAAAAGATAAAATTTTTTAAACGACTAAAATCTTTTTAATATTCATTTCATTATTATCAAAACAAAATGACTGCATCATTTCTAAATACGAATAAGTATTAATAAACATTTAAGGAACTTAATATAAGACTTAAACAGCAAGTACAAAATGTGCATTTAAGGAAAAAATAAATAACTTAAGCCAAGTACAAGGTATGGCTAGTTCATTAAAATGATGTATGTCGTACCCAGTTAGCGTAATTGTTCATTTCATGAAATGGACATCCACTTCGTAAACTACAGCCCGATCGTGTAATCACAGTTTTTCTCAAAATCTGGACACTATTTTTATCCAGTTCGTGAAATATCAATTTAATCACTTCATGTATGTTGTGCTTTTATATAGCTCATGTAGTGTCGTAAACAATTAATGACTGGACAGATATTATTATTTTGTTGGTAATACCTGGCGTAAATACATATAAAATACATTTAAATGTGAGACAAATTTTTATTTTGCTACACTAGAGGCAAAAACAAGATAAACAAATAAGTAATAATAATAATAATAATAAAAAAACTTTATTTAAACTGGCGGGGTGTCAGCAGTTGCTGGTATCAATCCCAACCAGTATGACAAACAGTAAATACAACAATAGAGAAAAGGTAAAAAACAATTATCGATAATATGAAAAAGATAAGAATAAGATACAATAAAATAAAATCAGAGGTCATTAGACACAATTTGCTGCATTAATATGCATCACAGCTTTCTAGAAGGCTGTGGTATGCATCTAACATATTTAGGGCAAAAAACATTTTACGTACCTACTTAAAAATATTTGCTTAACATTTTTTTTAAATCCTTGAAAAGGCAGGCTTTTGATGTGATCAGGGATTGCATTATATAAAGAAGCAGCTAAGTAAGTGAAAGAGGATTCATATTTTTTGGAGCTGTGACTTAGAATATTTAGTGTAGTATCTACGAAACGTAGACTAGAACTATGCAAGGAGCCCCTGAAAGTTAATTTCTTGCTAAGATATTTAGGCTCTTGATATTTTAATATATTGTGCACAAGACAACCAGGTGCAGTTGCCATTTAGATTTAAGATTAAGCCAATTAAATTTTTTAAAAAGAGGAGTAACGTGATCACGCCTAGATATCGCAGCAGAGAACCGCATACATGAATTTTGTAATTTTTGTAGTCTATATTATACTACACCAGTAACACATGGTCCGTAAATGACATTTCCATACTCAAGTTGAGATATTATAAGCGACTCTAATAGTTTTAATTTAGTGGATGTTGGTAAGACATGCTTAAATGGATATAATGATTTCAGCTTCGCATAACACTTTTGTAGTAGCTTAGTAACATGAGTTTCAAACGTTAAATGGGTATCAAAAATAATTCCCAGGCTCTTTGCAGATTCTACGAAAGATAATTTGGTGCCATTTATGTATAAATTATAAGAGTTTTCAAATAATGCAAAGCGCTTGGATTTGAAATTAATTGCGACGGATTTCTGAGCATTGAGCATTAAACCGTGATCTTCTGAGTATTTACATATGGAATTTAAATCTCTATTAATATTAACGATTGCCTGTTCTACGTCAGCTCGACTGTACGAAATATACATTTGACTGTCGTCTGCATATTGATGGAATTTACAGAACTTTATTTTCTCAGGGAGATCAAACATAAAAAGCACAAATAGTATAGGGCCCAAAATGGACCTTTGAGGTACCTCTGATGTGACAGCGCTTATCTGAGACATCGGCGGTTTTTCTGAACTGTATACTTTTGACTTGCTGAGTTCTTCCGGATAAATAACTTCTGAACCACTTTACCGACTCAATTCCCAAGTGCTTGAGTTTATCTAATAATAACTCATAATGTAAACAGTCAAATGTCTTTGTATAATCCAGCATAACCGCGATTGTAACTTGTGAGTTGTCAATGGCTTTTAAGAAGTCATCTGCCATGTCTACGAGTGTAGTAATAGAGCTGTGACGAGCACGGAAGCCCGACTGATTTTGTGGTAATAAATTATGAGAGCGGATATGTTGTAATAATTGCTTGAGTATAATTCTTTCTAGAACTTTTGAAAGAATATTTAAAAGGCTTATAGGTCTAAAATCACTATAATTTTCTGGTGGATTTTTTTTTTGGAAGGGGTAAAATTATGGCCTCTTTCCAAGTTGCTGGAACTACGTTATTTTCTATTGAGAAGTTGATTATATGAGTTAATGGTACGACTAAAAAATCTAAGAAGAGTTTTAAAGTATTCAAAGAAAATTGATCACTGCCTGGTGAGTTAGATTTAATTTGTGAAAAAGCTTCTAGTATATCTTTTTCTTCAACACTGTGAAATTTTAATTTTGTATGAATGTCGGGGTGAGCACTTGTCTGATACGCATCAGTAGTGTTATTTTCTACTACGATAGTGGGGACTGAGTCAACAAAAAAATTTTTTGAGGGCATCCGGATTGTTTAAATGTTCTGGTATAAGTACGCTGGCTTTAGAGTGCACATCTAATGAGTTAATAGTTTTCCACCAGTCCTTTGAATTATTTTGCGTTCTTAATCTATATTCAATATATGCTCTTTTTTCTAACTTGATTGACGATGTGACTAGATTGCGAAGTTGCTTGTAATAGATCCACTTACTGTTCAACACGTCTTTGTCGCAATTTGGTTTACGCCTATATGATTTATATTTTGAAAATGCACGATTTCTTAATTTGATCATGAATTTTATGTTGTTCGTGATCCAGGGAGGCGATTTTCTAGTAATATTGATATAAGTACATGTTTGTTTTAAAATAAATAATAAAAAAAGAAAGAAAACTAACAAACTTATAATAAAATAAGATATAAATTTTTATTTTATTTGTTAACGCAAAGAAAAGCGCATATGGCAACAATTTATACAAAGTCGTTTGTTTTTTATTGACACATTGAACCTTGAATGGTTTGTACTAACATTTAGTCATTCCCTATCCACTTGAAACACTGCCCACAAGGTTACAATACTATACACATAGTGTTGTAGTTAATCGTTTATCCTTACACCGTGTTACGCAGTGGACAAATGCTGATTATAGAGTATAAGAACTGGCTGATTATTACCATGTCTAGATGATGTAATATAAGATAATTTCGCTAAGTGGATAAATAGCTTTTTCATTTCATGAACTGGATAAAAGCGTCCAGATTCTTAAAGTAAATGTGATTACACAATTTGCTTTCAGTTGAAGAAGTAGATCTCCATTTCACAAAATGGACAATTGCGCTAAGTGGGTGCGACATATATACGATGTCATCCAGAAATCAAAGACAATGTAGCAAAGCTTCAGTGGACCAGATCTGCCACTCGTTTTACTCGGGCACTACTTTGTTTCTGGTCGTAGGAGATGATATTGTTTATTTATGAACATTTTGGGAAAGAGAAAAATGTTACTACTTACAAATCTATCGCAATATTCTAACGAGATAAAAAGGATAGAATACTTGCCACTTTCAAACTTATTGAAAATATCTTTTTGGGGTACATTTTGTATCCAAAAATTGTATAATACGGCGAGTATCTTACTCCTTGAGAAATATCTACAGAACCATGAAGAAACTAATACTCCTTCTACTTAAAAATTGACATCGTTCTTAGGTTCAGGAATACCATACATTACATTACTGACCTGTTATAAACAGTGTTACGTATTTTCTATCCACACAAGCACCTCAAATCGTAGATTCGTTGACTGAATGCCCAGGTAATACTTACTACTTTATTAATTAATTAATATAACAACAATAACTTAATGAAGGACTTAACTACAATCACAATTCAACACTTACAAATCATTACTTTAGTCACTACCTATGTCTTCTTTACTCGTACAATTCCAAATTCTATATAATCGTACAATTCCAAATTAAAGTTTTGGAGCCATTGTGTGCCTTATACAGATTCTCTAACTGTTAGATTGTCTCAACACAGTGAGCGGCATGCTCCACTTAAAATATTTGCTTGTGCCACGATTAAACATAATTTTTTTTAGTAGGCGTTGACTAACCGCAAACATATAAGGTGGAGCATGTCGTCCACCGTTGAAACAATGTAACAGTTAGAGGTTTACAAGCTGTATATAGATCCACATATCGTCTAAAACTTTTTTGAATATTTCTGGCCTTTTTTTGAACAATTTCCAGCCCTTCTCGGACAATTCTACTTCCATCTTTATAAATCTAGGGTTTCATGGCTATTTAATTCAAGTGTATTACTGATACCGTCTCTGGGCATATCCCGGAACTAGTCCAGCCGTTAATATAATATATCAATCAGCATGGTAAATAAATTTTTATATGTAATAGAAAATGTTAGTATTGTCTTAATAAACACACTTTTGGATACGTTTATTTTATGTAATAATTTGACTTAATTTTGTACATGAAATCGCCGTCTATCTTTGTTTAACATTATCTTACTTTTTGCCATTGTAAATCAATAAATATTTTAAGAGGCATTTAGCAACCTCTCAGTCTTCTAATAGTTAAACTTAGTAAAAAGTAAAAAACCTATATTTAATTTAAATAAGGCAAAATTCCAGACATTTCATGCAGATAACAAAATTAAACACATTTTAGTCTGAAAACGTTTTTAATGACGGATGTAATCTAATGATTCTCAAAGTGATCACCTTTTAACAATCAACAGCGAATTAAACACTGAAACTTTTCTCTTTAAAAGATCCTTCGTAACAGAGATGACATTTCCTAGTTAAATCCTTAAAGGAATCAGAATACTCCTGAAACTTACTTATTAGTTAAACTATTCTAATAGCTGGCATAGTTTTGAAATTTCAACTACAAATTATAACCAGATTTGAGCTCTATATATATGTATATATATTATACCAGTAGAATTGTAGGATTCATTAGTTTAAAGTTAATAGCAACTTCAGTTGCTGTAGACACTGCCATATTACAGAAACACAACAATATTGAAATTGGATTAATTAATAAAGGTTATGCAGTCAGTCCGTAATTTTCTTAGGTAGGTATATAGTAATAAATCTTACTGATTAAGTAGTTTAATATTATGCATATCAGTTCTGTAATTTTTAGTTTAATAACAAGGCCGTTTCTTAAACGATAATAATATGTAATAAATAGCTTCTGATTGGCACAGATCGCTGTTAGGACTTCTTTTCCGCGCGCAACACTGCTATTATATTTTTGTGTTTGAGTAAAAGCTTTCAGGGTATAATTCTATAAATGCGCCATAAAATGATTTTCAGATAAGACTTTTAAACAACTGAGACGCTGGCTAAAGGTATATTTATAAATGAGTAGGTGAGTGCAACAACAGTATTATTACAAAATATATCGTTTTAACGTGACATAACAAAAATGCCTACAATCCATACGTTTATGGAGTAAGCTAAGCTAATCAGTACATGAACCAAGATTTTACTTTATAAATTTTCGTTGAGACGCAAGGCTTCTTCATGTATATTGATGTGTACAAGAATAGTAATAGTCTAGGACATGTACAACCTTAGGTAGTAGCACTGACCACCAGAGGGATACACTTATCACTCACCATGTCTGTCTTGCTTAGTCTGCTTTAGGCTAGCCTGGTTCGCTATTATTATTTGTCTTTTCCATTACTTATGGCATACTGACGAGAACATGACAAGTTCGAAACCGGTCTAGGTCTAATGAACAACTGACAAATGATATTAGCTACCAAACAAGACTTGCAGGTTAAATTCAACGCAGGTCGGGACTTTTGTCCGCTGAGTAGTTGTTTCGTGTAAATCTTATTCAACATGTATTGTCTTTTATATCATAAATATCAGTTTACAATTTCATTCATAGATAACCAAGGCGGCGTTGTTGCTTGATTTTGTATATTGTATTTGTTATTTCGTGAAATATTTGTAACAACAAATATCTTTATATTATAATATTGTTACGCCACTGGACTCTGCAGACTGGTTAGATTAGGCTGGAATTGTACACGAACGGCCGGGAATATTCTGGAGTGCTCTAGACTGGGAGAATGGATGTATAAATAAGACGCACGGTGGGCCGAGATTTAATCTTAAGTTGAACGTGAACGGAGTGAAGAAGCAATAAGAAAGAGACTTATAAGTGTTCAGTTGTGATTATAGTTAAGTCATTAATTATTCTATTGTTATTAATTGTTAATTAGTAAATAAAGTAGTGATTAAGTGTTACCTGGACTTTCAATCAACGAATCTACGAGTATAGGTGTTTGTGGGGATAGCAAACACGTAACAATTTGGTGTCGGAAGTGGATTGGAAGAGAAATTTCTGGAATATTCGAAAAGGTTCTACAGTGTTATTCTCAGAAATTAGTGGTAACACGGAGAATTAAGCTACTGGACAGTGTTTGGAGGACTATTTCTGGACTGAATAGTGACTTTAAAGTGGATTTTCGAGAAGTTCTAGAACATTCGATTTAGAAATAGCTGCAAATACGCGAGTGCCGCTAGTTATAACGTACCGTGGACTGAGAAAAAGGACTATTAGTGCAATTTCGGGAAAATTCTAGAACATTCCATTTGGAAACTACAGGAGATACGTGAATTGTGTCGACGGAAATGTGTAGTAGACTTAAAAACAAGACTATAAGTGATTTTTAGTGACAATTCCAGAACATTCGATTTGGAAACCACAGAAGATACGTAAACTGTGTTAACGGGAACGTGTTATAGACTCAAAACAAGACTTATTAGTGATATTTCGTGAAAATTCTCGAACATTCCATTGCACAATTAGTGGAGATAAGTGAATTTTGTCAACACGAAAGAAGTATAGACTCTAAATAAGACTTTCTAGTGCTGTTTCGAGATTTTTCTGGAACATTCCATTATTAAAATAGACGTGATATCAACATTTTACGGATTTTATAGTGTAATAAACTTTATTTTGAACTGATTTACGTGTCGTGAATTAATGCCAACAACAAGAAGCATGGCGGAGAAACAAACACAAGACTTACTTGCAGCATTGGTACAACAAATGGAAGAACAGAAAAGAGAACGCCAGGAAGAATTACGGAAAATTATGGAAGAACAAAGGAAAATTATGGAAGATCAAGAAAGAAAAAGACAGGAAGAAAAGGAAGAACAAGGGAGAAGACGACAAGAAGAAAAAGAAGAACAAGAGAGAAGACGACAAGAAGAAAAAGAAGAACAAGAGAGAAGACGACAGGAAGAAAAAAGAAAAGCAAGAAAGAAGACGACAGGAAGAAAAGGAAGAACAAGAAATAAGACGACAAGAAGAAAAAGAAGAACAAGAGAGAAAACGCCAGGAAGAAAAAGAAGACTTGATAAAAATGATCGAAGGCCTGGAAATAAGACGACAGGAAGAAAAGGAAGAGCAAAGAAAGGAACGCCAGGAAGAATTAAGACAAATTATGGAGGGACAGCATCAAGTCACTGAACAATTGAAGGAAGATGTACAGGCTGAAGTCATGGAAGTTAAAGAAGAAGTTAGTGAAGTTAAAGGAGAAATAACTGAAGTTAAGGAAGAAGTAGCCCGACTCAAACACCAATTAAGAGAGAAGGGTGGCCAGTTAGTACTGTCATCTGGTACTAGGTTACAACCACCTTCCTTCGACGGTCAAAGTTCATGGTCAACTTATAAGAGACAATTTGAAGCAGCTGCACGTTCAAATAACTGGAACGATGAGGAAAAAGCAACAGCATTGGTATTAGCACTGAGGGCCAAGCATTAGACCTGCTCCAAACAATTCCTGCCGCACAGCAACAAAACTTTAGCATTTTGGAGGCAGCGTTAGAACTAAGATATGGCGACCAACATCTAGCCCAAGTATATCAGGCTCATCTCAAATCACGCAGACAACGAGGTGGAGAAAGCCTCCAGGGAGTTCGAGGCTGCGGTAGAAAGATTAGCTCATCTAGCCTATCCTGATGCACCAATGGAATTTCAACAACAGTTAGCAGTTGGTACATTTATTGATGGAGTAAGGGACCAGGAAGTTAGGCGAATTCTTAAGTTGGCCAGGCATAAGCTTAGTAGTGAGGCTTTAGTACATGCACTGGAGATTTAGGCTGCCTATAAGGATACCACACAATCAAATCAGAGAGTACGAGCTGTGAGTGTGGAGGAAGACAAGCCAGACGACACAACACAGAATCTGATATCTGATCTACACAAGATGATGACCCAACTATTGACAAAATCGAACTCCCAGCAGAGACAAGACCAACAACAAAGTAGTGGGAGACCGAATGGAGGCATCCGTTGTTATAGGTGTGGCAAAGTGGGCCATATCAAGAGAAACTGTCGTCAACGCAGCCCGGAAAGGGGTAAATGCTGCTGTGGTTGAGGAGCCACAGGAAAACTGAAGATGGCTGGCAATTTGGGGGCTGCGCTGGCCAAGAAATCGTTGTGACTCCCGAGAAATAAAAGTTTCCCAACTTCGGAGAGTTCAAAGTAGTCTGTTGTTGGAGGGTTATGTAAATAAGAAGAAATGTGTGTTCACGATCGACACAGGAGCTACGTCATCAATAGTACGGGCAGGATTCATAATGGGTTTCAAAGTAAATAAAGAACAGAATGGATTAGTCATCCGAACAGCTACGGGAGATAGGGCGGCGGTTCATGGGGAAGTCGACATGGAGCTGCAGATTGGCCGCTTATGTTTTAAACATCAGGTTATCGTAGCTGACATTACAGATGACTTCATTTTAGGATTAGACGTTATGGAAAAATATAGATTTGTGCTTGACGTTGGAGAACGAGTTCTCAGGATTGGAAATGAAGAAATTATTCTTTCAACGGCAGATGAAAAATTCTATAATATTAGACTACTAACTTCGAGGACCATAAAAAATTCCTGCAAGAACAGAGAAAGTAATTGAGGCAGTCCTGGAGGAAAATTCTGTGGGATACCGCTTTGGCCTCGTTGAGAAGGATGACTCAATTAAAATGACAGACAATGTGATCCTGGCAAGAACTTTAACACAGACTACAGACAAGATACCGATTAGAATGGTTAACCTAAATTCACACTCAGTGACGTTCAAAGAAGGCGAAGCAATTGACACCTACGAACCAGTCACATGGATTGCGAGATGTGAAGAACAAATCATTGGAGCTTCGTCTACAGATATGGACCAAGAAGTTGTAAAGATGTTAAATGCCCAGTTAGACCATTTAACTTCAGATGAACATAGAGAAGCTTTAAAATTTTTGAAGAAAGAAAGTACAGTATTTGCAAAGGACACAGAAGCTCTTACAAAGACGAACATAGTGCAACATCGGATAAATACTGGTGAATCAGCACCTATTCGTCAACCACCTAGGAGGCTCCCATTAGCAAAACAAGAAGAGGCTTCTGCAATGGTACAGAAGATGCTTAAAGACGGAGTTATTGAGGAATCAACCAGTCCTTGGTCGTCGCCAGTAGTTTTGGTTGCTAAGAAAGATGGAACTTTAAGATTCTGTGTCGACTACAGGAAGCTGAATGACGTCACTAGAAAAGACAGCTATCCGTTACCCCGAATTGATGACACACTAAGTACGCTGGCAGGTTCACAGTGGTTTTCCACTCTAGATCTTCGAAGTGGATATTGGCAAGTGGGACTTCATCCAGATGACAAAGACAAGACAGCCTTTTCGACAGGAAGTGGCCTTTATCAATTCACTGTGATGCCTTTCGGCCTGTGCAATGCGCCAGCGACTTTTGAAAGACTGATGGAACTGGTACTACGAGGACTAACTTGGAAGACATGTCTAGTTTATCTTGATGATGTAATGGTTATGGGACGGGATTTTAAGGAGCATTTGAAGAACCTTCAAGAAGTGTTTGGAAGAATTAAAAATGCTCACCTGAAATTGAATCCCAAAAAGTGCCTAATGTTCCAGAAAGAGGTAAAATTCCTAGGACATGTCGTGTCTGCGGAGGGGATAAGAACAAACCCAGACAAGATTTCCTCAGTACGTGATTGGCCGAGGCCTTCAAATGTTCACGAAGTACGAAGCTTCCTTGGTCTATGCACTTATTACAGACGATTTGTGGAACGATTTGCTGATATTACGAAGCCACTACACCGGCTTACAGAAGAGAAGGTTCAGTACCAATGGACACAAGAGTGCGAAAAATCATTCAGAACACTAAAATCAGCACTGTGTTCGAGTCCGGTTCTTTCATACCCAGAACGGAAAGGCCTCTACGTATTAGACACAGATGCCAGTAATTCTGGACTTGGATGTGTTCTTTCCCAAATTCAAAATGGACAGGAAAAAGTAATTGAGTACTTCAGCAAGACGTTGTCGAAGCCAGAACGTAACTATTGTGTGACACGGAAGGAACTATTGGCCATTGTCAAGTCAGTAGACCATTTTCACAAGTACCTATATGGACAACACTTTAAGGTTCGGACCGACCATGCTGCATTAAAGTGGTTATTGCAATTGAAGACTCCGGAAGGCCAACTAGCTCGCTGGATAGAAAAACTGCAGCAGTACGATTTTAAAATCGAACATCGTCCTGGAAAATCCCATAAGGATGCAGACGCTCTCTCCAGAAGACCCTGTCGGGAAGACTGCAAGCACTGCCACCGGGTAGAAAAACAACAAGGGGTAATAATTGTAAACACCGTTAAAATTGATGTTCCTGACGACTGGACAAGAGAGACATTAAGAGAAGAGCAGTTAAAAGATCAAGAAACTGGTCCTATTCTGGAATGGAAAGAAAGAGGAGCCCGACCAGGCTGGAAGGACATTTCAGACAAGGCAGTGGGACTGAAGGCCTTGTGGGCACAATGGGATTCCCTTAGAGTAGATGATGGACTGTTGAAAAGAGCTTGGGAAAGTCCAGACGGGAAGGAAATTACTTTGAGATTGGTAATTTCCAGGTGTCGCATACCAAAAGTACTCCAGGAAGTGCATAATGCAACATCTGGCGGACATTTTGGCATCAACAAAACTCTCACTAAAGTACGCGAACGATTCTACTGGGTGAACAGTCGCCAAGATGTGGAAGCTTGGTGTCGCAAATGTGAAGTTTGTGCGGCAAGTAAGGGGCCACGGACAAGAAGTAAGGGCCAAATGAAACAATATAACGTAGGGGCTCCTTTGAGCGAATTGCGATCGACATAGCTGGTCCATTCCCCGTGACAGATGATGGGAACAAATACATCTTAGTTGCCATGGATTATTTCAGTAAGTGGCCTGAAGCTTATGCCATACCCAACCAAGAAGCAGCCACTGTCGCTCAAGCTCTGGTAGATAATCTAGTATGTCGATTTGGCGTGCCCCTAGAATTACATTCGGATCAAGGAAGAAACTTTGAATCAGGGGTGTTTCAGAAGATGTGTCGCTTACTGGGAATTCATAAGACAAGAACAACCGCCCTACATCCACAATCAGACGGAATGGTGGAGAGATATAATAAAACCATGGAGGAGCACCTATCCAAAGTGGTTGAGAAACATCAGAGAGACTTACCTCTTTTCCTTATGGCATACAGGGCCTCCATTCATGAAACAACAAAACAGACACCGGCTCGCGTAATGTTTGGACGTGAGATTAGACTGCCATGTGACTTGGTGTTTGGCACACCGGATGAGGAGCAACTTTCCATAAATGACTACGCCGATGAAGTTGGTGAACGGCTAAGGAACATTCATGAGCTGGTACGAGACCGAATTGCCATAGCAAGTGATCGCATGAAGGCTCGTTATGATCTTAAGGTGAATTCAGGAGGGTTCCAGGCTGGAGATTTGGTTTGGCTATATAACCCACAACGAAAGAAAGGCAGGTCCCCGAAGCTTCACCCGCCCTGGGAAGGTCCTTACACTGTGGTCACCAGACTAAACGACGTTGTATATAGAATTCAGCAAAGCCCAAAGTCCAAGATGAAGGTGGTGCATATAGAGAGACTGGCCAAGTATGCAGGGAACAATGAATTGCCTGATCGGGACGTTCAGGCTTAAGGAGGGGGCAGTGTTACGCCACTGGACTCTGCAGACTGGTTAGATTAGGCTGGAATTGTACACGAACGGCCGGGAATATTCTGGAGTGCTCTAGACTGGGAGAATGGATGTATAAATAAGACGCACGGTGGGCCGAGATTTAATCTTAAGTTGAACGTGAACGAGTGAAGAAGCAATAAGAAAGAGACTTATAAGTGTTCAGTTGTGATTATAGTTAAGACATTAATTATTCTATTGTTATTAATTGTTAATTAGTAAATAAAGTAGTGATTAAGTGTTACCTGGACTTTCAATCAACGAATCTACGAGTATAGGTGTTTGTGGGGATAGCAAACACGTAACAATATTGATGTTGAGGTTGACGTTAGTACTACCAGGAAACGAAAAAAAGGATATAGAGACTTGGAAAGACAATAAAAGGAATCACTTGTGTACAGTGTCAACCGTATCGTAAATATCAGGAAGAAACTTAACAAAAATTTCTTATTATTCCTCAAAAACTAATTATTATTTATTTCTGCAGTTAAACGTAAAAACTATGCATTACTTATTAATATTTTTTCCAATGCTAACAGATTCTAAAGTTCTAGTTTACTTTCGTATTCATATTTTGGTGAGTTAATTAAAATGCTATTATTGTCTATATAATCACCTTCTTATTTTTGTTACTATGTCTTTTTCTCCGGATAAGAACTTGCAGCCACAAATTGTATTTATTGATATTGAATAATGTTGAATAGGTAACTAATAAAAAAAACACATTAAATTAAATTTTCCAAATAATAATATATTAGGTAGGTATTACAGTCATATTTGAGTTTTCAAAAGTTAGCTTAAACCTATCATTTTGAATTTATTGTGCCTGGTATTGCATACAGCTTTTTTATGATAAAATGTTCTGGTTCAAGTTTCGAAGGTAAACGACATTAGCACAACTTACAATTAAACAATTCTTTATAATATCCTCTGTGTATAATTTGCAAGGAGTGGATAAATGTCTATGTAAATAAAACCATCTGGGCGGCACAATGAAAATGACAAAGTTTTGATTAGAACGCCTGAATCAGTAATGGTATTTATGAAGTGCGTACATAATAAATCACATTTCTACTTCAAATGGGAGACAATTTAACATATATTATTATCAATCACAGTTTTATTAAAGGATTGAAAACAACGAGGGAAATAGCATATGCGTAATTAATTATACACAATTATTTCAAAATTATTTTTTATTTATCTATCTACCCACACCTGTGGTTGTAATTTCTATATTAATTTAAATTACCTTTGTCCAATACCTTCCTGTAAAGAATCGTCGTAAATAATGGCCACTGTATTCTCTTTGTTCAGCTATATTTAAGTAAGTTGCAATTATTCGTGGTACTTTTGAAAACAAGGTGATTCTAACTGGTTGAACAAACGGTACAGGGTTATTCATTATAAATTACCCACCCCTTATCATAGTTATTATTGCCTAGAGAACAAAAAGTTTTAAATAAAAGTTGTGGGTTATGACTGAATTTTGTTAAAATGTGCTAAATAAGAAAACTGGATTGACAGTCAAAAATAAGCATTTTGTAAGGGTAACAAAAAAAAACCGCTGCCAATTACTTGGGAATCAGAACTTCCTCACCGTAGTAAAACTCGACGTGTGGTCTAGTTTTTAATAAAAGTAATTTTTGACGTTTCAAAAAGGTCACATTTTGACGTCTCAAAAAAGTCACATTGGTGGAATGTCACTAATAATTTTTGACGTTTCAAAACAGTCACATTTTTCGACGTTTCAAAAAAGTCACATTGGTGGAATGTCACTAATATTTTTTTTAGACATTGGGACCGATTTTGTTCATCAACGAACTCAATTTCTTCCTTGACCTTTAGAATGTGTGTACCAAATTTGAAAGCTTTATCTCAAAAACTGTAGCTGCTATCACAAACTACACAGACACACAGACAGAAAATTTTTTCTGTCTGAATCTTTGTGTATCGTCATAATTTGTCGAGATTCATCCAGAAATGCAATAAAAATTTTCAAAATTTTTTTTCACAAATATAACTTCCTAACTTTGAGGGGTGAGGAAGTAATAATTGCAGATTTTCCTTGAGGATAGGCTGTTATTATAAGAAAGTTTGATTCAACTAAAAATTATCCACGGCAAGTTAAAGTTACTGTTAGCAGTGAGTCCATTGTTCATGAAACTATCCATAAAGCAAGAAAGCTAAAAAATACAGACAACTACAAAAATTTCAGTAGTATTTCTTTCTATCGCACTCCCAGACAAATTGAACTTTACCCCATGGTTAAGAAACAACTTAATGAAGTTATTGCTGCTGGTTAGTCTGATTTAAGAATTAAGTATATACAAACATTATGGCTTTAAACAAAATGAGCCCAAGAATCTAAAAAGTGTATTAACATAAATCACGTGTAATTTTCAAAATGTGTGCAGCTTAAAAAATAAAGTAAGTGAATTCTACTCATCTGTCAGCACTAATGAATTTAACATACTTGGCTTAAGAGTCTATATCAGATGCAAGTGAAATATAGTCTCGATTTTACCACACCCCGCGCAGGCCACGGTGCATATATACAGCCAAACCGAAATTATCGCGGCGAATGTCGAAGGTGGCCGATGTTCTAGTTACAGAACGGCATAGTGGAACATTTCAAATCGGGAGATGTTGAATTATCAGAGGCGGAGTACTAGAGGTTTCGTACGACATAAACCGACGAAAAAGTTGTATTGCGTCAAACTTATAATCAGCAGCTAACCTTACCCTTCATGCGTCCTTGTCCTGCAATTAATATGTAAAAACAATAAAAAAAAACCGAAATTACTTTATTTACTTTGTTTAAAAATAGCTAAAGAACTAAACAACAAAACAATTAAATAGTTAATCTACAAAAAAAATTTCCATTTTACTGTTTCTTATTAATGCATAGTATTATTTTAAAAATTTTTCCTATAAAATGGAAGTATTAATGTGTGTCATATCATTCAACTCAGAATGGAAAAAGCGATGAAATAATGTGAAAAATATGTTTGTGTTATTTTAACTTTAAACCCCAATATTTTTATCAAATATGAAAGATTATGATGATGTTACATATATTGCTGAATTCAGAAAGAAATTTTTTAAATTGAGCCGAATATACAGGATACATCATTTAGAATAAAAAAAATTAAGGCAATTTCCGGTCAAACCGGAAGTAAAAGATATGTATGTGACGCGCATATTTAATCAGTATTCGGAATGTCATATGTCCATTTCCGCATATTAATGCGGGGTGTAATTTTTTTATTTTTCAGTTTTGCGGCGTTTTCTTTTTATTTGACATTCAATTGTTTTTAATTTTCGGATTCCTTAGAAAAAAGCACATAAGTATAATTTTTAAAGTTTTTTCCAAGGTTGAAAATACAGCAGAAAAATCGAGTAAGGTGCACTTAAAACGATCACCCTGTACATGAGGTTACTGCGCTTAAAATAAATCAAAAATAAAAATTATCATATTCACCTTTCATTGAGCCTTTCATTCTCCATATCAATATTTAGAGACGGCAAAATGGGAAAACTTTCATTTATATTAGTCTCTACAGAAATTACCGGAAATAAAAAAAAATTATCACTTTTATTAATTTACGAAAAAAATTCAATTTTCACTAGTACTTACTTTTTATATTTTCTCTTTTGAGCTAATGTTCGATTTTTCGGTTTTCTGCTAGGGTATTTACGCTTATGATATGTTTTTATTTTTCCCATTGTTCTTTCACTGCACTAATAATCACTTTCAATAACACGTCTACTTAGGTGTACACTTGATTTAAAAAAAAACTGGTACAACTCTTGTAATCGAAAATCTTAATAGTTTAGTTGTGTGCATATGTCTGTAAATAGGGCTGGCCAGGCATGTCGAGAGGGGGGTGGAGAAGAAGTGATTTACCCCGAACCTGGGTTTTTTGGAGGAGATCGGTTTTCTTTGTGTTTTTAAACTTATTAAACTTTTCTCTTTTATTTTATTCAAATGGAATTTTAAAAAATAATTAGAAAATAACATTTTCAAAACATTTTCAAGCCTGCCATATTATTGTTTAAAAAAAATAATATTTGTTACGGATAATTCTACTAATGGTTGTAATTAAAATACTAACTGAATAATGATAATTCTATTTTTAAAATAAGAACACAGAAATACCACTTGAGATTAAAAAAAAATGTAAACAATGCAAACTGAACATAAAAATACAATAAGAAAATAAAATAAATGAACTTCAATTACGTAATACAGAATTAACTAATATTTTGTCATTGCTCCATTAGCGTCTAAAACTGCCTGAAGTCTTGCAGGAATGGACAAAATCAGATTTCTTGCAAGGTCAACTTCTTGCGACAAGTTCTCCCAAGCGTCATCAATTATCCCTTCCAACTCTTGGGCATTATTTGGATGGTTATTTAATTTTCTTATATGTTTCACCATTAGTCCCCATACATTTTCAGGTGGATTTAAATCCAGACTTTTAGATGGCCACGGTAACAACTCTATGTTTTTATTAAGAAACCATTGCCTGACACGGTGGGCCGTATGTATGGAGCAGTTGTCTTGTTGGAAAATAAAATTATTTTCCGGAAACACCTCTATTACTGACGGCAACATAATATTGTCTAATATTTCAATATATTTAATGGAATTGAGATGACCACCACGGTTTCAACATACACCTAACCCATTTAGGCTCATCCAAGCCCAGACATTGACTGAAAACCTTCCTGATATTTGTGGATCGAAAGTATATTTTTCGTCGTATCTAGTGGAAGGAGGCCTATATACGCGAACATGTCCATCGATACAGGATTTAAAAACCTTTTCGTCAGAAAAGACAACTTGTCCCCAGAAGTTTTCATCATTGAGTATATAGTTGAGTGCAAAAATAATCCTACCCTGCTTCTTTTCTTCTGAAAGTTTGTATTTTTTTAGCCGCTGAACAACTCTTCAAGTCGCTTTGTAGTTTTATTCTTCTGCAAGCAGTAGATACAGAAGCAGGGAAATTTGTCTTTGAAATTGCATTTACTGCAGTCTGAAAAGGGTTTTCTATTAGGTACTTTATAAGATTTTCATCTTCTTGATTATTGCTCTTTCTGGGCCTACCGGAACCAACTTTACGGGATACCGTTTGGTTGGTTTCCCATTGTTTTTAACACTCATTATCGTGGTTTTACTCACATTGTATTCAGCAGCAAGTCTTCTTATGGACCAACCATCTTCAATTTTAGAAACAATTCGAAATTTTTGAATATCTGTTAGATGTCGAACCATTTTTAATAATGACGCCACTGATTAACGTCAAAGTGACATTTGTAAGATTATTAATATCATTCAAAGAACGAATGATTTACATAGCTAAAAGAAAGTGTACCAGTTTTTATTGAAATCAAGTGTACCCACTTTATAACAAATAAGTAAATTTGAGATATCTCTAGAATACACACGCCACTGTTGTTTACGCAAATCGCAACGTGGTTCCTAAGTGCCCGATTCCCCCTCCCGCAAACGAGTCCAGTGTATGCAAGTGCATCCGTGTTTCCGAAATATCATGCGAGATGGCAGCTATTATCGGAATACAGATATGCAGTTTTTAGTTTTCTAATAAATTTATTTTCAACTAATCCAAGAGTTGGGTCACATGAATATAAACGTTACAAACAGTGACTAATGTCGGAATGTTAAAAAATTTGGATACAAAATATTTAAAATGCATGCGAAAATTTTTTTGATGACTCTAAAAAAAAAAAAAATTACATTCCGACATTTTATACATATTTTTGAAAAATCTTGTAAAAATCGCACTCAAATCGGATAAGTTTTAAACGAGATATTCGAGAATTATGATTTAATAGGGTATATAAGACTCTTAACAGAAACTTGGTTGACGAATGAAATTTCCAACTCTGAATATTTTCCTGATACGTATAGTGTATTTAGATGCGACAGGAAACTGGATGTAACAGGTCTCTGCTGTGGTGGTGGAATCTTCTTGGTATTCAACAATATGTGTAAAATATCTAGTTTAGATCTGACTGCAAATTCATTTCCTAACATCGACATCGTAGGCTGTAAATGTTACTCAATTTTAACTGCTATATTTGTATATGTATGTAATTTACATCCCTTCTAACACTAGTATTGAAGGATTCGAAATTGTTTTTGAATTATTTGAACAAGTCCTAAGTACAAATGGCAATATTTTGTTTTTAGACGACTTTAATATAACTAACTTTAACAGTGAAAATGTAAGAGATCACAGATCTCAAATTGTTTTCAATTTTATGTCATTCATCAATTTGTCTCAATTTAATAATATAGTCAATACGAACGGACCACTTTTGGATCTCATTTTTCAAATACTGAGTGTGAGGTTCCTCGAAGTAATGTTTCTTTAGTTAAAGAAGATTTACATCATCCTGCTCTCATACTGATCTTATTAATAAATGATATGAATCGTATAAACTGTTCTAATCATGCATCAACTTCTGAAAGGCGATTTATCCTGATTTATTTCAAATGTAAACTGGAGCTTTTTAACAGACATTGACAATGTTAATGATGCGTGCTTAGAATTTTTTTGCTTATTTGTATCCTTTACTTGACCAATATGTTTCAAGATGTAATAATAATATTAAAAATTAATATCCTAAATGGTACACCTCTGAAATTAAAAATGACATTTTATTAAAAAACAAATATAGCATAAAATACAAAAGAGATAAAAATATATACTTTTTACATGAATATGATTAAGAACCGTAATAAAAAACTCAAATAAATACTGCTTATAAAAATTATTTAAATAATGTACAACATTAAATTTGTTAACAGCGGATCCATCAAACTTCTGGTCTTATGTACAAGATAAATAGGCAATGATTTTTTCAACATTGTTTGCATTCCTTTTAATGGAAAAAAGTAGATAGCCTTTATAATAATGTGTCAAGTGTTAATATTGTCAATTTAACAGCATGAAATTATCTCTGCTACTAAGAAGCTTAAAAATAAAATGACGTGAGGTCATGACAACATTCCATGTTTTTTTGTAAGAGACTATGCACATGTATCGGCGGAACCACTTGTTAGTATTTACAACTTATCCCTCAAAACAGAAACATTTCCTGAATTTTGGAATGAAATAGATTATGTCCTATTTTTAAAAGTGAATCTTCATCCGATGTTACCAATTACAGAGCCACTATAATTCTCTGTAATTCTGCTAAGGTCCAGCGAGACAGCATTGTATACTCGCATCTACCTTTCTGTAAAAATGTTGTTTTTACTGAATCAACATGGTTTTATGGAAAAATGATCTACTGTCCCCAACAACTTATCTATCTTAAATAATTATATATCGAAAGTACTCTACGCTGACGCTGACTTCTTGAAGGCCTTCAATCGCATAGATCATGAGAACCTTTTATAAAAATTGATTTTGTTCGGGTTTGGCTGTCTCCTTAAGAATTTCTTTAGGTCATATTTTAACAACACAAAACATTATGCAATGCACTACGGATATGAGTCTAAACAATTTATAGAAACATCAGGTGCGCCTCATGGTTTCAATGTTACTTTTTCTGTTGTTTATAAATGACATCACTACATTAGTAAACTGTGAAAAAATTGTTATTTGCTGATGATCTGAAGCTTTTTGCAAAAATAAATAGCGAAGATGATTGTGAGGAATTTCAGACAGAGTTACTGTCAACAGAAAATAATCTCCATTTAAATGCAGCCAAATGTCAAATAGTTACATATACCAGAAAATCTATCCCAATACTACACAATTATATTTTGGAATCTCTTTTTATTTGATCTTTGAGAATCAGTTAAAATTTACGGATTATTTTTGATAGCAAACTTACTTTTTCACAACACATAGGACAAGTTACATCATCTGCCTTAAAAATGATATGTTTTATTATCAGAAATTGTAGTTCATACTTTAACGAGGTTGCTCTAAAGACATTGTATTACTCATACGCAAGGTTAAAACTAGAGTACTGTTCATTAATGTCGTATGCTCACTATACTTGCCACAAAAACTCTATTGAAAACATACAACGTAGGTTTCTTAAATTCTTATCTCTAGAAATGTATGGATTTTATCCAAAAAGAGGCTATCAACACACATTACTCATTACTACTTAGTAGGTTTAATTTTACATCATTGGAATTTTGAGCAATAATAAATAGTCTAAAAATCTCATTTATTGTATTTAAAATAAACTTGACTGTTCGTTGCTTTTAGGCATGTTTTCATTTTAAGTACCTGACGCTAGAATCTTACCTTTTACTGTGAATTGGCTAGAACTAATGTTCTCCTTAAGTCTCCTGTACAGGTGAAGTCCAGAAATTTTGATAAGATCTCAAATATTATGTGCGATATTAATTGCGGCATACTGTACTAAATTATTAACGCTTCCAGTAGTAGATTTAGCACTCAGTTTAATAATCAGCATTAGTTCTTGTTCAGTCTATACACTTTCTTAATTGTAATTTTAATTGCTTTTTAATATATATATATATATATATATATATATATATATATATATATATATATATATATATATATATATATATATATATATATATATATATATATATATATATATATATATATATATATATATATATATATATATATATATATATATATATATATATATATATATATATATATATATATATATATATATATATATATATATATATATATATATATATATATATATATATATATATATATATATATATATATATATATATATATATATATATATATATATATATATATATATATATATGTATTTTTTATTTATTATAAAACTTAAAACTTTCATTTTGTTTCTTTTTTTCAACACATAAAATGTATATGTCAGGGGCGTGCGGTGAGTTTTGATACAGGGGAAGCGGTTTGTGATATAGGGTGATGGGTAGTGCGAAGGCTCGAGCGAAGCGAGGCAATTTATTTTTTAATAAAAGGGGCGTGGCTTCCGTATACTCATTTTAAAGCAAATGTCGAAAGCCGCAAAGTTATGATATCTAGAAAAAAAGTACACTTGTAGGACCGCCACTTCTCAATAAACATAAAACATAGAAACATCACAAAAATTAGACAACCCCGATTCCAAAGCCGAAGCTGTACGGACGAGGATTACACTTATGAAAAAAAGGCAGACACACAACCATACCCACCGACTTTGCCAGTGCTGGTGGCGGAGATCGAACCCGCAGCGAAATAGAGAGTTTGTTCGGTCACACTTGCCATCGTGCACTCTCTAGCCAACTATAAATCGAGCCGGCTAGTTAAGTAGTTAACATGCACATACCTACCTATTTATAATATAGTTTAATCCGCCTCTCCTTTTTTGCGAAGTCGGAAATAACTTCGTTGTAAAAGTTTGAATTTTGGGACATCTCCTTCACAAAGTCCCTTTCTATTGTCAACAGGGACAATTTTGAAAGCCTCTCTTCACTGGTTGAATTTCTTGAAAAAGTTTTTATTCTTTTTAAGGTCGAAAAACTGCGTTCAACCGAAGCACTAGTTGCAGGTATCGTCAACACTAACTTACACAATTTCAACACTTCAAAGTAGGCCTGATCCAAACTATTTTCTTTTATAAAGATAATCAGTTCGTTGGCGTTATGTTTTTGACTAATATCTTCTGTAGCATAAATAACTGAAAGTTCCGATCGTAACCCAACTATATCAAAAAAATTTCCATAGTTATCACTCAATGACTGAAGTGCGTTTTGTAGAAACTGTTTATTTTTAAATTCATTAAAATTACACAATTCTAAAAATTATATATCACTAAAATTTTTAAATCTATTATTTAGTTGCCCAGTGATATTGTCCAAAATTTCGATAAAAAGTCTTCGATTTGAATTTCTACGATCCACTATAAATTCAGTTTGTATTCTTTTTTCTTTGCGGCTCTAAACTGTCATTAATAGTTTTTTCCCAGAACTTTTCAAATTCATTTCTTTTGTTACAAATCAAATTTTTGAATTCTTCAATTTTCTTTACACAAAATCTAACGTCATTTGATTTAGTTTGCAAAATATTGAATAAATTGTCAGTAAATGGGAATATTTCGGAGAAAATATTTAACAAGAAATTAAAATCAGTCTCTTTTCAATGAATCTAAGTAATGTCTGGATCCATTCAAAGTCTCAGTGTCCCAATCATCTTTGCTTTGTAAAATATTTTCAAATAAATCAATTAGAGGCTGTCGGTATTCAGATACAGATTGTACTAGCCTTCCATTGTAATTCCATCGTGTTGAAGCAACTCTGGGTAGTCTCTTCTGTACTTCAAAATCTAAAGCTCGTGTCCGTTTTGATGATTTTGAAAAATAGGCAGCAATTCCACTAATACTTGAAAAAAATACTTTGCACTCTTTAAGACACGCTGCAGATTGAGCAAGAACTAAATTTAATCGATGCGCAAAACAATGTACAAATGTTGCATTCTGAAAAGTCTCTTTTACTTTGGCCAGCAGGCCCCCCAATTCACCAGCCATTACAGCGGCCCCATCATAACTTTGGGCGATCAGTTGAGCACCACACTGTAGATCATCGACTATCTGGCAAACTATAGCATATAAAGCTGCAACCATTCTCTGCGTTGTTACGTCTAAAAATCCTAAAAAGCGCTCTTGGACTTTCCTGCTTATCGACTGAATCAAATCATTTTGAATATGATTTGATGTACCGCGAAATACCGTGGAGTGTTCCAGATGGTTACTTAACGTTATATCGTATTTTGCTAATAAATCAACTAAATTGATGAAATTGCCCCTATTAGCAACTCTCCGAGTTTCAGTATGACCTCTAAAACTAAGTATATTTTCGCCGAGAAAACTAACAATGTCAATAAGTCTTTTTAACACCTCGTTTTTTTTTAAAAGTTCATTACGCTTACGGTCACTCTCTTTCAACTGCTGATCTAATGAATGCTCAATTCGTGATTTTCCAAATGTTTTTTTTTAGAACTGCTTGCAAATGAATTTCTTTGTCACTTTGTGAATGTTGCTTAAATCTGAAAAGCCATTTTTATTACAAACACCTTTTTCATTTGTGAAAAGTACACATGGCCAACAAAACAATTTACACAAATTTTCACAACCCGTTAATCACTGATTAGCACTGTACACTTCAATATTAAAGTACCTATAGCATGATTTAACTTTCGTTTTTAAAAGTTTTAAATCAGGTGTTGGTCTCCCGTTTCTAATAATATCTTGAAACGAATATGCTGAAAATCCCTTTTTCAACAAATTGCACACCATACAAACGCAAATAATATTTTCCACAGTGCTAGGACCAGCTTTCATATTGAATAAGCAATTCTAAAATTGCTTATACGCGTACTAATGTTCAACGTTTTAAAAATCACATGTCGCCACACCACAGGTTTAGAAACACCAAAAAAAGTTTTTACAAATATAGCACAAAAGCTGAGAATAATACTAGGAAGATTAATATTAAGTATAATATTAACATCGATATTAAAATCTATAAAACAAGATGCATTACTATGCTATACGGCTGAGATATCAAGATTATGAAGTGGGGATGGGATGCATTTCAAGAAGTTCCACGAGTTCGTGTTGGCTCGATTAATCGAGTGCGTCGTCGTTACGGTTTTATCGTGCAACATTATCTCAGCTGTTAAAATGCGGGGCCGTGTCTATTGAAATTGGGTAAAAGTAAATTTTAATGATTGATATATGTGATAAATAATAATTAGGTTCTAATTATGTGTTTGTTTTTTAATAATTCCAAGGGAACCACTGCTTCCCTTGCTTCCATGGACCGACCGCCCCTGGTATATGTATTGTTTGTTCTTATTATTTTTCTGTAATTTAACACATATAACATTACTCCATTGTATATTTTTTGTTTTGCATTGAATATCTATGAAATTATTTACTTATATTTGTAATTAAATTTTTGATCTGTTGGACAAAAAACTATTATTACTATTATTATTATTATTATTGATATATTTTCTTGCACATTACTCAAATATTCGTAGTTGACAATGTATGAGTACAACCATTTTACCAAGTTTATTAATGTGAAAATCCCAATATTCCGTGGCACATAAATAGATTTCAGTTAACAATTAGAAAGCAGATAAGTCAGTTGCAAGACGTTTAATTAATGGTTAATTGATCAGTATGACGGAGGGGGGAGATAAAAACCCCATTAACCCCAACTACGCGTGTTAATTTGGCAGTTCACACTTTGCTTAGTGGAAAACGCAATGTGGAAGAACGATCAATAAGCAGAGAGGCTACATAATATTGCTCGATAGACCCAAATGGAACAGAGCCTTGATGACAGATATTTCTGATAAGTATTCATGGAATTGTGCGCTCGAGAGGCATGCATCCTTTAATAAAAAATCCTCCTACCGGTTGTGCGAAGAATAAATTATACGCCTTTATTACTAAAAATACATTGTTTTTTACAAGCGTTCTTTATCATTAGACATCGACATTTTTACGTGATGGCCAGAGTCCAAATTCTTTGCACGTGGTCTAAATACCGATACATATTTGTTTTAGCCAAACTCAATTAATATTGGACGGATTTTGTCGATAAAAAACCATTTTATAATTCATCGACTCTCTTATAAGACTGTTCTTTATTACATTAAAATTTGAGGAAGGTCCATATTTAATTGTGCTATGTTTGACTTAATAGGCATATTTGACTCTTA
The DNA here is from genome assembly GCA_029963845.1 of Rhamnusium bicolor. Taxonomy (NCBI): domain Eukaryota; kingdom Metazoa; phylum Arthropoda; class Insecta; order Coleoptera; family Cerambycidae; genus Rhamnusium; species Rhamnusium bicolor. Next base: position 372,369 of record JANEYF010000603.1, on the reverse strand, counting down.
TTTTTAAATTGTCTTAAAATGTTCATATCATAGTACTATTGCACAAGAATCTTTATCTCGCTTCAATGAAATGGGATAAAATAGCATTCAAAATATCAAATATATAAATTGGCGCAAAACCACGAGCCGATATGTTACTATCTACTGTGACATTACTCTTGTAGTAAAAAAACCGCAAGGCATCTGTTACAACATCGCACGAGCTATTGTTGTACTTGCTCGAATGTCTTGCGGTACCAGCACCACTAGCGAGATGCATAGAACAGCTGCTGCCACTCTGGAAGACTCGCTTCACCACATCATTAGGTGCATAGCGGTCACGACAGAGCAGGTGACACTTAGGAGAGGACTCCTAAGAGGACTCAGGGTGACTCCTTGAGTCCTCTCCTCTTCTGCATCTCACTTCTGTCGTTGTCTGTTGGGCTCCGCCAAACTCGCGGATATCAATGTGGACAACCCAGCGAACGGAGACATAAGATCACCCATCTATTTTATATGGATGACCATAAACTGTATGCCTCCAGAAAGCGCGTACAAAAAGCTCTTAGGGTGGTCGAAGTATATACGTGGGCAATTGGTATGGAGTTCGGGTTGGACAAATGTGCAGTCGTCCACCTCAAGAGAGGACGATGCTGAACATTCTCTAAAGATGCGCAGTTCATAGACGGAAACATCCTAAAACATCTGGATGCCGGAGGGACCTATACATATTTGGGTGTGCAACAAAGGTACATCCAGGATGTAAAACAAATAAAGGGTTCTCTCCGCGGCAAGTACAGACACCGTCTCCGAAAGATTTGGTCTTCCGAACTTTCGGGGAAGAACAAGGTGTCTGCTTCTAACATGCTTGGCGTTCCAGTCTGGCTCTACTCTTTTGAAGTAGTGAAGTGGACAGTAGACGAGCGTCAATTAGACAGAGATACCCGCAATATGATGAATATTCACAGATGTATTCATCCTAGATCTTCCGTTCCTCGTATGTATCTCCCACGTCAACGGGGGGTCGCGAACTCCTGAGCCTAGAGTGTACGCATGGCAGAGTAGTACTGAGTATGGCATGTAACATCCTCAAAAGCTTAGATCCCCCTCTTTCAGTTTGTAAAACATCATGAAACTGTAGGTGTGGGAACAGGATTGTTCAAGGCAGCAAAAAGAGCAGCAGATGAACTCGGTCTCACATTCGACACCAGGCCCTCGCCTGACTGACTCTACATCAACACTTCTGTTGATGTAGAGTCAGTCACTGAACTTTAAATCGCTTGAAAGTCGGAATTAGAGCTGCCGAACAGGAAAATCTGTTTCAACAGCACGTCGATAAACACCAGTATGGTGTCTTCTATAAGAACACAGAAACACTGATTTTATTGACCAGGCTTACATTCGCCTTTCTAAGGCTAGCCGGGCTTAAGTTGAAGACTGTGGGATTCATTATGGTTTGCCAAGATGGTGTTATCAACATCTTAATCTACCACAGCTGCGTGTGGCGTGTAGAGGTTCCTGATATCAACTGCAGGACCTGCCGTCAGGCGCCGAAATCGCTCCTGCACATATTATCTGCATGCCCTGTATACGCGATTTCGGCCTACATAACGCGGTGTTACGAATGTTATACTACCATCTAAGGAACTCGTACGGGGTAGACCAGATACCCGTGCAGCCTTACGTCCCCGGAGATATTGAGTCCATTGTCAAAAACGAGAAATGCCGGATTTACTGGAACTGCTCATTCCCGACTGTCAGGCTAATCCAAGCCAACAAGCCTGACAGTCCTCGACCATTAACTAAAGAGGATGTATGTCATCGAGTTCTCGGCACCTGCGGAGATAAACATCACCCTGAAGGAGGAGGAGAAACGCACCAAATATCGCGATCTCCGGTACGAGATCCAAGTACTGTACCCAGGCTATTCGGTCAAAATGGTCGGCCTAATTATCGGTGCACTCGAAGTGATAAAGCTTACGCCGCTATCGTAACTGAAGACAATAACGGCCTTCCAAAAATCAACTGAGTGGCTGGCAGGTTAAATACAGAAGGCGGTTATTCTGGGTTATCTTCGTCTGCTTAGGCCACACGATTCTGGAATATACAGTCACTAACCCTGCGGGATGTGGAGAGTGGCTGTGGTTGATCAGATAGCAGTTTGATTTTAACAATTTTTCGAAATTTTCTAACAGAGACGTTTGTAAAATTAATGGCAGAAAAGTATGCATTAGATAATTTAACTGCATTATGTAAAACACCGTCTGAACAAGACAGTGCTGTGATGGGGTATAGTGAATTTATCTTGAAATCTTATGTTTGCTGCGTTAATTGATCGCCTACTTATGAGTTTATTTATGAATTGCAGGAACTGCATTAATCGATATAGAGAAAAGTACGCACCAGAGAATTTTGAAAATTTATTAATGGTAGTGTGGTCAAGCCAACTAAAATAATTACAATCATCTGACACTTCCTGTTATACACGAAGTCGATATCAACTTGCTTATTTTAAATAGAATACCCTATGTATTTTAAGGTTTTCGAAAAGAGCATAAAATTCGGAGTCAAATATATGTAGGATACCCTATACCTAAACCCAGCCGATTCATAGATATTTGACATTTTAAAAAAATTTTACAGGTATAATGGTTTACAATAACTTTTATAACTTTCTTCATATAAAACATAGTTACTTGCTTTTTGGCATGTAGAAAGACCATAAGGTAAACTACGCTATACAGTTTAAAGAAATTCAATAATAGTAAACAAAGTGTTCCATTTTTGACGTTACATTTTGTAAACTTCAAACCGCGAAAACGTGCTTAAGTCAAATAGAACACCCTGTATTTTTTTACGTCAAGTTATGTATAATTAAATTCCTTTTTTTTCTGATATGCATTGTGGGGGTTTAAATTACAACTTTTTGAAATATTTGCGATTTTCTTAGAAATTCAAGAATTTTTAGTAAAAGCCTTATCAAATTAGCCATGATTAGAAACAATCAATAATGTCAGTCATTCTCTTATGTTAAAAAATGCCACCGCATTTAAATTACACCCACGAACACTTTTTGAATTTGTTTATTATTTATGGAGAATGTGATAAAGTAATATCAAGAACTTGTAGTACAATTTGCTACTCGATATCCACAAAAACGGAAACCGTCACCAAATACTGTAAAACGCATACTAGATAATTCTGAAAATTATGGCTCTATCAAGGCAAGAATTCCAAAGCGGAAGCTTATTGTTGATGATGAAAACGTAGAAATAACAATTCTGGGATATTTTCATGCTTTTCCAATGATGTCTTTATGACAAGATGCTCTGGATTCAGGACTATGCAAGGATTCAGTTCACAGAATCTTATTTCAACATATATTTCACCCATTTTCGTTCCAAATGGTTCAACAATTAAAAGAAACAAATTTCCTAAGAAGGGAAAATTTTTGCGAATTTATTCTAATAAGGTCTGTAGACGACGATTCTTATTTGGAAAATATTATATAGTCAGATGAAGTTAAATTTACCAAAAATGGACTTTTTAATCAACACAATTCTCATTATTGGAGTGATTAGAATCCTCATGTGTTCAGGAAGTGAAATTTTCAAAAAAAGTTGGCAGTTTAATGTTTACTGTGCCATTAGAACCGATAGAGTGGTCGCATTAGAATTTTATCAGGAAAATTTAAACAGTAAGTTATTAAGATATCTTCTTCTGTTAATATATGTATAGTTAATTTTTTGTTTTTGTTTTTTCTTTAGGTGAAAGGTGTCTAAATATTTTACAAAATTTGAATAATAACTATTTAGAAAATTTACCTCTCGCCGAATATAGAAACATTTTTTATAAGCACGACGGTGCTCCCCCACATAACGCGTATTTGATAAATAATCTTTTACAAGAAACTTTTTACGATCAATAAATCGCCAGTAATGGACCTTTCCTATGGCTCCGTCGCTCGCCCGATTTATCACTTTTAGATTATTTTATTAAGGAAACTATTAAAAATAAAGTTTAGGAGAAGCCATTAACAACTATTGAAGATTGTATGCAGAGAGTCAGAAATACATTTCAAAACTTATCACAGGATTCAATTAGAAGAGCTATCCATGAACAACTAATCCGAAGAAGCGAAAAATGTGTGGAGGTTCGAGGGCGGAATTTTGAACAATTATTGAATTAAAATGGCATCATGTTTTTAGTTGATTTTATCTTAGCTATTTTAGTTTATGCAAACTGTCTCAATCCAATTAATAGGCATGTTACAGTGTTTAGTGTTATTTTCCGTTTTCGTGGATATCTAGTAACAAATGTACTACAAATTCTTGATATTACTTTTCCATAAATAATAAACAAATTCAAAAAGTATGCGTGGGTGTAATTTAAACGCGGTGGCATTTTTTTACATAAGAGAATGATTAACATTACTGATTGTTTCTAATCAAGGCTAATTTGGTAAAATTTTTACTAAAAATTCTTGAATATCTAAGAAAATCGCAAATATTTCAAAAAGTTGTAACCTAAACCCCAATAATGCTTATATAAAAGAAAAGGAAGTTAATTTTACATAACTTGATGTAAAAAAAATACAGGGTGTTCCATTTGACTTAAGCAAGTTTTCGCGGTTTGGAGTTTACAAAATATAACATCAAAAATAGAACATTTGGTATAATATTATTGAATTTCTTTAAACTGTAGAGCATAGCTCACCTTATGGTCTTTGTGCATGCCAAAATGCAAATGAGTATCTTTTACACGAAGAAAGTTATAAACGTTATTGTAAACCATTACACCTGTCAAAATTCTTTTAAAATGTCATATATCTCTGAAACGACTGGGTTTAGGCATGTCTTTGACTCAAAATTTTATGTTCTTTTCGAAAACCCTAAAATATATAGGGTATTCCATTTATAATAAGCAAGTTGGTATCGACTTCCGGTATAAACGGAAGTGCTAGATGCTTGTAATTATTTTAGTTGGATTGACTATACTGCCTTTAGTAGCTCCCTAAATTTTCAAAATTTTCTAGTGCGTGCTTTTCCCTATATCGATCGATGCATTTCCTGGTGAGACACCCTGTAGTTTTACTAAATGTGATATTATGTTGTTAAATTAGATTTTAAGGCGCCCTAAAAAGTAATTTAAATATTTTTAACTATTGTTAATATGTTGTGATCTTTAATATCTATTTATATGTATGAGGACGTGTTTTCTGTATGTATGTAGGTGCATATATCCGTTTATTTATTTGTTTATTTATTTTTTATTGTTTGTTCCACATGCTATATTATATACATATTTATTTAATTTACAGTTTCTTCAAATTTTATACATACTTACATCATAATTTTATATCTTATAGTGCCCTGAAGATGGTAATAAAATTTATCGAAACGTCGGCAAGTTGATAAAATAGTTTTTCTCAAAATAAGGACCCTTACCTAACAAAATTTTTTCAACTATTAATAAGCCGGTCTAAAAACTGTTCCATTTACTGTTTTATGATTTTCACAAATTTTTGTTTACGTATGTTTTACAAAATATATAAAACACATATTAGTTGTTTCGCCAATTTAGTAGTTTCTTCGCATGTGAGTACAAGACTGGCATTGCAATGCTAAATAGGTTCAATACATGTAAGAAAATTGTTTTCAATAAAAAATTATGATTGAACATGTTTGCAGGTATCCAGTAAAAATGTACAAACTGTCATGGTTTTATTTTTATTTAATGGTTTTGCATATATTTTGTGACATTTTACAAACAAAAAGGGCATATTAATCAGTGGAATAAATTTCTTTAATTTATGAAGAACCTGATAATTTAGACAACCAGATATACATACATATGTCAGCTGGTTAATTATGCATTGGCTAAGGTAATAATGTTAATAATAACCTTTCGCTATAAATAAATAATATGTCGATAATGAAGGTTTAATTTTGTTTATTGCCTACCATTGTTAATATCTAGCTGATTTATTTTTGGTAATTTCATGTTGCGTAACACCTCGTTACATATGCATATATAAAATCATGAAATGTGTAATTAGATCAATAAATAATTATTAATAGTGACGGTAAAACTTATACCTATCGTCACTAGTAATGTTGTCTATTTTATTTAATTCGAAAAGTTTTCAAGATATCCACCTGTAATGAAAATTATTTTTATCCTTACTGTTCCTTAAATTTCTTAGATTTAGTAAGGTTATATTATACATTGTACTGATTCTGCGGTTGGCTCCTTGTGAAATATTATTAAATATTTTAAATAAATAAAGAAAATTTGCTTTTAAATGTTTCAAAATTATATTTTCACTCTACACGTGTTTCGGCTTTTTAGGCCCTTTTCAAGAGTACAGATGAGAGGTCAGGTTATATTAGTTGTTATTTATATTTTTTAACGTTTTTAACTTTTCTTTAATATATGGATTATTGTAAAATCAAATATAAATTGTAAACGTTCATTAACAGATTCGAAAATTAACGAGGAAAATTATAAAAATTCGCTCTTAACACGTTGAAATACATATGTTAACAACGAATGCAGTAAAGAGACGGGGGGTATAGTTTTGTATGGATTACCCTGTATGTAACTGAAAATTCCAAATTATTGTTATTGTTTTTCATGAATTTTAATTCAAGATATTTTCAAGAGGTTTGCAAATTTCACCCGTATCTAATTCTGAAATACTGCTTGAAATAATAAGTTTAAAGCCTCTGTCAGACTATGAAATTCAGTAGCCGCGGCAGAATTGTGGGGGAAAGTTGCGTGTCACACTACATAATTCGGTTCTCTAATTACTAACCGTGTTTCCAACTTAGAACTTAATATTGTTGTTATAGTAATATCAACGTCCTTGTCGTTATAAGAAAGACTATTTATTTTATGTAAACAGGGTGAAGTTCATGTATTTCAATCATCATTTGTGTCACTGCGAAACCAATTTAATCACTTTTTTATACAAAATTCATTTAGATGAAAACATTACAAACACAAAAATAGAGTGTAGGTTGAATAGGATGAATATGATGAATAATCAGAACAATATGTTGGCAAAACTATAAAAAGCACTAAAATATTGATAATAAATCATGTTCTGATTTTAACTATGATAAAAAAATGATATTTTGTTATGAATTTCCATTTTTATGGAAGATTGACGGTATTGATAATATATCACTGTGTTCCTCTTTAGATGTAGAGGAATGTTTATTTTGGCTTTCTTAAGAAGGTGAAAAAAAATCTTATATATATAAATAGAAAGACTAGTTCACTACAGAAGTGAACACCAGCATTTAAAAATACATTATAACAAAAAATTTTATGATAAGACAAACAGAAAAATTCTCATAAAATTCCTTTATTGGTGTGACCGGTTTCGTGAACAAGTAAATTTACTACACATCATCAGACACAGGAATTTTTATAAATAAAACCAGGGTAGTCAAAATTAAAATAGTTTTGCAACATAGTCAAAAGGGGGTAAGTAAATGTAAGATATATAAATTTTTTTGTATCTAATAAATTAACTTTCTAATAAAAATTATAAAATTAACGTGCTTTTTTTAACACATACATACACAACAATTTAAAATCTTTTAAACTGTTGTAGTGTATGTATGTGTTAAAAAAAGCACGTTAATTTTATAATTTTTATTAGAAAGTTAATTTATTAGATACAAAAAAATTTATGTATCGTACATTTACTTACCCCTTTTTGACTATGTTGCAAAACTATTTTAATTTTGACTACCCTGGTTTTATTTATAAAAATTCCTGTGTCTGATGATGTGAAGAAAATTTACTTGTTCACGAAACGGGTCACACCAATAAAGGAATTTTATGATAATTTTTCTGTTTGTCTTATCATGAATAATTACTCATATGGGATTAACCTACCTACGTTAAAATATTTTATGTTTTTACATTATTAAGCAGTTTTAAAATTATGACTTTTTTTCGGCACTATCCAAAAGGTATACCACTGTCAGTGTGTATACTTAGTCTCATTTATCGCAGTGTATACTTTTTACTGCTTGCATGATTATTACTTCATTTATTATTGAGCTGAGTAGGTCAATTGCATTGGTTAAAAACGGTATGAGTTTCAAAACCAATTCTTGTGGAAATCTAGATTTGATATTGAAGACATCTAATTTTATTCGATCATAAGTGAGAAGCATTGTGCTTGAAAGAAAACGACATAACATTATAATTAGAGGTGTTTAAAGTCATACTATTTGACGCACACCATGTATTAAGAAATCTTTATGGCATGCATAAATCTTCATACCGTTCGCATACAGTAAACATTTAATTTCCAGATCATTTATAATGTAAGATAGAATTGGACAATAGTTGGATTTAGAAATTTTTAATACACCAAGAAAGATATCTATATATTTGGTTATTAAGATATTAGTGAGATAAGGGGGGATAAATTAATTGATTTTATAATTTTCTTCTTTCAAATCATGTACGTTCATATTTTGTTTACCCTCTTGGTACCGTTACTATCTAAAAGTGATTTATCGGAGTGACAATAAAAGTTTATTCCACACAATACACACACACAATTGAAGCAATTATTTTACTCACGTTTGTGAGTACTGCATGAAGTGTTTTATACACATTGTGCGGCATTTCGCACGCCTTTAATGTAATACAAAAATATCAGCATGAGCAATGAATACATATTCCGGGGTAATTTGTCTACCAGAAAAACACAAAACAAGTCCGTTTAAAAGCTGCATTATGAATTTATCATTCACAGAAGAATAACCTGATAGTTATATTGCCATTAGAGACCCGGTCGGAAGCAGTTTTTCTCACTTTAAAAACCACGTAGACCTTAAAAACATGATTTATGACTTGCACTCTGCATTTTAGTATTTAAGTCATAATGTTAATGTTTATGATTGTAAAATTTTTTAAATCCACAACTAACAGATTGACGAAGAATTGTTATTTATATGTTAATAACTAAAATTACAAAAAAATTAAGTAGAACGATTTGTGTAACAAAAATAATTGTAGCCGCTGCTAACATGAAGAACAACAGCGAGTCCAATACAGATTTAGTTATAAAGGAGCAGTCAAGGGGATTTACTTCGAGACTATTAACAATGTGTATTGTAAGGCACTTGGAGTAGAAGTTTTAATTAAATTATTGGTGGGTATTTACGTGAAAAACGATATAAGAATTTTAAAACACAATGTGGTTTATAAAGTATGAGAATAAAAAAAGTTTAGAAGCGTTGCGTTGTAACAAAAATTACACAGTCACACAAAAAACAATTTTTTTTCTGATCTGGGGGTCTGACTATGTTAAGTATATGTTTTTGGGGTCGCTGAATCCGAATCCTCGGTCTATATAACCCCATCACATCAGGATTTTGCCGTAAGCTCAGAGACCCCATAATTTCAGCTATTAAATGCATATAACCCTAACAATGAAGTTGTAATCTGAAAACCCAAGCTCTTAAACCCCATAACCCCATAACCCACTTAACTAAAAATCTGTCAACTCCAATAACCACGTATGTCAGACATTTAACTTGATATCAATGAAAACTATCAGTGACAAATCTAAGTATTTTGGTACGTGGTTCTAGAAAATATTTTCTTTCAAAGAATTCAAAGCTCAGGTTCTATTCAGAGCGATTATATCTTGCGAGCGTCTGCATCCAGGGCACCTCCACGTGGTGACGATGGGCAACCTACCCGCGGTGTACATCGGGTAACGCCAATGCCGACGGTACAATGATTTGAAAACTAACATTAGTTGAATAAACGTAAAAATATAAACTTTTAGGGTAAAGGTGTTTTTAGGACACAACAGTAGGTTTCGGGTGCTTGAAACAAAACAAAAACTGTGCGAAAAAAAGTGCAATGACCAGAGTTATGCGGTTGTTAAAATATCGTACATACCAAGTTAAATGTCTGACGTACGTGGTTATTGGAGTTGACAGATTTTTGGTTAAGTGTGTTATGGGGTTATGGGGTTTAGGAGCTTGGGTTTTCAGATTACAGCTTCATTCTTAGGGTTATATGCATTTAATAGCTGAAATTATGTTTTTTTTTGAGGTTATGGCAAAATCCTGATGTGATGGGGTTAAATAGACCTCGGATTCAAATTCAGCGACCCCAAAAACATATAGTAAACATGGTCAGACCTCCAGATCAGAAAATTTTTTTTTTGGTGTGGCTGTGTTATTAAAGGTCAATCTGTGTTATTGGTCGTTATTATTGTCCCTAATTTTTAAGGTACAAACGATTTCAATGAGCAGATATTCGGAATAGAATAGTTTGTATATTATGCTGAAACAAAGAAATAACGAATACAGACCTACAGAAAAATATTATGATACGTCAAAATATGTATAATTTCTAGGAAAACCATATTTTTCATTTGGGAATTCACTATTACTAAAATTTAATTGTCAATCAGTTTTGTGCAATATAATCCATCTGACGAGGCAATAAGAACAGAAAACTTAATGGTGAATATGTTGTTTTATAGTAACGAATCAGTTTCTATAAAGTCTACTTGCGCTACATTTGGTATACTAGTTACAAAACTACAATAAAAGTGTATTACATCCATCAATATAAGTAAAATACCGGAAAAAAAATAAAAAAGGGCACATTAAAAATTATTGAACTAACCCTGATAATAATAAAGAAAGTCGTATTGATATGTTAATTTGCAGTGCATATTTACAGTGCCTGGTTGGATGTCGATCGTTTAAGTGTTTGTTTATATTTATGTGTCGTAGAGCTGGGCAAAGACCTCAGCAAAAGGAATTGAAGTACTAAGCCCTTACTTAAAGTACTTTGATACTTGAAGCCCTAATTACTTTTCGAAATAAGTGGTCTTCGAATTACCAATTATTTCCAAAAGGTAAATGAGTCCAAAGCCCTAAGCACTTTTGAAAAGAACTTCAAGCACCCAAAGAGCTTGAAGCACCACAATTTGTATTTGAGCTCTAGCTTGGTCTGCGGCTGTCTCTAGGCAAGGTGTAGGCGCACCCACATGGCAGACGAAATAAATGTTACAGGCTCTTTGTAGACGCTTGTTATTCACATTAATTGTATCAAATAAATACTGAACATACCTATAACTCGATTTCAGTTGAGTTGAGTTACAAGCAACCTGCCACTTTGAACAAACAACTAAATGAATAATACTTTCAGTAACTCAATAACTTGGTTATAATTGAAATTTCAAAACTGCTTCAAGCTCTTTGAAAGGGCACCAAGCTCTTTGAAAGGGCTCCAAGCTCTTTGAAAGGTCTTGAAAGCCTCTTATAAGGTATGAAAGTCTTTGATAAGGCTTTTGAATTTCAAATTACGAAGCACTTTTATAAAATAATTTGATTACAAAGCCCCAATTACATACTTGAAGTACAGTGCTTCAAAATTTTGAAACAGCTTGACGCACTTTTCCAACCACAAATACTCAAGCCCTGCCCAGCTCTGATGTGTAGAGACGTTTTTAAATATATTTTGTGCTCTTTTTTTGAAATGATGTCGCGTCTTGAACTTATTTGGTTTAAACTATAAGGTGAGAATTTATTCCTATTTACTTCAATATTTTCAAGTAAGTTACTTGATTATAGCACTGAGAATAATAAATTTTTTTATCGAAACGTTGGCAACAGTTTAATTTAATAGAATAATTCAAAAGTAACTATTTAAATTTATAAAGTAGTCAACTCCTAATTTCCATACCATTTTCCTTAGATTAGATAGCTGAAATAAGAATTCATTATAATTAAAATTTAGGAATAGGTAATTTCTTCCACAAAATAAAATTACTTTGCGAAACATCATGTCAATAACGTACAGAAATTATAAAATTCCTGCCTACGGCTTATTTATGGAATGCGTTGAAATCAAAGAATATCTCAAATATAAACTGAAAGCGATAAATTGGCTCAATATGAAAATTGCAGACTTCATCACTCAGTAATGCCTCTATCACAGCATAATAATGCATGAATTTCCTGTTATCTATATAAACACACCACAGAAATTAGAGGAAAAATATCCAAAAATAAAATTTAGGACCAATGTTTATACACTAAATCTTTTAGATTTAAGGGCCTTCTAACCCCACCATCTGATTGCACCGAATTATTTAGACGATGTTTCCGCCGTCAAATTTGTATAAATATTAAAAATAACTTTAAATTCCTTGAATGATTTTTTTCGATCCAATGAATACATATAAAGGGTATTTTTTTAAGTGCGTAAGGGATCATAAAAATTAAACAAAAGTTTTCTTTTTTTAACTTGTCGACGTTTCACTAAAATTATAACTTCTTCAGGACACTACAGTATAAATAATAGAAAATTTAAACAGCGCTTACTTTAACATTAGTGACCACCTAAAAAGCACTCTTTAATACAATAAAAAACTAATAATAAGGAAAAAAAATAAAAAGATAATAGGATCACGGAAATATCATATATTAGTGCTATTTCAATCGCCAAACGTAACATTTATATTTATGTGTTACTGTACAATAGACATTTTAAGAAAAAGTTAATACGTCCCGTAAATGTTTTGAGAAAATGACACGCTATACTTTAATGTAACCGTAAGTTTTTATATGTACACAATAATATATTCTCTAATTTTTTTATCATTCTGTATGTTTTCAATATTTTTACAATTTCCAAGTTTGAACATTTTTTAAGAGTGTCTACCCTCTTTTATATCTATTTTTAATATAAAACAATGTATATAAAAAAAACCGCTGCTAATTACTTGGAGATCAGAACTACCTCACCGTAGTAAAACTCGACGTGTGGTGGAGTTTTTGACGTTTCAAAAAAGTCACATTTTTTGACGTTTCAAAAAAAGTCACATTTTGACGTTTCAAAAAAGTCACCTTGACGTTTCAAAAAAGTCACATCTTTTGACGTTTCATAAAAGTCATTCTGACGTTTCAAAAGTCACATTTTTTGACGTTTCAAAAATTGGGACTGATTTTGCTCATCAATGAACTCAATCTTTTCCTTGACCTCTAGAATGTGTGTACCAAATTTAAAAGCTTTATCCCAAAAACTGTAACTGCTATCGCGAACCAGACAGACAGACACACTCAGAAAATTTTTTCTGTCTGAAATTTTGTGTATCATCATAATTCGTCTAGATTCGTCCAGAAATTTGTTTCACGAATACATAACTTCTTCACTTTGACGGGTGAGGAAGTAATATATTATTTATATTTTTATTTATACGTTTTTTAGAGTCCTGAAGAAGCTAATAAATTTAGTGAAACGTCGACAAGTTAAAAAAGAAAAATTTTGTTTAATTTTTATGATTCCTCAACCCACCTAAAAAACGACTTTAAAAACTAAAATAAATTTCAATATAAAAAATGTATCCATTATTTCTGTTTGATAGATAGTGTTTATAAGCCTAACTTTTTACTACAGTCTTTTGTTTTTGTCAGCATATCTATTTTTTAAGCAAATTGTTTAATTACTATACACCGTTGGAAATAAAGAGGTTTGTTATTATTATTATTAGGTATGCTATTTCTAATATGATATCTACTAATATAGGGTCGATTATTGAAAATACTAATTTATATGTGAGCCGTATCTCATTTGTTTCCACAATTTGATTAGGCAGTGTTAGCTTATGTACTGGTTGCGGACTTTTACATATAATTTTTGTTTTTTATCAGAACAGTGAGAAAGTTTGAAAGTTTACAGCGAAATAAAGTATTGAAAAAATGTTTTCAGACGATGGTATTAGCATGGTACTTAGTTATATGGTACTTATATCTCAGTGGTAACCTACACTAGGGTTTATACAAATTCCGACCTTTGGAAAAACCTGTTTTCGATTTTCAGTATTCCAAAAAACCGGTTAACTGGTTTTCGAATTTTTACAAAAAAAAAATACAAAAAAAATTTTTCACTTAATTTAATATTTATGGAACTACAAAAATATAACAAATTAAAATATACTATTATGTCTTTTGGCGTGTTCCGATAAAATTAGTTTACGTATTAACATTTTAAAATGAAATAAAATTGATCAGCTAAACACTTTTTAAGATACTTGTTGTAACCGTGCCCTCGTCATATCTGGGTAAACAAATATACTTAACGCTTTGTGTTTTGTATAAGGTAGAATTAAAGTATTTTGTTTAAGCAGTATCTGGTGAATTGATCATTCTATCTATAAATAAAAATTTGGGAACTAGAAGGGTTGAAACCCCTATCGCTCACTAGCCCTTAACAAGGAATCAATCAAATGCCTTTACAGAATTTAGATATCTTCAGCTTTTCACGAGTTATAAGGAAAAGTATAGTGTGAAGTTACCGCCTAATTTGGCTAGTGTGAAAATATAACTTTTTTGTATTTTGTCATACGTTTTCTGAAAAATATAGTTTACCTATTAACATTTCAAAATGATATAAAATTCACTTTATCACGTTGAATAAATTTCTGTTTCCTTGTTATTTGGTAATGTTTCAGTAGGTGTTTACAATATAATATTATATTTGCATAAAAGCCGTCACTGGAAACCGATACCTCCGTCCGACCTCCAAGCATAATTGAAAGAGTTTGTGGATTTTCATGTTAAAAAACATTCATTTGAGTCATGAATATTAGTTTTACAGTAAACTTTTACTACAATATGCTTGTGCTTGAGGCGATTTCATGTCAACATGTTAGCGTTCTTAATTAAATAATTAACTAATTTCTGCATATTAATTCTAGCATCTGAAACGGGTTTTTTAAATTTAAAAACTGGTTTTCGAATTTTATAAATTTATAAAAAAAAACTGTTTTCAAAACCGGTTTTTAAAACCGACAAACAGCATGCAGTTCCCTTCTACTGCTAATGTACGAATTCGAACGACACTATTTCCCTATGTAGTGTGGAAACATGAAAAGACCGTATAGCCAACTGCTAAGAATGAACCTAAACACTACAAATGAATATGACGATCACAATGTTCCTAAATGAATTATTCCACTTATTTAAATGTTGAGAGGCTACCTGGCCTCAGTGTTCGGATCAAGGTCTCATATCAGAGTCAACCCTGTAAAATTATCGTAGGAGGAACATCAACGTTTATTTACTTTATATACCTTGTATAAAGTCCGCCTCGTTTAATTTTTGGGCAAAATAGGCTATATTATATTATATTATATTATTATATTTGAATAATAAAAAGTATTTTTTCTATTATCGTTACAAAATGTCTATTTTTTTATTGTCATTCCAGTTTAGTGTTATTATTTTTTTAAAATGAGTGCGATCATAACGTCATATACAAGCTATTGTGAAATGAATACAAAATAGGTCAAACGTTGCATAAACCAAAATTTTATTCATAAACGGCAACCATCTTATTTTTGATCATTTGAAAATAAACTTATTTTTTATGCCTGCAGCACAGAGCAAATATTCCATCTGCAGTTAACATAGCGCATAGCGCAATTTGGCCAATTTCACTATGTGAAAATTATTATAATATTTGACTCATCTGTCTCCCCTAACGAAGCGCTACTCTAATCAGACTGAGAAAATTTTAAGATTTGTTAAATTGATTTAGGGCCGGTACTTTTAGTCTCAGTTAACACTAATCGAATGCATGGAAACCATTTTTGTAATAATGAGACAGAGAGAGAGAGAGAGAGAGAGAGAGAGAGAGAGAGAGAGAGAGAGAGAGTATTATTATTCGATTAGTGTTAATCGAGACTAAAAGTACTGACCCTAAAATATTAAGAAAAAGTTAAGTCGCCAGTTTTCTAAATATTTATCTTAGACGTGTTCATTCTTTCTTAGATGCTTTAACGTTTAATTCACCGTTGATTGAGCAATGACTTCGCGGTTTGGTTAAAAGCCTTCAATTAGTCTACGGTCTTCTTATTGGGTTCTTTTTTGATTACCGTAATCAGTCATGATTAATATTTCAATAGTCCTTCTTTCCGATAATTGAACCATTTGTTTAAATAAAGAATAGGTAATTACAAAACGCTTGTTAATTACACCGAAAGTATAATATTTCATTTTCTTTATTAACGTACAAGATAATTAAGAAAAATAGCGAAGAAAACTATTAGAACACAGCAGATTTTTGGCAAATACTTTCAATTTGCCATTTTATTTAACACACACAAAGTCCTCAATGATCCGAAGTGATTGTCGGCATCTGCATAGAACGTAAATATCAGGCGAGCGCTTTGTCCTACTTAAAAAAGCCATCCCTTACAAAAGTTCACTCAGGGAATGAATTAAAATTATACTTTGTTATTTGGATCATTACGTGTGTATCACATTAGTTACGACCTGCGTCCGCAGCAATGCATTTATAGGATAAGCAAGTATAGAGACACGTATGTCTAGGCTGGCTAAGACATTTGATTGGTAAGTTAATAATAATTAGAGGAATAAAAACACGATTATGAACCTATGTCTCAGCTTCATTCACCAGCTTGTTTGTCATTTAATCTAGCGGCGTCGTAATATTTTTGCAATTATATTTTTGACATTATATTAGCAGTTGTATGAATATCATAACCTGAAAATTACCTTTGAGCATTGACAAGTGGCGACTAGTGAAATTTTATGGTATGTCCTATCTCAGTGTTGGAATATATAGCGTAGATCTACAGAGAGTCTTTATTTTATAAAAAAAAAAGTGTTGAGAAAAATCTCTGACATAGGATACCGTGACTCCTGTAGTGATACATTTAAAAATAATAAAATTCTCACAATTACTGGTATTTATTTATACAAATCGTCTACATACCGTGATAAACATGATTACACTACAAGAAATTGCATATATATATATATATATATATATATATATATATATATATATATATATATATATATATATATATATATATATATATATATATATATATATATATATATATATATATATATATATATATATATATATATATATATATATATATATATATATAAACCAAAAATACTAGTACTGTCAGATAACAACGGAAAAAATTGTATTGAAATCTTAAAAAACATTTATGGTTCGTCATATGAAATTACCTGCTTCTATAAACCTAACGCGCTGCTAGAAGATGTAGTAAAAATTGCATTAAACTGACAGAATCCTTTGATAAAAATGATCATGTAATATTATTTGCTGGCATTAATAATATTATTCGTGGACGAAATGTGAGTTACATGTTTTTGAAAAACCTGCTTACAAAATTATATTACACCAACGTAACTGTACTTGGATCAACATACGTATACAATAGGAGCGTACTAAATAAGTTTATCTTTAAATTTAACAGCCTTTTATTCAGTGCGTCGTGTAATTTTGGGCACGTAAAATATATAGCCACAAATAGCATCTTCCATTGTGAAAATTACATTAACAAAAGAACAGAATTAACAAATGGAGCCAAAACAAAAACTTTTTAGAAATATGTGTATCGGAGACAGTGAAAAAAGTGAAACTATCAGAAATTCAAATCTGACAGAGGTGAAACTTATGGAGGAAACCGACCAAACATATATACAATTTGTTAAGAGTAGCAACCCAGGTAGAATTTTTTCCTAACAACGAAACAGAGCTGATTGTGGGGTCACAACGAATATGGTTATCAATTTAGAAGAAAGTGCATTACCGACGACCATCAATGATTCTACAAGCAGCAATGAGAATACTTTTTTATATCCAAGACTCTCTCAAATCAGTTTGGTAAATTAAACATTCCAATTCATGATGCTCATGTAACTATCAATCGGAGTGCTTCTGAGTGCAATTTTACTTCGTCTGATACGGTAAGTCTGTTTCATATCAATATACAGTGTTTATCGAACAAGGTCCCTCAATTAACCATGTTTCTAAATAAATCGAAATATAACGTGATTTGCTTATCAGAGCATTGGATGAAAGAAGAGACTTTAAAATATGTAAATTTGGGAAATTATTATTTAGCAAATTCCTTTAGTAGGACAAAAAATATACATGGGGGTGTATCGATATTTTTAAGTAACCATGTTAGATGCATATCGTTAAATTTAAGTGATTTTAATAGTGAGTTTAATTCAGAATTTTGTGGGGTAAAATTAACAGAAAGTAAAATCATAATTCTTACGGTATACAGATCTTGTACAGGGGACTTCAATATATTTTTAACCAATTTGGAAAATTTACTGTTCAAATATTCTACAGGTAATTTTAAGATTGTACTTGTGGGTGATTTCAACATAAATTTTCATAACAAAACCTCGCATTTGACCGATCTAGTGTCACTTGTGGATTCTTTTGGTCTTGATATAGTTATCAAGGACAGCACGAGAATTACCGCAAAATCCTCTAGTTGCATTGACAATATCCTTACAAATTTAAAAAATAATGATTATAAAGCTGGAGTAATTGATCAATGTCTTTCGGATCATTTAGGTCAATATATCATTATTCAAGCTGCTGCTGACTCTCCTAGGGAAGTATTGAAAAGGCGTATCACAAATAGTAGAATTGTTAAATTACGTGCTTCACTTTCTGATCTTAACTGGAACATTTTTTTAAGAAACGATTACAGTGTAGACTATTTGTCGAATTTACTCGTTGACAATTATAAAAATCTCGTGCATCAGCAATTTCCACTAAAAAAATGCGCCTTTAAAAATAGTAAACCACCAGTAACTTGGTTCAACGAGTCATTACGTAAAATGCGTGACACATTGGCTAGCGTTAAGCAAATATGTAATGTAACAAAAAACCCTATGCATTTCCAAGTGTACAAAGTTTTACATAAAAATTATAAAAGTGCAATAAATGTAGCAAAAAAAGCTGCTTACGATTAACTTTTTGCAAATTCAGACAATAAATCTAGAGACGGCTGGAAACTAATAAATTATGAGCGTAACAATAAAAAATTCGTCGAAATCGCAAATAGATCCTGCTTTATCACAGGATGATTTTAATCATTATTTTAGCACTGTAGCAAAAGATATTATTACTTCACTTCCAATCAGTGATATGAATATAAATGACATAATGGATAAAATTCCTGTAGTAGCTGATTCCTTCTTTCTCAAGCCAGTTTCCACATATGACGTACTGGATGCATTGAATGCTTTAAGAAATTCCCCTTGTACTGTTTATGTTTATGATCTAAATAGTGAGATAATTAAAAAAACTATTGACATAATTTTGTGTCCTCTTACCGCATTAATAAATAGATGTTTTGAGGAAGCATTTTTCCCAGACGCCTTTAAAATAACTAAGGTTATTCCGCTTTTTAAAAATGGTGACATGACGTTAGTGGACAATTACCGTCCGATTTCGATTATTCCCATTTTTTGGAAATTAGTTGAAATTCTCTTAAAATGGGCACTGTCTCAGCACCTTGAACGTAATTCAATAATTTCACCTAGCCAATATGGCTTTGGTTCCAAATTTTCTACAACGCAAGCTGTACAGCGAGTTGTGGGTGACATAATTCGAAATTTTGAGGAGGAAGAACACACAGGAATCGCTTTGTGTGATCTCTCTAAAGCTTTTAACTGTGTTCCTCATGACCTGCTGCTAAGGAAATTATCGTATTATGGTATAAGAGGTTTGCCTCTACTTCTTTTTACATCTTATCTTAGAAATAGGAAGCAATATGTCAGTATCAACAACTTAAATTCAGACTTCAGCGATGTTAAACATGGCGTGCCCCAAGGATCTGTGTTGGAACCAGTTCTATTTATATTATTTATAAACCATAATCACTATTTTCTCCAGCCGTATAAATGTGTCCTTTTTGCCGATGATACAACTTTAATTGCTTCAAATAGAGACTGTTCAAATCTTCTCGATAGTTTAAATCAAATTGAAAAAATTGCTAACAAATGGTTTATTACAAATAAACTCAAACTAAACGGTGATAAATCACAGAAACTTGTTGTATCTTCGAATCATAGCATCACTAAGAGCGAAAGCGTTAAGTTGTTGGGGGTTATATTAGATTACAATTTAAATTGGAATAGTCATGTTGACTATTTGGGGAAAACACTTACAAGTGTAATTTTCTAAGTTGGTATTGGGTTTCAACACACTACTTTCTGCATATTTTGCATTGTTTCATTCGCGTATTTCTTATGCAGTAACCTTATGGGGTAATTCAAGTCATGCCATAAGAATTTTTCGTCTTCAAAAGAGAGCTGTCAAAGTAATCAGTGGAATTAATAATAATAGGGAACACTGTCAACCATTATTCTTAAAATTCGGTATAATGCCTTTACTATCTTTACATATATACTCTCTCCAATTGAAATACATGAAAACGTCAGTAGTTTTGATACCCACTCTGATTTACACAACTATAGTACAAGATCTGCAAATTTACTAAGGATACCTCGTTTTAGGCTGAAAAAGTCTGAAAGTAATTCACTAAATTTTAGTTTGTATAATAAACTACCCCCTGAAGTAAAGTCACTAAATTTAAATCGTTTTAAAAACAATGTTAGAAGTATTATATTAAAACATTGTTTTTATTCAACTGAAGATTATTTACGGGCATCACTCTAATAAACAAGAAATTGATAAATAATAATAGATGATAAAAGATTACCCATTTAAAATCGTATTGCATTTATTATATTGATGTGGAGCAGAACTACCAGATATTTAGTTTAAATTTGTTAATTAGTTTAATTTTGTTTTGTGTGTTCATAGGTGTATGTATGTGTGTGTATGTATGTGTATGTATGTGTATGTATGTATGTGTATGTATGTATATGTGTGTATATGTTGCATGCATGTGTGTACATGTGTAGGTATGTGCATGTGTATATGTATGTACATATATGTATGTATGTTTGTATATACACTGGTTTGTCATATATGTGTTTTTATTTATACGGATATACTATGTACATTATAGCTTATGTATTGTATTTGTGCTTTGTATATTTATATTTATATATATCAACCCTGCTGATCTTTAAAAAAAATTTTTTTTTTTAACTATAAGATTTTGTGCTCTGACTTGCTACAAATGTACAAACCTGTATATAATGTGGTTAAATAAACGATATATATATATATATATATATATATATATATATATATATATATATATATATATATATATATATATATATATATATATACTATTTTACACATTTTATTGAAAACAATTTTTATGCCATGTATTCATTTTCATCTATTCTATTCTATTCCATTCTATTCCGTTCCATTCCGTTCCGTTCCTTTCAGTTCCATTCTATTCTATTCTATTCTATTCTATTCTATTCTATTCTATTCTATTCTATTCTATTCTATTCTATTCTATTCTATTCTATTCTATTCTATTCTATTCCATTCCATTCCATTCCATTCCATTCCATTCCATTCCATTCCATTCCATTCCATTCCATTCCATTCCATTCCATTCTATTCTATTCTATTCTATTCTATTCTATTCTATTCTATTCTATTCTATTCTATTCTATTCTATTCTATTCTATTCTATTCTATTCTATTCTATTCTATTCTATTCTATTCTATTCTATTCTATCTTATCCTATCATATCTTATCCTATCCTATTATATTCTATTCTATCCTATCCTATCCTATCCTATCCCATCCTATCCTATTCTATTCTATTCTATTCTATTTCATTCCATTCCATTCCATTCTATCCCATTCTATCCTATTCTATTCTACTCTATTCTACTCTATTCTATTTTATTCTATTCTATTCTTTTCTATTTTGTTCTATAAAAATTTGTTTCTCTAGTATGCCCTCTCCTCAAAAGCAAAGTTGACCTTGAATTTATTTACTTCATACACCATGTAATTGTGACGTACGGCCAAAGATCCAAGGATCAAAGTATAATCCAATATACGTTTCAATAATTTATTACTTCCGGTTTAGGTGGAAATGACGTTACATTTTTCAGTATTATTTTACCACAATCACTTGAAAACAGGAAACACCCGAGGAGTCACCTCCCTCCAAAATATTTATAAAAACACAACTGTATAAAATACACTTAAATATTGAGGGGAAAGTTCACCTGCATATATGTTAAGCACTAAGTTGTCACAATGTGCTAAAATATATAATGTAAACACAAACTGTATAAAATACACTTACAGCTCTGACACGCCGATGAATATTCCTAAATTAATTCTTAAAAGCAATATAAGATACCTTCGAAAATACCACCTACTTACCTACTAGAATATTTTGTTAGGGCCCGGTATATCCACCTTCTGGTAGAGTGGCTGTTGGTTACCAAACAGATGTATATTAATTATTACATCTCTCCTTTTATAAAAAAACTTATCACAGCGAAGAATATTCTCATATGGAATAACTGTTCCGCAAAAATCGATAGATAGTAACTTTTATTTTATTGGTTTTACAATTTTAATCTCAAATTTATCTGTTCGGTAACTTTACCAGGAGGTGGATATATCGGCCCTGACCCACCTAGTACTGATAAATTTCCTTCGTGAAACTGATAAATTCGAAATTCGATTCTATATCCAAAGGATGACTCGGAAGAAGGAATAAAGGGACCACGAAGATAATAAGTGTGTTGTTTATAGCGGCGAATCGCGCACTGTTATTAGAAGGATTGGGAATCATAGTTAATAATAATGTATCTTTATTAGCTAAAAAAGCTACAATTGAATTACAAAAAATATATATATAAACAAGTACATTATACATTTTTTATCTTATGTCAAATCTAAATATATAGTAACTATAAATAATTACAAATATCTTTGTATCCTAACCTAACAGCGTAATATTACCTAACCTAACCGTAAATAATCAGAATTGTTGTTTAACATAACTAATACACAGTTTAGTAAAGACATTATATTTTTCGCAGTATTTTATTTCATTTGGTAAACCATTAAATATTTGTATACCAGTACAGAACAAAGATTTTGATTCCTTAAAATTGTCATATCTCTCTACTACTATATCATTTCCACTACGAGTATTATAACTATGAATATCTCGAACGAAATTTAATTTATCACATAAATATCTCGGAGCCATGCCATTTTTTATTTTAAATATAAATTGCATTGCTTTCAATAGTATACGTTGTCTAACATTTAAAAAATTTAAAACATTTAACATTGTGTCAATGGGAGTATATTTGTTACATTTTAAAATTATCCTCATAGCTTTATTTTGCATCTTTTGTAACTTTTGAATGTCATTGTTATTTAAATATAGCTGTAGAGTTGCACAATATTCGAAATGTGGAGCTATTATAGATTTATATACTAATATTCTTGAAAACATTGATAAATAATTTGAAATTCTCCGTAAAAAATAAACCTTTTTTGCTACTTTTTTAATGATATAATCACTGTTACATTTGAAGGTCAAGGATTCATCTATTATAAACCCAAGGTATTTAATTTCAGAAACTTTTTCTAATGTTCTATTATTTAATACAATATTTTCTTCCACCTGTAGCTGATTTAGTATATGTTTTTTACCGAGAATCATATATTTACATTTATCAGTGTTTACTTTTAAGTTGTTGTCACATAACCAAATAAATATTTCTTTTAAATCTTGATTAATAACATTAATAACATCATTTATATTCTCACCATATACATAAATTAATGTGTCATCTGCAAATAGATGTACCTTGCATTTTTTGATTGATTTAACTATATCATTTATGAACAGCACAAATAATAATGGCCCCAGCACTGATCCCTGTGGCACCCCAAAGTCATTATCTATTACATTAGATACACTATTTCCGTATCTCGTTTTTTGTCTTCTTCCAGTTAAGTAAGATTCAATCCATTTGAGTACAGATCCACCAACACCCATTTTTTCTAACTTTAATATTAATAACTGTCGATTCACCGTTCCAAATGCCCGTTTAAAGTCTAAAAAAACTGCCACTATGATTTGGTTTTTACCTATTGTCTTAACCCAATCCGATATGATGAATTGAAGTGCCGATTCACAAGAATGCCAGATTGATTCGCTATTAATATATTATTATCCTTGCAGTGGGTATCT
This sequence comes from Rhamnusium bicolor, assembly GCA_029963845.1. Classification (NCBI taxonomy): domain Eukaryota; kingdom Metazoa; phylum Arthropoda; class Insecta; order Coleoptera; family Cerambycidae; genus Rhamnusium; species Rhamnusium bicolor. The sequence continues at coordinate 348,340 of JANEYF010000603.1, read as the reverse complement.
AACTGTTCTTTTACTACCAATTCTAAAATTTTTTCATCTATTGGCATCGTGTTAACTGGTCTAAATTCTTCACATATTTTTGTATTCAAAATTTTGGGAATAGGCGTAACTACAGATATTTTCCAGTTGCTAGGACAAATTTCTTCTTGTAGGGAACTATTAATAACATCCAAGAATCTATTACCAATTACTTCAAAAGCAGTTTTTATAATTTTTGTGGATATACCATCAATACCTGACTTGTTAGGTAATGCAGTTATAATTTTTCTAAGACTTCGCATTTCAATAGGTTTAAACTTTGTTAATTTATTTTTTACTTCTATTATATCTAGCTCATACCCATTTTGTTTGGGAATACTTTGAATAATAGCATCAATACTGTCTACAAAATATTCATTAAACTTTTTTGCAATTTTGATTTCATCTTCTATTACTTCATTACTGAACTGAATTTCTTTGGGTGCTGAAAAATTTTTATTTTGACATATTTTCTTCAATGTTTTCCATATTTTTTTTGCGTCCTTTTTATGATCGTCAATTTTTTGTTCATAGTAATTCTGTTTTTGTCTTCTTATCAATGCTGTTACATCGTTTCGTTTTTTCTTATATTTCTCCCAGTCTTCATTTGTCTTACTTATTGCTGCAGCTGTATGTCTTTCTCTCATATATTCCAGTATTTCTTGATTTATCCACTTCTTATCTGATATTTTATTGGAATCTTCGTTACTTTTACCGGACAAATTTTATCCAAGGACATAGATATACTATTTACTAAATTATCAGCTAATATATCAGTATCTATTACATTATTTTCCCATTCGATGTTCCTTAGTAAATTTTGAAAGGTTTCTTCATTCAAATCCTTATAACACCTTTTTCTTATTTCTACCTCTTGCCGTTGTTTTTGTATAACTGCCAAATTTACTAAAATATTTGCATGATCTGATATTCTTGGAGTTAAAACAAGTATGTTTCTGTAAATTCCTTATTTCAATCGTATCTGAACATACTTTACATAAAAATAATGTTTTATGTACTAAGTAATACATATTTATTATTTAATATGGCATAAAAAAATTAAGCATGCTCCACCCTGCCATTAAATAACTATAGGTAGGTGAGTTAGCAGGTTTGAATTTTTTATGTGCATGGTATTGCTGTAATAAACTATGCAAGATGTACGATATGAGTCATGATTGTCTTTTCGAAATTGTTATTATATATCAATTCTCTAAATATGTATACTTCCTGCCACTTTGTCCAATGTAAAAGAAATTATAATCTCTACGACCTAAAAATAAGAAACAACCATTTTAGTTCGTTGCGCACATCTGGGTTAATGTATAGGGTTATTCATTATAAATTACCCACCTCTTACCATCGTTATTGTTGCATATAGAAAAAGAAAATTTAAATAAAAGTTGTGTGGTTATGACTGAATTTTGTTAAAATGCTATCAAAAGTACAGTAGCGTGCAGATTTCAGGGGATACAGCAAAATAATATTTTTTTAAATGGGATACCCTGCATATTATTAAATTTTTGGAATGATCCTTTATTCCTGATTTCAATAATATACCATATGGTATCCCTACCATATACCGTTTTTGAGTTATTAAACGTCGAATATCTTAGTACTGTAAATAAATCCATAGGGGTCAAATCCAGACTGTTAGGTGGCTATTTAATAGGTCCATTATTCCCTATCCATATTGGGAATACATTATTCACATGATTTCTAACGGGTAGGACACTATGTGGAGTTGCCCCATTCTGCATCCTAATCATATCATCAAGTTCGGCTTCCGGAAAATTCTGCAAAAGAATATTTTCTGTTTCTGGGATAATTATTTCCAGATAGTTAACTCCAGTTAAAGTATAGTCATAAAATATAGACCCCACAATTTTGTTTCTGAAAATTCCACACCAAACGCTAACAGTTTTTCTTCCTGATTATTTTATTTGTTTTACCAATTTTTTAATGTTGTCCTTATTTTCCCACGACCTTCGATTTTTCCTATTAAAATCTCCTGTCGTAGAAGGATGATTCATCAGTCCATAGTATTTTAGTAAAGAAATCGGGATTTTCATCCAACTTTTGAATCACCTGGCGGCAAAAGTCCAGACCTTTCCTTTTATGAGCCTCTGTTAAAACTTGTACGAGTAAAATTTTATATGGTATATAGCTTTTACTTTTTAACGTACGTTGGATTTTTGGAATAACTTTTACCTAATTGATCGTCTGCATTATTACTACATTCAGAATTTTCTAAAAAATAATACAATGTTTCAAAAAAGTCTATTCGCGAATAAATATGGATGGGCTTACCTTCGAAATGAAGTAGTATATTTAGCTGTTCTTCCTGGTTTGCTTGAACTACACGCTTTTTTCTACTAAAACTGGAGGTATTATTCACCTTTCGATAAATATTTTTGAACGTATTTTCTGATGGTGTTGGACGATTTGGATACAACACCCTATATGCTCTTTTTGCTGCACGTTTATTTTTGTTATTTTGTATATAACAAGTAAATATTTGGAGGTTTTTTCCTCACTGTAAACCATTTTGATTATTTCATTAAAGAAATGTCACTTATAAAACATTATAGTTGTCATTTTCATAACTCACTTTAATAATGTTAACTTTTCCATATTTACAGTAACTAGTTTAACTAAGATATTCGACGTTTAATAACTCAAAAACGGTATACGGTAGGGGTAATATATGGTATATTTTTAAAATCAGGAACAAAGGATCATTCCAAAAATGTAATAATATATAGGGTATCCTATTTAAAAAGAAATATTCTTTTTTTGTATCCCTTGAAATCTGCACGCTACTGTACTTTTGATAGCATTTTAACAAAACTGAGTCATAACCACACAACTTTTATTTAAAACTTTTTTCTATAGGCAATAATAACGATGATAAAGGGTGGGTAATTTATAATGAAGAACCCTGTACAAGGTGAACCCGCGAGAATTCCCACCCGCTTTTTCTCCATTATTTTTGGAGCTAGAAAAACGTTTCAAAAAACAGATTGTAGGGAATTTCATAAGTTTTTTTTTATTGTAACCTTAGTGAATATACATGGTGTCGCATAGAAGTGTGATCAAACCAACTTATAATATTTTTTTAAATAGAACATCCTATATGTTTTTAGTTTTTTGAAATCTACGTTTTATTATGATTCCAGTGATATATACATGTTATATATTTGCATCATTTGTTTGGAAGATACAAGCTGTTAATATATCGAATTAAAATGAAGTAGAAACTAAAAATGTCATATTTCTAAAAGCCTATGAAAAAATAAATAAATAATTAAATATCTTGTCATTTTGTGTTGTCATAACTTGTGTGTGAAATATTATTTTGAAAATGAACGCAGGAATATACTCAAAGCATATTTTAACAGCTTGTATCTTCCAAACGAATAATGCAAATATATAACAAGTATATGTATATCATTGGAATCGCAATAAAATGTAGATTTCAACAAACTCAAAATATATAAGGTGTTCTATTTAAAAAAAATATAAGTTGGGTTGATTTAATGAAACACCATGTATATTCAATGAGGTCATCATAAAAAAATTCATAAAATTCCCTACAATCTGTTTTTTGGAAGATCTTTCTAGCTCCAAAACTAAGGGAGAAAAGGGGGTGGGAACTCTCGCTGGTTCACCCTGTACATAAATAAAAAAATTGATTAAAATATGAAAGAATGAATTTCTGTCTTTGGATAAAAATTTTGAACTACGCCATTTTATAAATACATTTACAATATTTATTTCTCGTTTTGTGGTATTCATATTGTAATTTGTTTGATCAATAAAAGCATTTATTGCTACTATTATCAGTTTATTTCGTATTGTAAACCATTAGAGAAATTCTTTATTCAGCACAGAAAGCCTTTAACAAGTAAAAGCTGTATCTATATAAATGGCAATAAATTCAAAACATACATTTCTTTAAAATATGCCAAAAATGTACGCCTTCAATAAATTATTCAAATTCAAGTGAAATATATGGTAAATTTAACTTTTGAGATTTACTTTGAAAAGATTCAGGTTGTTTTATCCTTTTTAAATATTAAAATGCCACACGGATGGTTAACTTTTATAAAACTGAATTTTGGTGTGAAAATAAATCGTCGAAAATGTTGAATAAGTAATAAATGACTTTTACAAGGAAATATAGTCGTTTAATTATTATCATCTGCTTTTGTTTTAACTCATGCATAAACTTGTACCAATATTTTCTTATAACAATATCCTCCTGTATAATAAATTAAATTTATGTAATAATACAGCATCTTTTTAATTGTAAAATATGCATTCTTTAGGGTCGGTATTTCGACCTTCTTGTAAAGTTACCGAACAGATAAATTTAGCCATAGAATTGTTAAACCAGTAAAATAATAGTTACTATTTATCTATTTTTGGAGAACATAATATGTAAATACACTGTGATCAGTTTTTTGCAAAAGTAGACGTAATAATTAATATAGTAGTAGTAGTAGTAGCTACTTATTTTACTAAGCAAGTAGGCCACAATGGGCCCTTTTTACCTAGGGACCTACAGTTTAGCGTAGACTCCGAACCACGGTCCTCGACTGTCAACTAACCCACCGCCTGGGCCTGCCCGCCTGCACCGCTAGCAGAGTGGCAAACCTCCTGGGTAGGTCTCTTCGACCCTCCACCCGGGCTCGCCTCTCCGCCTGCATCAGGCTAGCGGCCTTCCCGAGATTGTCTGTTGACAGCCTACCGACTGTTAGATGAGCTATCGTGATAATTAATATAAATCTGTTTGTTAAATAACAGCCTCTCTACCAGAAGATGGATATACTGAGCCTTAATCGTTTATGCAATATCAGTGTATTTTCGCTACCAGGTAGAGTTACCAAATCGTGCTGGCAGTCATGAGCGTAGGCTAAATAAATGTATACAGAAACGGGGCATATGCATTATAGTATTTCCAAAGTTAGTTGGAACGCTATAGAGACGCCGACAAAGAAATTTATCCATTAAATGAGTAAATCCCTTTGTCGGGCATGTAAATTCCTTTGTAGTCAGAATGTTTGCTTAATTTGTTTATAAGTTTTTAATTGGAACGAAGGTCTCACGTATCAGTCACTATCCCTAACACTGCTTCTACATTATTCACGAACTGAAGAGGTTCGACTAATGTTAAAGAACTATCTTGTAATTTGTCAGCGTGTAAAAATAGGCTGTGGAGGTTCGGGAATGCCGCGAGTTATTATAGTTGCCGAGCGGTTTGTCTTTTTAAAAAAGTGACTTTAAAAATTTAACAAACTTTATTTTGACGAAAAAATTACATTAGTTTATAACAATAACAAATCTGGCTACAAAGATGTGTATATCTTAATGCAATGAATAATATTATAGAACTAAAGCAAAAGCCTATCTGAGTCGTATTTATAACATTAAATTATCTTTTACAATTTAGCGATCAGCGTCTCTAATGGCATATAGTTCAGGGCTCTCTATAACTCCTCCGCCCTTAGATGAGAACTCGGGTTTTATTTAGAAAGGGCCTATGTTCGTCACTTCCTCTTCTTGGGGTTCTTCTTTGGATTTTGACTTGGTTACAAATATGTTGAATGTTGGAAATCTGTTTGTCTTAGATTTGATATAAATATTCCATAGTATCATTAGGACAACAATAGTGATGACAACGATAAGAGTGTAAATTATCCATGAGTTCAATTGATTTGTAGCTGGCTCTAATATCTGGTTTCTGATTTCTTCTTGTAAATTCTCTGTACGTCTAGATAATGCTGAAAATTCGTCTAGATCGGCATGATCCATTGTGGGCATGTTTGATAATATTTTATATATAAAAATTGTTCTGCATATTTAGCGTTGGAATATCTATAGGTTCTAGTGTTTTTTGAAAGTTAGTATTTGGAGTGAGTTTGTATTTATCGACAATACTGTAGCATCTATCGGGAATTGTTAATAGATAGTTCCCGTTTAGTTCTTTCTTTTTCTTTTCTTCACAATTTGTTTCAACTACGATGGTAGAGGCGCTAGTGATTATCCATGAGTTCGAATTCTCAAGTCTTTATATTTTAGGATTGTTAATATTAATTTTTGTGTATCTACAGTTATTCTGTTTTTGAGAATAATCGATAAGTTGAATTTCGCAAGGTTCATTTGATGTTCTTTGTATAACAGAGTTGTGTATACAAGTAAATTTCTTTATCTCTATCTCCTCGTACGGTATGTCGGCATAGGAATACCAGTTGGACTTCATTAGTAAATAATTTCTTTGTGGTATAATAGTAATCCATTATTTTTAACAGGCAATGGATACAGTTTGTAGTAATCATAGGGTGTTGTTTCTATTAATGGTATTTTAATGATAAAATATGTGTAGGAGTCCTTCTGTAGACTGAAGTTTTATAGAGTTCCTCATATTTAATAATGTTTTGAAAATTAGGTTCAAATGGGATTTTTACTTCTTTCAGGTAACTTTGGATGTTTATTAATTATATTCTAAGGTCATTTGATCTTATAATTGTTTGATGCATTTGCTTTAAATGCATCAAACGAAAAACTAACATGAGTTTATAACAATAACAAATCTGACTACAAAGATATGTAGATCTTAATGAAATAAATAATATTATATAACTAAAACAAAAGCCTATCTAAGTCGTATTTATAACATTAAATTATCTTTTACAATTTAGCGATTCAGCGTCTCTATTGTTGGTAGTTCAGGGTCGTCTATAATTCGCGACAATTGTTATAAAATTCTCTTGTGTATTTGGGATATTTATGAAAAACTGGAATAAGGTTGACATAAATTTTACATTTGCATAACTTGTTCAAATTATGCTAGTACGATGCAAGGCTAGAATATACAAGTGTCTTGTTAACAGGTACCCATAATTTGTTATTGCGTATTTCTTGTTTAATACTGTTTTCAATTTTTGGTTTCACTGATGGTAAGTAATATTGCAACTGATCGTTCCCTAATGGGACAGTAGTTATTTAAACGACATTTTAGCAAAGACACATCTCTCATCTTCAGTTTCTCATTGAAACTACTTACTACGACGCCTCATTATTCTAACTTTTTCAGTACGAGTAATGGAACGCCGTACTCCGATGTATGTATAACTTTCCAGTGAGGTAATAAAACACAATTAAATATTGTCGCGTAACATGTCTGTTTCAGTTACATTTGATTTAAGGAAATTGTTATATGTAACGTAATTAATTATGTCACCAGAAATATCATGAGGGAAGAAATTGTTTTTAAAAAATTCATTGAAACAGATGAATTTCTTGAATGACCAATTCAATTTATTAAATTTACGTTATGAATAGTCAATGCAGAAATCAGAGTAAGCAAACATTCCATTTCAGTAGAGTGGTTACGACGATTTGAGAAGATTATTCACAACTAAAGGCAGTGGTAATCTTAAGTGTCAGACAGTTTATCATTTCTAGGACGTTGAATCGGTTTTTGGAGACTAGTAGTGTTTGAAAATCACCCCATTCAAAGACGCATTACAAATCGATGTTAAAGGCCGACAAATTGTAAGATTTTCGTGCAAGTAAATTCTATTTTCGCAATGCGGGATATTTCTAATCTTCGTTCCGAGGATGATAAAAAACATATTTGACCACAACCAATTAGAAATCGCCTAAAGATAATCTGGGATAGAATCAATATTTGTACCTACTGAAACTGATACTGTTTAGTTAAACCGGAGAATAACATACCGTGAAGAAATGTATATGTTACAGTAAAAGCAGTGAATTTTGACAAATACTACTAAAAGCTAGCAATTATTAGTTGCGCTAGTAAATGTGATAATTTTAAAAACTTACCTTATATTTACTAGTTATAAGTAATTATCACATTTATTAATAAACACTAATATGAGTAAAACCACAACAAAACTAATTTTTTTAAGACCTTATTGTCTTTTTGTGAACGTAAAGTTTATTTTCGTTCTCAGAAATGACAAAAAAATAAATACATAATTTCATCATACTTTAGTGAAAAAAATTGCTTTATGCATCCCTCAAGTTGTGTTAACTTAAATTTTCTTTGTAACTTAGATGAAAAAAAGCAAACAGTTTGACAGGATATACTATCAGTAACGACATATATAACTTTGAATGTACAAAAAGAATTCATTAATCAAATGAGACGCTGCCAAGTTTAAAACGGACATCATTGTTTCCTCTTTCTCAAAAATAGTTTTAAAATAACAAAATATAAATGCCCGGAAAGAGATCGTCAATTTTATGAAATATGAAACAGCAATCGAAAAAAATAATATGAATTTATCGATGTCTTTTTCCTCATTTGTCTAGTTTTATTTATTAACATCCCCCTATAAAGCATTACGCTACGCTCCTACATAAATGTTTCTTCAAACCTTTTCTAATTAATTTTTTAAACCAAAGTATAGGGTTGGGCCCGTATGGTTCTTTAAACTTTATTTATTTTTTCTCGGACTTTGTTATGGTTGTTGCCATATCTATTGAAGGTTACTCCTAAATTTTTGATTTTTACTTTCTTATACCTAATAATATATGGAAGTATATTAATCGTGATTTTATCGACATCGAGATTTTGATTGATTTATACGTTTTGAACCCTCCTGAATCCATTCTGACTATTTTTCGAATGATGTGTGTGTATGTGTGTATGTGTGTATGTGTGTATGTGTGTATGTGTGTATTTGTGTATGTGTGTATGTGTGTATGTGTGTATGTGTGTATGTGTGTATGTGTGTATGTGTGTATGTGTGTATGTGTGTATGTGTGTATGTGTGAGTGATTAAATTAACAGGTTGACATTTGAAATGTCTAATTTAGATACAGAAATGTCAATGCCAATAAGAAGAAATTATTGAAATATATGACATGAATTATTATTGACAGTATCGAATGACGCTGATAATTATTTAAAAATTCTAATGAAACAGTTCAAGGTACGTTATTAAAATTTAATTGAAGTGAAGAATTAAATAGAATGAATTTTTTACATCATGATGATATAGGTATACTGGTATAAGAAAGTTATGTGCTAGCCACATCAGATATTTTCTACTGCCTTTATGATTCTGGTGTCAAATTATAAGTTGTTGGTGTTAGTCAGGTATACAGCAAGATTTCTGTAAACGGCTTGGCGACAACAAGCACCAAAGAAATTTTTTATTTATTCATCTATCACAATATTCCTGCTTAAATTCAGTCATTATCATTAGTAATACCACATATGCATTGTAAATTATCGATCAATTTCGGGGAATCTTCAATCAATTGGAAGAATTTTGTGTCGAGCTAATTTACGTTTTGTGAAAATCTAACCCCTTCAGGCACTATTTATTAGTGACCTTGCGAATTAAACCAATGTGCAAATTCTTTCATATGCATTTCGTAAGAGTTTTGATTGTATCATCTAATGAAACCTTAGCAAATTACAATTAAATAATGACAAAATATTCAATATTCATCATGTAATGTTATTTTTACCTAATTTTTAAACTTTCAAATCAATCTAAAGTGATCTTTTGCATTGGCAAGTCTCTAATTTAAAACAGAGGTGTACTTTGAGTTTATGCCGAATATTATTTTATGCAGGCACATGCACCCACGTACGCTTAAACTCAAATTGAAATCGACTAGCAGATTGTATTTGTCACTGAATTGGTTGTAAAGATAAAGAACATTAGTGTACAATAGAGAAACTTACCAAAAGATTTTAATCAATGTATGTAGTATACAAGGGACAAATATTCAAGATTTTATTTTGAAACATAGTCTAATTTGTTTTAAAAATTACATCTAATAAATGGCCACCATGTCCGTGAGTTGATATTTCTACAAGACGCAATAAATTATGTATTGCATGCCGACACATTTCGGCAGGAATATTGGCAATGGCCAGTTGAATTCTGTTGTGTAGTTCACTTAAATCATGTAAATGATTAATAAACAACTTTAACTATTAAAAGTAGACGATTTTGAAACATTTCTCTCAGTACAATCACGCATCTTATTTTTCTTTAGCCTGTTCTCGTCCACTCCTGGACATAGGTCTCTTCCATGTTTTTCCACCGCTGTCTGTCTTGAGCACACATAATCCAGTTCATGCCGGCTTTCCTCTGGACATCATCCCTCCATCTTACTTGGGGCGCCCGACACTCCGCCTAGTTTCTCTGAGCCCCTCTGCATTATAGTCTTCATCCACTTGATGTCATCCCTGACGACGTGCCCTGCCCAGAGCCATTTATTAGTGGCGATACCCTCTATGACATCAACGACTTTTGTTCTCTCTCTGATGATCTCGTTTCTGACTCAGTCCCTCAAGCTGATCCCCAGCATCGCACTTCCATTGCCCGTTAACGAACCCTGAGTTGGTTCGCCCTATTATTGTGTTAGGGATATAGTCTCGAGGACATATGTCATCGTAGGTAAGATGCAGGTGTCGAATACTTCCATTCAGGTTGATGGGCATTTTGGTAAGGAGCTTGTATAACATAGAGAAGAGGCTAATCGACCGGTAATTCTCGATATTCGTAGAGTCGCCATTCTTGAAGAGGATGGTGAGCATTCCTCCATGGATCCGAAATCCTTCCTTCTTCCAGGCACTTGTTGAGGAGAAGGAGAAGTGAATTGTCCAGAGTTTCTCCTCCAGTCTTCAGCATCTCACTCATCACTTGGTCTTCTCAGGGAGCCTTCCGATTTGTCATCTGTTCTAATGCTGCTCTCAGCAGTCACGCATACGTTGCCTATATTTTGTGGTCGTGCTCCATCTTATTGCAATCACATAGCATTTCTGAATATCGTTCTGAATTGATGATAACTATGTTTCCATTGTTCGAGGAAATAAAGGACTAGAATGCCAGTAGAATATAGACTGCACCTTTTGCCTGATTTTTCACAAACAATTTGAGGTTTTGTGCAGCCCAAAAATGTTTCTGCTTATTCCGTTCTCCACATAATTGAAAATGAGCTTCAACGCTCATACTCAAATTATCAGTTGACATAGGTATTGCGTCCATTCAAATTCCAATCACAAAATTGCAATTTGTGAAACTCATCGTACATTTGAAGTTGTTGAGATGAATAACTTTGATTATCGTCCATCATATTCCCAACTTGAAGGATTCTAGCAGGAGTTCTTAGTACTCAGGTTCTTGATCCTCGACTAACATTTTCTACAGAATCATTTCTATTAAACTGCCTTGTCCATTCTCGAATTCGATTCAGTAACATTACACTGTAAATCTCTATGAAAATCTCGCTTGAGTTGCAAAATTACTTCTTAAAAACAGCTGTACAGTTTTTATATGAACAGTAATCGGTTAGAGCTCCATACTAAACAGAATTTATGAAGGATAAGAACTGCTCAACTTTTTAAATGACAGTGTTATTTTCATTTTATTCATCACAAAGAAGCGGTGCGTTGTTAAAATAGTTATTATTTATATTAAAAAGTGTAATTAATTTTATAAAGAATATAATCATTTCTCTGGAAAAAATATTAAAACATGAATTGCACTATTCGATACCATGGGCTGTTGTTGCATTTGAAATAATAAATAGTAGCGTTGTGGTCTAATGAGGTGTAGCAGAATACCTCATTATTATGTTTGAGACCTAAACTTCCTCATGACTTTTACTCGTTAACAAGAGAAAACTGCTGAAACAGTTGGAATGAAATTTGATTTACAAATTTGTTAGTCACGTCGCTTTCTAATTATGATAAAAGGGAAAATAGAATACTCAATTTATCGTCGAAGATTGCTATTGTAATTTTCTACTCTTTATTTTATAATCATATAATTGGATATATATTACTTACAATTTCGTTAGTTTGTTTTTTTTACCTATAAAATTTAGCAAGGATGCTTCCTTAATTTTTTTTGCATTCATTTTATGTAACTGTTTCTATTTTGAGTAAAACGTGGAATTTTCAAAGATTGTATCTAGATTTCTGCAAAATGAAATGTAAAAAAATGCATCTTTTATTATTTTTTATTTGTTGGTCAACAAATTAACTACATAAAATTAGTAGATTTTTAGATAATCGCATAGTTAGGGTATGCACTTTAATAACCAATTATCACCAAAGTGATGGGAACTACCATCGGAACTTTAGTATAGTAGGCATTACATAACTGTCACAATATGTGCGACTTTAATGTAAAATTCACCCTGTGGTATGCCCGTGTAGTAAAAATTACGTAGAATCTACTGATTTCAGGTACTGTATAGTTACTACACTTTCAAGCAACGGCTGCAGTATGTGCAACGTCGGGGATACTATTCTGCATTACATTAAAGCATTCTCAACTTTATTGGAATTGGTAGTAATGCCGACTACACAGCGCTACCAAAAAATCACTTTAAAGTCATGACAACTGAAAGTGTTCTAATTAAAGTTCCTGTCACGTTGTCGGGAATTTTTCTACAACTGTAAAGTTATGTAACTTATTAGTGATATGATGAGTAAAAATAACGTTAGTTCTACGAACAAAGAGACATTAATGTGATTTTAACTAATCCCCACTAGTTCAAGATGTTACGTATAATTTGAAAACCTACTGTAAAGTGACATAAAATTGTAAGACACGTCGAAGAGCAGTAAAACAACGGCATTCATCGACCTTTTATAGAAAAGTTAAGTTATAGTTAAGTGAAGTTAACTATTTAATTATTTGGTAGATGCGAAATCGACCCTTATTCGTTGAAACAGATAAATATACAAGTTAGGAAAATCCTCAGGAAAATCTGACACTGTAGTGAAGAACCAACAAATGTTGAAATAGAGAATACAATTGACGATGGCCAGCTCACATGTATGTTAAACCTTAAATTCTGACACTTCCACTGCCACCGAGATCGCCAGACCTCAATCCTAATAAATACATGTGATTGGGGTCAAAATCTCACAAGATTACATGAATAATCTCATTACACAGGAAAGATTTATCGACCAATTTGAACAATTTATCGTTTGATTTGCAGAATTGCACAAATAAAACTGCTACTTAGGGGAAAAACAATCTAAAGAAATTTAATCGATAATTTGACGTAAATAATTTGGAGTGATAGTTTGTGGTCATAACATTAACATAACGATTAAAAGGCAAGCAAATCTGTCCACTATTATCTTCGACTGTGTCAGCTGAAAATCACAAACAATTGTAATGTCAGTCAGTTGCAAGATACCTTAATGTTGCAATAAGACGTTCCTCCAGTGGAATTGCCTTACACATTACAGTGTCTTGCTTAGTTAACTCGTTTTTTACTGAATGCAATAAATGTTTAAAATATTGTTTCATCCATACGTAGGTAGTTTTTAAAATTATCAGTATCATCTTCTTGGTTAACAAGTGGCATATGGTGCATTTCTTTCCTCAGTAGCCATATTTCTGTCTATTTTTTTTATGATTTCTAGCCCTCCTGTTCCTTCGTGATAATTAATTAATTAAACGTCACACATAATACAACCCCCTATATCCCTGAAGGTATCTCAAGGTACGTTGTGTGGCAGAGGGCTACGCATTTAGAGACAATGGACACACACTCAATGTTCGAGTATGCTGGGATTAATTTCTGGTTTAGAAAAAATCCTAGCTCATCGAATGGGGGTTGAACCCAGGTCGCCAGGGTGAGATGCAAGTATCCTTACCACTCGACCACGAAGCCACACATATTATTACATAACCCACCATTCCGGCTAGTAAGGCAGCATTCATTTTTCACTATACACAAAGGACTACGAACACCAACAAAACAACTACTAACTACTCACATCACACCGCACTCTTGTATTGCAAGATTTGAACGGATATATTTTTCCAAATTTCGAAAGATCCCCGATCACAGTATAATTGAACAAATATAACTAAATTATCGTTCAAACAACCCATATGTACCAATTTGCATGATCCAAATTAATTTGAGCAGATATATTGCTCCAATAAAACTTTTCGTTAGATATTGAGTGCGACTTAATTATAAGATTTTCCTTAGCGATCTATTTAACGATTATTTGGCACAATTTATCGAAACAATAATTCTTTATGTACATATGTATCCAGCTGTTGACAGTATGTCTAAACGATATCAAGTGGCCACTGATGCAAATATTGAAACTGAAGAACGGATTTGCAGCTTCAAAAAAATTAGTATCTTTTATTTTGGTTTCCTTGTGAATAAAATTGGTATTATATGTGCTTCATTTAATGAAAAATGAATGGAAATTTACATGTTGATAAAATGTACTATAAGTTTACAAAATTAAATGCGTTTTCTCGCAATATCCTTAACTTTCTTGGATCAGTTTATTTATTTATGCAAAAATTTTTGTCAAATACTACTAATTTATCATAATATGTACATTTACTTGTTATATCATCGAGTAAAAAATATATGGATAAATTCCCAGTATAACAGACAAAAACTCCTATCAACACTAAACAAAAAAGTATATAATTACAATTAAAATCAGTGCGCTATTGGTGTTATGTTGGCACGGTCGTGTTTAGTGATAAAACACATTTAGAGGTTTTAAAATTTGCTGTGAAGTGCATTGAAACATTTAAAAATAAAGTTCTGTGTGACTGAAGAAGAATAATTCATACCTATATTGGTTTTGGTAAAACAATCAACAGAATGAACAAGGCTATAAAGGTAATATTTTCTAGAATAATTTTACCTAGACTGTGTGGAGAAATTTTTTCAAATTGCAAAGGGGCTCGAGGTTTACATCTTTTGAAAAGTCTTTCAATTCTCTACATAACTGTGTATTTTTTAAAACTTTTATTGATTCGTTCCTGAGAAATAATTGTTTCATATTTTATGTTCGGGAAACAAAAATAAAAGAAGCAGTTTAAATTATCGTATGTATTAGTCAAAATGACACCCACCGACTTCCACACAGTAGTATAATCTGTCTTGAAATTCTGTACAAACATTTCTGAACACATCTGGAGTCAATAAACGGCATTCTCGAACAATTCTCTCATGTAACTCTTCCAGAGATGCAGGTTTTGTTGCAAATACTTTCGATTTCAAATATCCCCACAGAAATAAATCCAAGAGAGTTAAATCGGGTGACCTAGCGGGCCACTCCACAGGACCTCTTCTTCCAATCCATCGCTCAGGAAACCGATTATCCAAAAATTGACGGACTGCTATAGCAAAATATGGCGGTGCCCCATCCTGTTGAAAAAAATAGTTCGTCCTCTAAAAGATTATCGTCTTCTTCGAGGATTTGGGTAATCATTGAGTTGATGTTATTTTCTAACAGATCGCGGTACCTTCCGCCATTTCAGGAATAAAAAACGGCCCGACAATAATGTGATCCCCTAAGATGCCAACCCAAACATTTAACTTCTGAGGCCTTTGGGTATGAGTATTTTAGATTTTTTAAACGATTTCGATTGTGTGTAATCATCAAAAATAAAATTATTTTCCTTAAGAACGAATCGATAAAAGTTAAAAAAATTAACAGTTATGTACTGAATTGAGAGACCTTTCAAAAGATGTAACACTCGTCCCCCTTGCCATTTGCATTTTTTGAGGGGGTCGCCGTGTAGGGTAGAGGGATGATGATAGGTATACAAATATTACATTAAAATATATCCACCTTGGAAACAAGGTCGACGTGTTTCACCAATTTTTCAAAATATTTTTATCTTAAAAGTTATTCAGGGTGCCTAATTTTGGTTGGGATACCCTGTATAATAAATACGATGAATGTACAACTCAAAACTCTATACATTTTTGACTTCATATGTTTTATAATAAATAATAAATAAATAGTAATGTTTCAAGATTACAATTATTTACCTAACTTCATCCTTAAACGTGGATGAGGAATTGTTGTTTAAAAATGAAAAATCCTCTTGAGTAGACCTACTATACCCCATTCTCTTGAATACAGCGATATCTACTTATGACATACTACAAAAATAAGTTTAAAAAATGGTCTATTCGAACCTTTATTAAGAAACATTTATATAAAAAAATTTTCAGATTCTCGCCAAAAGGTCAAATCAAAAATATTACATAAAATGTCAACGAAATCGAAAATTGCAGTGGCCTGACCGTTCAAAACGTCAGTTGAATCATATTTCTTGTTCTATGTTTTGTTCTGGAAATAGTCTAATAAATAATTTAAAAATAAATTAGGTATCCTCTTCTTGGTAAAACTTAAACGTAAACTTAAAATATATAGTGAAATAAAAAAATAATAACGCTGAAAAATATTGTTTTGCTAATTATTATTTACTACTTTTCCAAAGCTTATCATTGATAAGTACATCATATATCTTTTTTAACAATTATGTTCCCGGCTATTTGCCAAAACGATGAAACTTGGATTACAAAAAAAGATAATATGCACATTATGTTCAGTGTGACTGACTCAATATTGTTATTTTTAATTTCAACTATTCTGTAAAACCAAAAATAAATAAAACAAAAGCTACTCACCAGTTGAACAATCACCTTAAAAACTTTAAAACATCTATCGACACGTGTTTCTGCTTTTAGCTTTGTCAAAACAGCTCATTCAAAGGATCCAAAGTAACTATAAACTAGTAAACCCCAATTTAATAAACATTGATGGTTTCAGAGAATAGGACAATTGAAATTATATAGTGGAAATTCTCCGTAATATTCCCCGTAGGGTAGAAAAATTTAAAAATATATGAGGTATCCTCTTCTTGGTAAAAGTTTAAAATATAGAGTGAAATGAAAAAACTTTTGGCAAATAGCCGGGAAGATAATTGTTTAAAACGATATATGTTGTACTTATCTATGATAAATTTTGTAAAAGTAGTAAATAATAACTAGCAAAAAAATGTTTTTCTAATAAATATATTTTGATGATAAGACAAACAGAAAAATTCTCATAAAATTCCTTTATTGGTGTTAACACCAATAAAGGAGTTTTATGAAAATTTTTTCTGTTTGTCTTATCATGAATAATTACTCATATGGGATTAACCTACCTACGTTACAAATATATTTTGTGCATTAAAAGTAATCTGACAATTCAGCATTCAAATCATGTTACCTTTAATAATCCGCATTCATTTATTTTGATGTGATTTGACCGAAAAAGTACCCTCAACTACGTCTCGGGCAACTTTTGTCGAATCACATCAAAATGAACTCAAGTTTTAATTTTTAATGCGCTTAATATATTCCTACAGAAAATTCACCGCTACTCCCCCTTTAACTACCTTAACAAATCATGATATTTAGATAAAAATTTGACAAAATAACATTATGAAATTAATAAATGGTCCTAATTTAATTTCTGCAACTTCAGACGTTTCGAATTTATTGGCAAATAAGTAAGGTGTACTTACACCCTTTAAAGGGTTGTAGGTCCCTTATGAATTGATTTAAGGCAAATGATTATATACAAAAATCAACTTATTTTTCTAGATCTGTCACCCCTTTGAAAGAAGGTACTTAATGATGGGACACCCGTACATCAATTTTTGTAACAGTAATTTTGTTATTATTATTTTTGGAAAATCAAAAAGATTTCGTGAATTATTGCATTATTTTAATATCATCTCATTTTATTTAGCACAGACTACGCTTTAAAGTACAAACTAATATTTTTTTAGGATCTTGCCCGTATATATAATGAGAACTGAACCCATGCAATCCTACCCTGCAATGAAAGGGTGATTTAAAATTATCAGGAGGATATAAAGTTGTACCGAACCTCCATTATCCTTCTGTATATATTATACAAATATCTATGATCCTGTTTTGTCAAACACATTACATGAAGTGCTCATCCTCACAACTCACGCTCACCAGAGTTCCAAATAACGTAGAACAAGTTTAATGGGACCGTAAAGTTTAGTTTATGTATAAAATTTGGTCGGCAAATTTACGCCAATTTTAATGGTAAAGTTATATTTTCGCACTAAATTGTCGAAGTTCGTTGTTAATAGGGAAAAGTTCTATAAGATTTAGAAAGCCAACTTACACAATGAGTTAGTTTACATTCAGATATCTTTAATATCATAAAGTTGCTTTATATTTAAA
Organism: Rhamnusium bicolor; assembly: GCA_029963845.1. Lineage (NCBI taxonomy): Eukaryota > Metazoa > Arthropoda > Insecta > Coleoptera > Cerambycidae > Rhamnusium > Rhamnusium bicolor. The sequence continues at coordinate 330,250 of JANEYF010000603.1, read as the reverse complement.
TTATGATTTTCGCATTATATCGATTAGGGGTTTTATGCTCTGATTTACAATGGCTTTCAAAAGCTATTTTTAAACCATAAATGTTTACAGGAGAAAGTTTTATATTTATGATAGTTATTACTAGATCATGGATTTCTAGCTATTATGCTACCCATAATATGAGGTAACAGTATTCTGTTACCTCATATTAAATATGCACAAATCAGGGCGTAAGTTTTTACTTATATAGAACAATTTTTTTCTTACTTTCTTATTTTCTTATTTACTGCTGCATTTTTTTCTTCATGCAATTTTGGTGTCTATTTTTCGATTTACTCTATTAACTCTATTTAAAAATGCTTAGAGGAGGTAGTTGGTATCAGCAGTTTACAATATCTTGTTTTCACTGCACTGCACCCTTATTCAGAGTTATTGCTCCGGTATTATTTCTTAGAAGCGAAGTTGCTTCATAATATGTTCTGCTGTTAAAATCAGGCACCTATCTGCAAAAATTCATTTATATGTTGAAAACCAACGTTCTGTCTCGGTAGATGTTATTAACGCATCTTTAAAATAGAGAAACATTCGTAAAGACGGCATATTTATTTGAGGCTCTAAACAATCGAATTTTTTGCCCTGCAATCGATGAACATAACCAGGATTGTTGTGTAAAACACTGGATACATACAGTATTGGAAAAAGTTTACTTAGAGTACCTGCTTTGTGTGTGTGCATAAAGGATAAAAATAGCAAAGTCATGTATGCGACAGAAAAGGGCTGTGTATCACTGTTGCCTTTTTCTGCATTATTGTGTTTACGAAGTAACGAGGATACTTCCACATGCGGTACGCCTCCAGTCCTCAGTCATCACATCCCTTCCACATATGATCCCTTCCCTTTCTACACTAAGTTTATTGTAGATAGAACAAACAACAGTGTGCCAGTTGCCTGATAATTACCAAAATCTACAAATTGGAATTTTAACTGGTAGTTGTTAATGGAGCCTCAAATAATGGTATAATCTAAATTTTTTGGAAACGTTTTTTTATAAAATTATTTACACCTTGAGAAATAATTAAAATCGTTTCATGTAAAGTGCATAATATGCAATGAATACTGTTCCATTTTACTAACTGCAATGAACATTTGGCAACATCTAGTTAGTAGTAGGGCGGCATATGAGATTTTGTTCATGCAGCTACGCTCATTTATCATTTATAATTATAAAATAAATGCTACACTGCACGAAAAATGAGAGCTCTACCCCAGTTTCTGCAATGAGTGCAGACTGCTCGCAGTGCTACATGTGGACGCATTTTTTTAAAAGTTAACGTAATTTAATCAAAACCAAAAAGATCAAACCTATAACCAAAAAATCAATTAATGACAAACATAGTAAATGGTATTTTATTAAGTTAAGAATGCGTGAAAGAATCATAAAATTCCATAATATTATGCAAAAAATATAAACGAAAATGAAGATGATAATATAATTTCTGAAGTCGAACTTGAAAGCCAATTCTTATTATTTGAAAAGTTTCTATTCAATATACTTGTAACTGTTTTACTTTTTTATTTATTTTTTTTATAATAAAGTTTTTGATTATTGGCGTATTATTTGAGGTATCTGGTAATATTTCCTAAAATCTGGTAATTTCATTGTTACTTTCTGATAATCACACTTTTACAATCTGGCAACATTGCAATAAACAATTTCGTGATCACGTGGTTAACTGCTCTCACGCTGCTGTTGTCTCATTTCTTTTATTATTGTGTCAGCCGTTAGCGTGGTAAGTTAAACTGGCATTTCACTTTAACTTAAAAAATGTATTTTTATACAATGATTAAGCGGTATTACGGCGGTAATACTGTTGAGAGAGTTATCGGGCGATTCATTTTTACATTTGAAAACCGTCCTGCCCCGATGGTTTAAACTGTATTAAACATCATTCATAAGTTTGAGTCTGCGGGATGTGCGACAAATTGCAGAAAATGTAGTCATTTAATGAATGACCATAACGAGCCTACAGTTTACTTAAGGGAAGATCGGGAAAGGCAGGAAACTAATGTCTGTAGTTTCACTGAGGTAAATGCACCATATTCGAGTAGATAAATCTTGCAAGAAGTTGGTGTACAAGAGCGAACAGTGCGGAATATTCTGAAAAGAAGTAAGTACCACTGCTACAAAATTATGACTACCCAGGAAATGTTTCCTGAAGACCGTATGAAACGAATGGATTTTTGTGAAACCATGATGGAAAAGGCTAATGAAAACGAAAATTTCGTCAAGAATATTTTATTCACTGATGAAACATCTTTTTCCATACATGGCCGGCATAATCCTTGTGTAGTTTGATATTGGTCCAGAGAAAATAAACATTTGAGTGTGCCATTACGTACTCAATATCCACAAAAAGTAAATGTTTTGGCCGGCATTTTAGGTGATCATGTCATTAGTCCTATCTTCATTGACGGTAACTTAAATGCCGACAAATATTTCAACATTTTGCAGAATCAGATTATTCCAGCTGTTCAAGCTCTTGACGTCAACTTCGGGCAGATTTGGTACCAGCAAGACGGCTGTCCAGCTCATAATACAAGAAGGGTGCAAGAGTTTTAGACAACACTTTTCCCGATCGTCTTATAAGTAGCACAATAAAATGGCCACCAAGATTCCCTGACTTGGCACCTAATGATTTTTTTTGTAGATATGCAACATCACAAATTTATAAATATGAAATTGTTGCCACCCTACAGAGTGTGACTTCTGACATGCTCTCAAGAACGAAGTTTATCACCGGTTAGGGTATTGCCAGGCGCAACAGGGCGACATTTTTGAGCCCCTTATAAAATAACATTTAGAAAAAAAAGTTTTGTTTCATTTTTAATACGTTTTTTAAAATCTATTTCATTTGAGAATTTTTTATTTTATTTTCGTTAGAATATGTGTTAATTTATTTTTATTTAGTAGCAGAATGCCAGTTTACTTTTACGTCAAATGGTCAAAAATTACTCAAAGAATTGCCACTGAGTTTTTTATGCATTTTAAATTATGCATCAAATAACAAGAAATTCTCTAAATAAACAGGGATACGTAGTTATTTACAGAAAAAAACAACTATACTCTACAACATTTTGAAATTTACTAACCAAAACATTACTAACAGTGTCATCGACTACCTGATCTGATGAAGGGCGGGCCATCGCAGCGCATGACCTAAAGATGAATAATTTATTGGTAGTACTTACCCCGCTACTAATTACGCATACCAATGGTCGAGTTTACCCCGTGTGGCCAATTCACTATGTCATTATTTTTCTTATTAGTTTTAGATAAAGAGAATATTTGCAAATCGCTAGAATTTTCCTAAACACCTAATATCTGTACAATAAACTGTGTGTGGAAAGAAGGGATATGATAGGACGTGCCCTCTTTACTTCACAAAAACAACGTACAATGAGGCAACATTGATACATAATACTCTTTCTCTCCCATGCATGACGTTGCTACTTTTATCCTTTATGCACACACACACACACACACACACACACACAAACAAACAGGTACTCAAATTAAACTTTTTCTAATAGTGTATATTGTCGAAGAACAAACACTACATTCATCACATCAATTATGGTAAATTCTCCTGTTTTTGGTCGACATTCAAGTTCTATAGCAAGAGGCAAGCTTGAGCGTATAAATTCTAAATATTTTTGGATGCTGGGATCGACAACTGCTCCTTTAGCATTCAATTATTGTAGTACGACTTCTTTTATATCATCGAAGTTTCTGTAGTAATACGACCATTTTGTCAGTATAGGCTGTGGAGGTAGTTTGAATATTGGGTAGAAGTTCGTGAAATAATCACATGCAAATGTATGAGCACAATACCGACGGGGAGGTATTGCATAACATTCTGTTTGCGAAAAGTTTGCTAGGTAGGTATATAAATTTTTAGAAGATATGGGAATGTCCAGTTTTATATTATTTACTAAACGAAATATGATTTATAATCTAATTAATTCTTTTATATACTGTGACGTACAAAATGCAAATTTTTATGTGACGTGTCACTTTGGCACCCTTCATTACAACAGCGGTATTTTAAACTTTTTATTACGGTAACAGTCTCGAGCGTCAGTTCCTGTTTTAAATTGTAGGAACACCACTTTATTCTATCAGCGGTATGATGGAAGCTAGGATAACTCAGTGAAGAAACGGAATGTCAAAGCGGTCTGTGTGTGTGGTTGTCGGTTGTGAAGCAATGGACAACTTACGTCTTACCTGCCGAATATGATTCTCGGTGTGCAAACAGATTTACTTACTCATACTTTTGCTTTAAATAAAAGGCAGACTTTCAACTGTACTTACTGTATTCATTTAAGACTGCTTCGCAAAAAAATAATATATATATATATATATATATATATATATATATATATATATATATATATATATATATATATATATATATATATATATATATACATATATATATATATATATATATATGATGTTAGAATACAACGTAAATATTAACCTATATTACAAGTAAGCAACTAAGGAAAACCAAGCAAGAGATTATGTAATGCAAAAGCGGTGATCAGTTATATCAAGCACAGCTAAGTTACGGAAACTACTACTACCGTATTATTATCAAATGTTTACTACAAACATCTACAAAAGCAAGCAAGCGGTGATTCGAAATAAAGCATAGTTACGGCAGCTACTACTACTGGTATTTACAGCAAGCGGCTAATGACTTTAGTCGTTAATGTTTAAGGCGGTATTACGGCAGGAGGTCGGTGCAGCAGGTATTTTAAGTGGTAAGCGGTTACGGAGTGCAAGCAAGACACAAGTGCAGGAGACCAGTCCAGGGACTGGCGGTATATTTGACTGTCTAATCGCGAGCGTGCTATATCTTTAGACCCGCTCCTAATGTCCTTTATTAGGGTTTGTTGGCTACGTTTACTAAAGACGGATGTCGGACGGAACGGATCATGCGGAGCACCTAGTGAGATTCTTTCCACAGATCGAGGACTAAAAACCTTACCTGTGCAATTTCGCGTGAACCTGATGAAATCCTTTCCACAGATCGAGGCTTAAATGTTTCACCGGTACTAATTAATTCAACTACGACTGAGATGGGACTCTTTCCACAGATTGAGGATTAAAAGTCTTATCTTTACGCCACTACTAAATAAAAATGACAATCTAACAATTACGATGCTCGTCGTTGAATGGATAACCCAACTTTACCAATGAATTACGAAATTTCTCGAATATCTCTGACTTATTCGGAAAACAGGCAGTTTGGACAAAATAATATAACGGTAAATTCGGGCACAAACGGTAAAATGACGGAAATACAAATAAAAACAGTAAAACTGTTAAAATTTTTGTTACCACTACCTGGTTGCGGAGTGCACTGGAGATCGGGAGTGCTTTTAGCTTGTGCCCTTACTAGAGAGCAGCAAGTCGAAGACAAGTGATTCTCTCATGTAATGTGATTCAATTTATGGGAATCGCTTTCTCATAATTTTAAAACTATATTGCCGAAAAGAAATAATTTAAAACGGACATGTACTAATATTTAAAATAAATCAACTAATAACTTATCCGATAAATTATTAAAACAAATAGAAACATGTTACTTTACCATGAATAAATGATTTCAACTTGTTTTGAAATCAAACTAAATTAAATTAAACTACTTTCCTCTTACCCCTCCGTCACTCGCGCCTCATTTTGTTACACCATCGCTGGTGTGTTAGATTTTATCTAACATTCAGTTATTTGGTAATAAAACTATTATTCATTAGATAAGTTTATTTCATTAAATAATACGATTCATAAATATGTTAGCAACATATTTAAACAGAAAAAAATATTGATAATACTAATAGCACATAGTCAAATTACATAAAAATGAAAGTTTGTTTCTCGAAAAATTCAGCTGGTCAGGAATCCTCTGGAACTGGAATGAAATAGACTAGTTAGATAAATGAAATATTAATTTATGTATATCTCTATCCATACCCTAAACATTTTCATCATTACCAAGGCATTGACAGCAAGTTAGTGTAGAAACTGCTGTATGATCTTTGCATATGGGTGATTGGCAATTTGAGCAGTGCCGCTGAGTAAATCTGTTTTTTCTTAGAGGACAAAATTCACATCTTACTTTGGCCTGGCCAGGTAGATTTAGATTAGATACTGCTCTTTTTCCGGTAATATTTCTTATCCTTTCACTTAGTTGGTAAGGCAGTGTATAAATCTCAGAACGTCGACAAAGGTGTGGTATAACAAGCTGTTTACTAAGTTCCAAAATATAGTGTCTTCGAGTCAAAACAGTATTTGTATTTTCTCGAAATATTATCTGGCTATTGATGGTTGATATATTTAGCAGACTACAAAATATAGTAAAAGGCCATCTATTGCTAAATCTTGTTACAGAATATTCAGCTAAGGTTGTAATCTGTAATAACTTCGGGCTTACAAGCTTCTCCTGTTTTTTCATCGATCTTATCATCATTATGCAGAGTTGACAATAGCAGCACGTATTTGTTCGGCTTTGGTATATATGATACCAAAAGGCAATTAAGTTTTTTACCATAAGCAAACATACTGCTCTTTACTGGCCTTCCTTTCACTTCTAGTAACTCTCGAGGAATTTGAGATTTATTCTTGCGAACAGTACCAATTAGAGTTAGTCGATGGTCTTCCACCAGTGTATTGGCTAATGGCACTGAAGCAACGTTCCGTCCCGTTTTACTTATAGGCTCTATAAGTCGTATTACTACACTGGCTGCATCATTTTTGACCTGGTCCCTCTGGTTGTTTACCTGCGTAAATTTCAAGGTTAGATGTAAAAAATGTTCTAGAGTCAACTAAAGCATAAATTTTTATTCCGTATATAGCCGGTTTATTCGCAATATGCTTCCTAAATCGACATCTACCTCGGAAAGACTCCAACATTTCATCAATTGTAACATAGAATCTGGGAGAATAAGCACCTTTACAATTTGTCATAAATGACTGAAATGTTTCTCGAACTAGTGCGAGATTATCAATTGCCGATATCTCTAACCGTTTTATTGCATCATCAAATCTTATAGATTGAACCAATTGATGAAATCTTTTCTTCGACATAGTAGCGGCAAAGAAATCAGGAGCTGTACCATCCGATTTCCAAAGTTTTTCAGTGTTCAAATGCTGCCCTTTTTTTACACCAGCCATATAAAGTAGTCCAATAAATGCTAATATTTCCTCATAGTCAGTCTGAGGATAATCTCGCGGGCGCTGATAAGAACTTCTCATCAAATCTAACCTTTGATTGGTATATTTTACAATGTCTTTTATCATTTCGTCAGAAACAAATAATTTCCAGCAGTCCATTATAGTTTTAGCCTGTTTTGCTACATTTTTTTACTCCTGGTAATTTTGTAATTATGTTGCAGGCTTTTGTTTTGCCTTTAGGTTCAAGCGGTTTTTGTTTGTACCAAGGGGTCTTATCTTTTCCATAAAATTTAGGAATACCATCATCAAGAACGTCCTGCAGATCATCCATGGCATCATTTAAGTCATTTCCAGATTGTTCTTCATTGCCAGACTGTTCTGTGTCTGTCTGATAATCATTATGCTCCGATGGCCTGTCACTCAGATCCCCATCAGTATCTAACGCTTCTTCGTCAGTCTGGATCTCTTCATACCATTGCAGCAGCTGTTTTTCAGTTTTTTCATCCATGCCTCACTATAAAATTAATTCAATTCAGTAAACAACACACTAGAATGCAAAAACACCACCTATAATGCAAAAATTTTACACATGCCCTCACTTGCGTCGTTAGATTTTATCTAACAGTCCGTCAACCCTGATCGCTCGCGTGTTAGACTGATACTAACGATATTTAGTTTCGGCACTGAAACAAAACGTTTGCCCCATCCCACAATACATGTGCATAGTAGATCGGTTTGTAGGAGTATTCCTGGGCGCTGGGTTAATAAATAGCAAAATGGCAAAAATTATAGCAAGAATTTAAAAAATGTTAGATTTTTTCTAACGGTGCGAGCGATGAAGGGTTAATCGAGTACAAAGACAATAATCGATTTATCATTAGAATTAGTGATGGGATTATTCGAATGAAAAATATTAGGTCATTCTGTTATTGAAACATTCGAAACATTCTCATTACTGAGAAATAATTCGAATGATATTTCACCAATCAAATCACGTACAATACAACCTCGACTCTCGGACACTCGCATTCGGTCCACGCATACAGCCATGTATTACAATTTAAAATAATAATATCGTTGATTGCCTCTTACGCCGCGCCGTTGCGTGTACGTGTAGCAGTGCACAACGACTCAGCGACGGCTCATTTCATAGAATTAGGATAGGAACAGGTGAGGATGCAGTAATGAAAAGCATAACTGACTAAGACTCGCAAAATAAAAATTGACTATATTATGAATATATAAATAAAATTAATAAAAATATAAAAATACAAAAATAAAGGCGAATTCTTAAAAACTATTCTTTAGTAATAATAAAATAACAAATTATTGGCAACAAGTGAAAAGGTTTATGCATTAAAGTGAGTGAAACAGGTGACTGTAAAGTAAAATAAAAAGTAAATCTTTCGATTCCTAAAGAATCGAGACTGCACCATTGCGCATCGTTCTCGGTTCTCGGCTCTTATCACCCTAGAATCATTTGAATGATCATTTGAATGTTCATTCGATTATTGAAATATTTGAATATCGACTTTTCGATTATTGAAATCATTCGATTATGCCGATTACTAATTAGAATCATAAGCAAACTAAGATTCCCCTGGAAAGAAACCGGTTTGAAACAATTATATTTGAGAAATAATTGTTATTCCATCTACTGGACTTCTAAAATAAATTTAACTTAGGTTCAAAACAGTTTTAAAAGAGTTGGTAACACAAGTTATTGTATACAGAGTACACCAATGTGAACGAAAAATCCATTTAAGTCTGGTTACAATAAAAATCTTTTACCGGAAAAATCACTTCGTTACAATACATAGATGGTTTTTATATTTCCATGATTAATGAAAATGCGTAAATGAATTAGTTTTTATATGGTTATATAAAAATGTGTACAATGTAAACAAATTCCCATGACATGTCTTGGACTTCTTATCAAGGTTCCTGCAGACGGCGGCGCTGCTAAAGTGACTTGTCGATATTCGAACTCTAATAATAATATTAATATTTGCTGAAGGCAATGCCTAAGATATTAGTAAAATATTGATAGAAGAGAACACCTTACACGCTAATATGGGATACTAAAAATGAAAAACAGATTTATTACGTTGTCGCAACATTACTACCTATATAAAACTGTATCATATAAAACGCTCCTTCATTTATACGATTGTCTAAAACGTAAGTCCGAGCTAGACGATATATCTTTTAGAAATAGGAATACTATTACATAGAAGAACGAAATTTGATTAATGTTTTCCGTATCTAGGACTAAATGTTATAAATCAACATAATAATACATTTATATCCAGTACAATACTTTATAACCTTTAATAACAAAATTAAAACTTATGTATTAGAAACAAAAGAAAATCAAATAACGAACTACAAATTTTTCAATATCAAAGTATATACTATGATTTGTTATTTCGTGATACATGTTTCGTTTTTAGATTGTAACTTAAGTTTAAGTTGCGAGATAATCATTTAAAATTGCATGATCTCTGCAAATTTTCTCAAGTTTACGCCTCTTTCTGCTTTTATTGATTTTTTGATCAAAATGAATAATGTGGTTCAGGGGATATGTTGAGGGTGAATCTAATAATTTAACCAGAGTTGTTTTTACAGGTTTAAACGAATATTAATTTGTTGGCCTTTTGGTCACTGTAGAGCCATATTTACGGCTGTTTAAAATTTCAGTAATATTTCGCGAACATTCGTATATCATGTTGTATTAATATTAAAATAAGGTAATACATGCGGCCATACATCATACTTTTACCTAAATTAGGCATTTAGTCAGACAGTAAAATAAAATTCTGCGAGAAATCCATTACATGCTCAGCTCTTGAAATAGTCCGCATTATCGAGAATCCATTTGTTAATCACTGCACTGTGACATCGACTTCACCGCATTCATCATATTAACGGCCAACCGCTCCCATTGTGTTTTGTCTTTTTCCTGTCTTTAGAGTCAATCTTATTTGCACTGCAATACCTACGCTGCGGAGACTTACAAATTTTTATTTATTTATTTTTCTCAAGTCGTAATTTAAGTGAGATTTTCGTGATATAGTGAAGTGGGAAAGTTAAAGTAAAATTCTGTGTCATAAAGCATTTCATTTAATTTCACAAACTCCAATTTTCTTAATATGTCTTCAATTCCAACAATACCATTTTCTCTTCGATCCGCGAATTTTATACGTTGTAATTGTAAAAGTTATTGCGTAAATAAGAAACGTAGGTGCCGTTTCAAATAAGTGATCTGTAAGAGCAAGTGTATAACAACAGTTCCTGCAAAAATAAGTAGACATGTGAGGGAGACTTATGTCAAATTGACACGCATAACTTAGCTTTACTTTATTATATTAGGTGAATTTTAATATAATAGTTTCTACTTTTGTTTCATAAATTGGAATGTATATGTTATTTTACGATTCGTACAGAAATATAGTAATTCTTGTTTCAGAATTAATATTTTGAAATTTTGCATACATTTTCTACCATCTCTCGATTTTGACAGCGTTCTGGAAATTATTTAAATTCCCAGAACGCGATCTGGTTTTTTGTCTGACTACCCAGAAAGAGTTTTGGCTTTTGACGAAAAGCCATTGCGGGAAAAGTTTTCGCATTCTGACATTCATGGGCATCCAGAACACGTTTCAGCATTTATAAAACGTCAAAAATGCGTAATTTCGGCCTTTGGCAATTTAAAAGCACTCAGTACACGTTGTGGTATATTTTCAGCCCAATGGCCGAATTTGGCCTTTGATCCTAACATATACAAGGTTGGCTTACTTGTAGGAAATGATTACATGCATCATATGTTAATGTGTAGCTATCTAACAAATAGAAAACAATGTGTTAAAATCAGTGATAACCTCAGTGATATCGAGATATTAGAATATGGAGTTCTTCAAGGAACAGTGTTGGGACTGATTTTGTTTCATATCTACCTAAATGATCTATACAACATCTCGGTGAAAGGAGACATAGTGATTTGTGCTGATGACACTGCTGTTATTTATAAAGCTTCTGACTGGGATACATTAAAAGAAACTGCTGAAAATGATTTTAAAAACATAATTGAGTGGTTTAACAATAGACTTTTAACCATCAATTTTAAAAACTCACTGTGTTTCTTTCACATCCTATTCAAGAAATCTATCTACCTTCAATGCCCTAACCATTTGTTATGGTACAGAAAATACTAGTATCACCTCCACCAACAGCCTTAAATATTTGGGTATATATTTAGGTTGTCACCTGAGATGGGATACACATATTGATTATGTTGTCAAAAAAGCGTTCTATTCTCTATAGGTTTAAACATTTTTCTCAAATATTTAAAATTGAACAAATGCGCATATTGTATTATGCACTAGTAGAAAATCATATTACATATGGAATAGTCGCATGGGGAGCAGCAATGAATAACCATATAAGTAATCTAGAAATAAATCAAAAATTGATCCTAAAAGTTATTTATAAATAACTCGAAATAATTCAAAAATTGATCCTAAAAAGTTATTTATAAAGAACCCAATACTTATCCTGGTAATGAATTATATGCAGATACAAAATTATTTGATATCCGACAATTATTTTTTATTCAAACGGTAATAAGACAACACAAAAACAAACATGAACTGCTTCAGATTGAACATAATCATAACACTAGACATAAAGTAAATTCAACCGTTGTTCCAAAAACCGGAAAAAAACATCTTACAAAGAAGTTATCTGTATCTCGGCCCTAAATTATATAATATATAAGCTAAACTCTGATGATCTGTTCAAAAGTAAAATAAAAAAAATGGATCAGTAACATACCAAGACAACAAATACATCAATATATAAACCTTAAAAATATTTATTGTTACAAAAACTAAATATTAAGCGCTTATGTTTAAATGAATTATTAATAATAAATGTATTTTAGAAATATCACATTATGTATTGTTCTTCCTTTTCAAATTTAAATTTAAATTTTGTCATAGAATACACCATTTGTTATAATCTCTAATTACATCTAGTAATAAGTATTTTTTTTTTCATAATATTCTAAGAAAGAAGCAGTTTAGTACTCAATTGTATGTACCCACTTCCAAGGATTACTTTCTGTGGGTTTCCCTATTTGTTTACTAACTCTAATATTACTTAGGTAAATTATTCTGTAAATATAAAAATGTATTGACTTAGTGAATAAATATTATTATTATCTCGAAGAAAGTTGGAAACTTTAATGTAACATGATCACTGAAATAGTTTTCCAGACATCTTAGTCATTAGTCACAAGAACAAAATCGCCGTTCAGATTCTGATCGGTTAATTTGGAATGACCGGTATTAAAATTTTAATATGTACACAAGTAATGCGTAATGCTTATTGTTGTGAAGTTATCTGTTGAATATTTCCTTTCATATTATGAAAAGTGACAGTATTATCAAAATCAACAAAGAAATGAAACAAAAATATATTGGAGACATTTTAGAAGAGAACAATGTCACTATTCAAAATCAACATAATTTTAAAACAAAGGAAAATAAATTGAAACAATGCAATTTTTTTCTTTTGCTAGTCGTTGCAAAGGAATTTTCTTTTAAATTGCCATTTTTACTGAAATCGATAGAATTTTATAATTTCAAAAACAAATCGGCATCTGCTTGAATTAATCAGATATGCTAGCTCTGTTCGCTTCACATAAAAAATTTGGCACCTTGACTTTATGATACTCTATCTTGCAACCAATTATGGATTCTAATTACGCTCTTTGTATACGTTACTAAAATGTTTGAAATGGCATTAAAAACCAGTGTCCTGAGGTTTCTAGATAAACACAATAATTTGTCATCGTACTATTTGGTTTTAGAGAGGGTAAGTCGGCTAAATATGCAATTACCATGCTTACCAAGAAAATTTATGAATCTCTGGATAATTCAAAACCTTCGTTTTGTTTATTTCTAGACATAGCAAAGGTTTTCGATGCAATAAGCCACCTGTTATTATTGGAAAATTTAGATGATATAGGAATTAGAAGTACAGCTCTTAAATTAATGCGTAGTTACCTAACAAATAGGAAGCAATGTGTGGAAATCGATAACATCAGAAGCAGTTTTTCAACAATTGAATATAGTGTACCTCAGGGCAATATACTTGGGCCAATTCTGTTTATGCTTTACCTTAATAATTTATTTGAGATAGAGTTAGAAGGTACGATCATCAACTGATACTGTCATTTTTTATTAAAGTGATACCTGGGACAACTTAAGGGAAAAAGTACAAAATGATTTTGCAAACATAAAGCAATGGTTTGATTTTAAATTTCTCTCATTAAACTTTGAAAAAACGGTATATATACATTTTAGCTCCTATAACGCCTCTTTACCGCAGTTCCAATCCTTAGAAATAAAGGATGAACAAGAAAATTGTCTCTCAGTATTCTCTAAACCGCATACTAAATACCTTGGGTGAATTATTGACTATCACCTAAGATGGGACAAACACATAAATTACATCACCGACAAGTTGAGAGTACATATTCATCTTTATAAATTTCTAAAACATGTGTTAGATATTAAACATCTAAAAATAATATATATGGGCACTTGTAGAAGCACATATTAGATATGGTGTAATAGGTTGGGAAGGTGTTTTGAATGTATATTTAAATAAATTGGAGTTAATTCAAAAAAGAATTATTAAAATAATGCACAACAAGGAACCTACCTATACTACCGATTCTTTGTATTGAGTCACTGAAGCAATATTCAGAAACAAAAATAATTTTACAACATGTGTATAATACCAGAAATAAAAAAAATCTTATATCAACTAAACTAATCTATAAAACAATTGGGCAACGATCTCTTATGTACCTCGTATCTAAGGCATGTAACTTTATACTTGAAACATTAAAAAATTTGTTTAGTAATAGACTATTTAAAAGAAATATAAAAAAGTTTTTATTGGAAATTTCCAGAATAGAAATACATTAGCCTTAAAAAATTCTTAAAAATTGCTTTAAAAAGAAAAAACTAAAAAAAATTCAATACTTACAAGTGTATTCATGAATGTGTAATATAGTAATGTTTGTATATGTATATTAATGTAACAATTATTTAAAATGATTTGTAACTATCTACCTATTTATAACCAAACATATTTGTAATTATTCATGTATCTATACGATGTTTTATACTTTTTTTTTCTAGTCACAGTCAAAGCCCTATTGAACCTTTGTGATTTCTTTTCATGTTTATTTGTATGTAATTTAGGAACGTCTTTGTTTTACACCAATTATTTTGTAATCCTCTTTCTAAATAAACATATTATTATTATTATTATTTTTGTTCAGGATGTATTATGTTCAGGATAATAGTTAATGCTTAAGCACCCATAATTGCACCACAGCGCTTAATAAATAATTTTTTTCACTTATAATATGAATACATCATTTAACTTCTTGAAATAAATATAAAACAAATAACCGAGATGACGGCAGGTGTGACCTAAAAAAAATTAGATGTTCTAAATATAAAACAAGCGTAGATATTTTTTTACAATGTTTCAAGCTATATACTTTATCAAACACAAATAGGTACTCACTATGTAGAATAAACGTCTTCCTATACCAAAAATATCGAACATTTAGGGCAAACTTATTTGTTTTTATTTTCACTGGCCCTGTATTAGAACCCATTGTAGCTGACAAAATACTTCTGGCATAAACGAAATGGATTCGACCCAGGCCTTGGACAGCATCATTCGTGGTTACGAATGGCGCGCCTGCAAATGAGGTCCTGGCGGCCTCCTACCATCCTGCTGACTGTCTACAACGGTCAACCCCAATTTACAATCATGTCACTCAAGAAAGACCTTTCACCCCGACCAAATATTCCAGTTACGACAGCCGTTACAATAGTGTTGTTAGTTCTCACTGTTATGAAACGTTCACCTCAAATTATCTGTCAAATGATATAGTACAGAATTTCATCGGCAGCGTGATTAGAAAGCAGGGCGAGTAACTAGAGTTGTCAAGTCATGGTTCTTATAATTACATTAGTTTGCCTGCCCTTATACAGTTTCAGCATTTCTGTAGATGATATTGTATTATTTATATGACAAAATACAAATACGGGTAATTACTTGGGGAATTTATTTTCTCAATTAGAATGTTTTGTTTGTCTCACTATACTAAACTTTGTTTTTTAATAAATATGAATCTGCATGATATATACAATTAACATCTTTAGAATAAATTGTAATTGCAGCCAGGTAAACAACTAATGAAAGAATGTGCACTCTCCTATTTCCCGATCGGCATTGTCATATTGGCTGCGTTTATGTTCTGTTTTCATGATTGAGAACTGCTGTAGATATCTATATTTATTTTTGTGTTGTATCAAACATTTCCAAGATTATATTAGTTTGCATACAGTATATAACTAAACCTATTGGTAACTGTATTCATCTCTGACGGCAGCAGTACTAATAACTACTTCAGGCGTTTGTTGTCATTGATTTCTGAGATATAATTAAAAAATACTTATTTTATTTTTAATATAAACGTTAAATTTTAATTATTAATGAATTAAATACGGCGTAGCTAGAAACATACTACTAAGAAAAATTGGGTGCACGACAAAATCATCCTCGGATTCATTGGCTGCTTATGTTTTAGCATGACACTAGTCGGATGACGTCAGATGATTAAAATTCGAAACTTTGTTAATTCTGTATAGCCTTGTATGGGGCTCAAAAAATTGGAAAATAATTAGTGAAACTAGATTTATAAAAACTATCAAATAATCAAAATTAAGAAGTACATATTTGTATAATATATTGCTACGTACAAAGCATAATAAAAAAAATTATTGATCGTTATTTAATAATAACTAATAAAAGGTGAAATGTGAGTAGGCTTCGATGGATACCTCTCCGGTACTCGTAGCAAATGTTTATTATAGTGTGCCGTTCGAGATAAAGTAGTAACCACACACTTGCTAGCTCATCGGAGGGGCGCAGGTAAGACAGCTAGGTGGTAAACACACAAACAATAAAAAAAAATAACTGGATGTTTGAAATCGAAGGATATATTACAAAAATTATATTAGGTATATTATAATAGGCAATTTGATGATATATATATATATATATATACACATATATCTATAATACAAAAGAGAAATATTTGCAATGATGGGAAGGTTGTTCCCATATATACTTAATACTATTTATTACGCAATATACCAACCAATAATAAGATATATATATGCATATAAAAAATAAAATAAACAATATATCCATACTACGAATATCAGTCAAATGGCATAGACATGTGTTCAAAAATGTAAACACAACAACTGTGTGTAATGTTTGGTATATAAAAAAACCAAGTAAAATAAATCTCGTACTAGGGCACTTATATTGTGACTGGTGAGCGGCAGAGAGTTGTCAATAGTGTCTAAGGGTTGTTGTCAATTGGGTGAGCGCTACACAGCTAGAAGATGCTCTCCTCCACGTAGGATGAACAGGCGGCGAACAGATTAACGTAACCAAACCAGAGACGGTAAATAACGGCGATGAACCAGGAGTCGGTACCTCAAAACGGTGATGAACCAAAAGGCGACACCTCAAAACGATGAACCAAAAGTGCACTGAGATTACCCGTACACTTAAACTATGTTGCACTATTTAAATATTTCCTCAGTGTGAAGGAAAATTGGACCATAAAAAAAATTTTCGGTTTGACTGTAGTCTCAAATCCGTAAAACACTGGCACTTCTGCAAGACTTAACGAGTTAATCCAAAAATTGAAATTTCGTGACAATTAACTAAATCACATATTATAATCTAAACAACGATAATACAATCACTATTGATCCCAATAATCAAAATTGGTAACTCACTAAAAGACGTGTGATTGCAATACCTACTCCGTTAATAATCTCCAAAAACATGGCTCTCCCGGAAAAAAAATCATAAATACCAGCATTTCAGAAAAACCATTCAAACGCAGGAAATGAATGATGTACCGCGTTAATTGTTGACGATCCAAGTCAAGAAGAATATAAATTACAGAAGCCCTACTGTTTAAAATAATACCACAAAATGAGACACATATTATTTTCTCTTAGACTAGAAGACCTAATAAACAAAATATTATTTAGAGAAGACAAATTTAAATTACAAAGGAAAATTATCCACACCACGTAAGTCATGTTAACATCTTACATAGTTCACGACCTTCAAGTAATGGTATCAGGGTCAGGACCTGAGAGACACAGGACCGGAGGTCTCAATCGCCACAAGCCTACAATTTTAAACAATTAAATGGTTACTGTTTACTACCATATTACAACAGTTGAATAGCTAGGATGCTTATGCAGTATGTTACTATGTTAGTTGTACCGCTGAATAGAAAATATAACAAAATTAGCGCCTAGTAATAAAGCCGTAACCTAAGGCGGTCCTGTAATATTGGACGTACCGTATTGTGTTCTTACGCTAGAACGACAGCTACTTTTGCCTACATAGTGCGTAAAGTTTAATTTGAGTTTTGACAGACAACATAATAACCTAAGCTGAGAATTGTAAAGTAAAAGGTTTATTGTATATTACCAACACAAGTAAACATTACTGGATTAACAAACCCTATGAAGGTAAGTCCCCAATTGTCTTCCTTATTTCACAATAAGAGAGAAACGATATAGTTTTTGTTTGTTTTCTTTCATAGGTTATATTTTATTAAAGACAATTTATTACCTTGTAGGTATGGTCATTACTCGAAAAACAATGAAAATGCATATAAATTAATTCAACCCTAAGCCGAAGTACGTGGCAGGCAACGAGGACAGAAATAATTTCTTACACGAGAAGAGGCTGGATTGGACTAATAATATTGGTAAGTTACTATTAATATTATATTAGCGATATAGACAAAATAAAGATATCTATACATTTGCCCTGTGACACTTATAATTTAATAAAACAAACCACTGGATGATGGTCTTCTATAAAATTTGTTTTGTTTTAGATCTCTTTAAGTAACAATGAGAGCGAGATCAGCAACATGGAGGGAAGCGCGGAAAATACAAGGAAACAGTTTCATGACTACCTGATGGAATACTAATTTAAAATAATAAAATATTGAATTTAAATTGTAATTAAAATCTAATAAATAACCTCATATTTAGGAAAATAACAGTGGTATTTTATTTCAGGCCTCATGAAATTTTCAAGTGTAACAATATTTATGAGAAATATTTAATGTGATACCATATTTTCAATACTTTGTTATCATAAAGGTAAACGGTTCGGTCAAATTCTTTCTCTCTTGTACATTTTTTTTCTAACAGCATCTTCATTATATTCACATGCCTATGGCTACGAGACTCCCCCGCCCTGATTCACCAATTTGCTAGACTGATGCCCCCCCCAACTGAATAGCCCCTCCGTAGGCGCAGTAGGCTCAAGACCAAATACGACAACTTCCCGACTGTCATTATATGCTTATTTATTTAATGTGGCACGCCAATGTGCCCCGTGTTGGCGCTGGATCTGCGTGAGGTGTGGACACAGATGTTCAAAACAAAATAAGGACTCTACATCCGTAGCGGATCCAAAGAGGAGGCACAGGGTATGTGCCCCCTGTTGTTTATTTGACAAAAATAAATCGCGTTACAAAAATTATATTTCCTTAATTTCAATTTGCGTGTATATGATTTTCGTATCATGAACATTTGGAGATAGTGCTGCAATAGTGTTTCAAAGTTTAACATGGGAGATTACACTCCCTGGCTAGACTGCATTCAGAAAGGATTACCTAGTACACAAAGTTTACCATTAGTCCTCACAAATAGTTTAAGAAAGGTAAATATTTCCATATGTTAGTTACTCCATTGTGTTCTAAAATGATTTAGTAATTCGCTAAAGTAAACTATTAATTGTCACACTCTAGACGGCAGCGAGAATTGCCGCGCATGCTTAATAAATACAAATTGGATTATTCTGTTATAAATTGTTTATGTTGAGAGATTTGTATGTAGGGTTATTTAATTCCAGCTGAAAATTAAGATTACTTTAATGACAGTATTTTTTTAAATGTTTGAAGGAAAACTCCACCTCCACTTATTTATAGTTAGTTGAACATAATTATGCGATATATTAGCAATAACTAACAGCGCTTAATTTTTTAAAGAAGCTTTAAATTGTATGTGTGTTTATGATTATTATTTTTTCTACCAGTACCTAATAAACATATTTCATCATCGGTACCTCCATTTTTACCATCGAAAGACATGAAGCTCAAATCTATAGTTAAAAAGGATTAAGACCTATTTGATGCCAACTTTAGACTATCAATTATTGTTATTGATAGTTTAAGAGGCCAACCATGAAGAGATTAAATGGTCTGAGTTTGATGAATATCAATACAGATGTTAAAATAGTTTGTGACGAGATCTTAGACAAGTTTTCAAAGAAACAGTTGCGAAAACCCCACTTGGAATTTATATAATAGAACTGGTTTGCTTTACTTTTTTTTCTTAGTAATACTCACTTGCTTTTAGCATCAGGTTTTTTATTTGATACATAATGAACAATAATATTAATGCTTACTGTATTATACAGGGTGTTTCAAGATTAACTGAACAAACTTAAAATTTTAATTCAGGACCTCAAAATAACAAAAGGTTTCGTTTAAGAGTTACGCCCCTCCAAAGATGGAGGCTAGAATTAGGTTTTTAATTTTTTTTTTTCAAAATAAAAAAATAGAAATAATCAGTTTTGGTAGAAATTTTCTACTAATAACAACACTTATAAAGAATGCTTTTTCAACAATTTCTTATCGGTTATTTGGAAAATTGAATTATTTAATTAAATAGAAACTGTCTAGTAAGCTGCTGTCGAATAGCCGTATGGCCCATGGCAACACATTTTAGTAAATCTGTAGTAAAGCGTTAGTAATAATTAATTATTAATCCATAGTAAATAAAAGAGACCAAAGAGTTTCTAAATGAATTAAGCTTTCCAAGGCACATTTTTATATGATAAAATTTGAAACACCATATACCCATATTGCAAAAAAATCTGGGGGCCCACCCGAACTTGCTGACTTCTGCATTTGCCTCCACTTCCTTGTTGATTTTATTAGTGCCCCCCCTGTTAATTTTTTCTGGATCCGCTCCTGCTTTCCACGAACTAAATCCGCGGTGTACGTAGCATCCTTCTAGGCCATGAAGTTCAATCGAATCCAATTAAGTTAAGAACCTCGCAGTGCCATGGTAGTGACACGAGATAAAATTTCACTTTTCACTCTGACTCAAGATTCCTCGAACATTACTCCCCTCCATAAGACCGTCACACTGTGGAACGAGATATTGTCCAGTGATATTCTCCACCTCACCCATTGCTGATCCCCCCGAAAACTTCATTACCTAGGATCATGGTGGGTTATGCTTTGTCTTGGTACTTAGCGACTTTTCCTTCGTGGGCTCTATCAAGATTATCGGCGCTTACTACTTGAGCGTCGATGATCGCACAGCGTAATGTAATGCGCAATAACACCTGGTTTTCTCGGTTCCACAACTCTTTCGAGTTGAGATTTAGCTACAGCATCTATAATGGCATTATGCCATTAGATCTGCCCGTACATCCTATGGCACTGCTCCATAGTGTTTTCGGTACGTATGCATGACGTTGCTCTACCGCACTTTGCTCGCAACGTAAGAGAACCCAGGCATCTGGATCAGCAGAGAACACGATGCTACCATTTCATGGCCACCACGTTCATCAGATTTTACTCTTTGTGATTTTTTCATCTGGAGACCATTGAAACAAAAAAATTGCACTCTGTGAGTATTGATAATGAGGAACAACTGTGGAATTGGATTCAAGATGTCGTTCATAATTTACCGATTGGAGAGAGTCTCAGAAGAGCGCAATTCAATTTCTTGCGTAGGATTGATTTACGTATTATTGAAAATGGTGATCATATCGAACAATTTTTATAAAAGACCAGTCGACTACAAGTTTCTGTAAAGTAGAATGCATTATTTCGTTTTTCTTATCAAATAATAAATTAATTTTGAAATGAAATAATTAAGTCAAGTTTTTATCAAAAATGCGTTAGCGATGTTGTAATAAAAAAATTATCTAAGTACAAACTGTTAGGAACACGCACATTTTAAGAGAAAACAAATTTGGACAAAACTTTTACCATTATGATAGAAGAAGAAATGACCCCCAAAAAAAATTATGAGCAGATATGCTTAAGGGTGGCAGTATTTCTCCCACTTCTGTTAATGCAATTACTTCGGTTACAATGTAATAAAGTGACATCTATGCGGAAACACTAATGTACTAAATTTCAATAAAATCATACAGAGCGTTTCAAAGTTATTTGAAAAAAATCCTATTTCTTAAAGAGCCTTTATATAATTGTCTTAATTGATATATCATTGATATATTATGCGTGTATTTATATACCTAGAATATGTGCAACCTGGTAGGACGCCAGGATAAACGTAATATTATAATTAACTTAGCTCTTGTTCCTTAGTTAACGACAAGACCGAGTACAGTTACTTTCGCAGAGCGGTGTTTGGCATATGCACTGCTAACCTGGAATACAAAACAATGTGTAACATTCCTGAAAATTGTCTGCGCGGTTTGTCAGTGATTGCACTGCCTGCTTGTGACGAGAATAATCGAGATATTTCAATAATAGATTATTATTAATCAAGATATTTTAATAATCGACTAATATTAGTGGTACTAATTTAAGTAATTTTAATCTCCTTAGTTATTTATTATTTTTGTGTATTTTGTATATAATTATTTCACACTATGTACCTATAAAAAAAAACACTACGTTTAATGTATCCGGTTTGCTAAATCAAATCTATCGATTTGCTTTCCACTGTTGTTGCAACTAACTAATTACCTGCTTTGTACCTTATCATGTTCATCGATCAAGGGTTCCAACCTGAAATCCGAGAGAATAATCAAACCGGACGCCGCCGCATTATGTATTGGGTTCAACTAATTTTCTTAACTACTAATATTAGTATTAATAATTTTTAGAAGTTATAATCGGTTATCTCGAGATATTTAAATAATCGATTAAATCGATTATCGTATCGTATTTCGATTATTCCCATTACTACTGCCTGCCCCGTGTAAAATATTTAGAATTTGCACCATTAACTTTGATAAATGTGGAACATTCATTTTCCTCATACAAACATATATGTATAGACCAAATCGCTAAAATTTAACACCCACAAATGCGAAACAATGGTTAAAAAAATCCAGATATGTATTTGGTATATAGTCTTGCTAATGATAACGTATTACAAGTAAAGCGTTTTTATTAATATCTTTACTCTTAAGAAATCTTGTTTATTCTTAATTACATCACATGTAGTTTCCTTCTATTACACTTTAGTTTAAGATGGACAACTCTAGAAATATATCTCAATATTTCATTAGGTAAGGAGGGGTATTGTAAACCTACTTTCAGTTGACATTTTGTAATTTATCAAAATGTTAAACACGAAAACATGTCTTATAATTTAGTAAACATAACAATGTTATTTACTTGGCTGAACTTTTAATATATTATTCTCTGGTTTACCGATTAATATACTGGTGTATATAAATTTTATGTAGTTTAACTTACTGTGCGGTATTATAGCCAAACATAAATATTCATAGTAGCTGCAATGATAATATTTTTGCGGTTTTGTTCAAAATATGACGTTAAATGAGAGTTATAATCGCATAAAATCCAATTAAAACTTTTTGTTGTACATGTTTTGTTACATTTATATAATGTTCTCATATATTTTGCTTTGCGACTCTCTTAATTAACTAATCCATTAATCAAAATGAATTTATTGATGAAATGTGAAATTAGTTTACCTGATCAGACAAATGATTTCTTCTTTTCAGCTTACAGCAAGAATCCGAATTGCGATCAAACTACACGTTTTTATAACAATTTTATACATTTTTCAAATATGGACTTTAGGTTATACAAGGTCGAGAAATAATACAAAATGATATTTATTCACTAAAATCAAATGCTTATAGTGTTGATAAAATTCCCTTAAATATGATAGTATTGTGTATGCCAGTAACTTTAATTCACATCACAAATGTTTTAAGCTGTTGCATTGAAATGCGTAATTTCCTGATATATTCCGATCAGCCGTTCAATCCTCGGAAAAATTCTGGAAAAAATTAGTTATTGGCAAATATTCTAATACTTCATCAAACACTTATTACCTAAACATCAATCAGGACTCCAAGGATATAACATTACCTCTGTTTTACTGAACCTAACTGATAATTTAATTATAATCTATCCGTTTTAAGAATGAAGCGCTAATTTTGGATTGGAAGCTGTTTCCCAGCTTCTTATTGATCAAAATGCGACTCTGCGGCCTATGGTCAACTGATTAGGTGTAGGATCAGTATTATTTTGCTTTCGAAAGCGAAATGTCATTGGTTGAGGATACTTCTGCTAGATGGGAGCTTGTGTTGAACATGTTATAAAAGAAAAAAGGAATTGTATAGCTTGGACATAATCATAGAAAATATGACATTAACTTTCATCATTAATACGGAATTTTCTGATGATCTAAGTTCAACCAATGAAAGTTTATAACATTTCTTAAATTATGTATTTTATTATAATATATATAATAATATATATATAATATATATATTTGAAAATTTAGACTTATATTTATGATTTTAGAGGCAACTAATTTGTTCGCTATTTGCAATTTGCAATTTGGATTAACCGAATTTTTTATTATTATTAATAGCACAATAATTAGTTATTTTCAATTTTTGGTAGTTGGCGCACCTGAAAATATTGTGTGTATACATTCTTAAAACGGTGTACTTTACAAGTACAAATTTTTGGAACTGGCACACTCCTTGCACGTTTCTGCCTGCAAAATTCCTAGTGGAAAGGATTCATATTTAATAGGTCATTACACCGTGTTTGAATAGTAGAATATTTATGTATGACCTTTTAATGATTATCCAATGTGGGATTTATGGTAAAAGTTATCAAAACATTTATTACTTACCTATGCACAAAGTAAATTTGTATGTACCTTCGTAAAAATGACGAAAGACGAAAAAGCCAAGTATAATAGAAAGATTTTTCAACGCAGAAAGTGTCGACTTAAATAGTAACAAATTCACATTTAAACCGGTTGCGGTATGTATGGCTTTGCAAACCGGTCTCAGGAGTACTCCATTCTTAAAGCGAACCGACTTTAGAGCAATTGAAAACAAATTGGCCCATCGTATTAATTTCCTTAAACTATTCAAAAGCATTCGGTATGACTGATCATGACTTACTCTGTGCTAAGCTACAACACTACGAATTTGTTAAAATCGCCACAGAATTTTTTAATTTTTTAATTCATACCTAAAATGAAAATATCAGCAAGTCAACTTTTCTTAATAGTCATTTAAAATCAGCCCTATTATCTCAAATATTCCACAGGGATAAATTCTGGACTGATTTTTATTTATAATCGGGGTTCTGATTTGTATCCATTTTTCAGAGCCGGCACTTATAAAATAAATATAGATATTAATAAATACGACACATAAAAAATTCATCTGGTGTTATCATGTTAGGTTTGAAATGATGCATATGTAAAACTCAATAATTATTTTATTATTTTTTCTAGAATTACATAAATACAAAGCTATAAAATGTCATATTTTTTAAAACAACAGAGATGGTTCACATATTCTATGTACTCCATGCAATCGGCGTTACGTGTATTTGATACACGCCGTGATTGTGAAAGACATTTAAATTCGGCTATCCATCGACAAAATATTGCCAGTACAGTTACAAAAATGAAATTTTTATGGATTGTATATCATGTTCTGTCTATATAGTTTCCTTTACCTAGTAGCTATACATTGCGTAAAACATCTGCCGAATGTATATAAAAATGTTTTAGATTATAGAGGACGTACGAAATACATTTTTGTGGATGACAGTGGAAGAAACAACTGACTTTCGGTGTAATAAAATTGTTAATGTTATACCACAGAGTACTTAGCTATACAGATGCGAAAGCTTTGGCAATTCCTATACGATTTTAATGTATTTGATGTGACATTGTGTACTAGTTACGTCCACACTGAGAGAAATGTGTTGTTAAATGTTTATTTAAAATTTCTTTATACACTGAAATAACAATCTGTTTCAAACCGAATAAAAACTACTATCATTTGAAACTTCCAGTTAATATTCTGAATTATTTACTATTACACATAAGTAGAACATTTTTTGAAATTAGGTAATCGAAAGACTAATTTGGAAGCATTTTCAAGTTACTTAATTCTATTTTTCTGCTAGTAACTAGGCAAATATTTAAAAAATCTATCATAGGAAGTGATGATTAGGGGAATGAGGCTGAGAAAAAGCCAATATTACAAAGTTTTTATTTTGTAGAGATTTTGTTATTTATGAAAATGTTAATTTTTGTTTAATATTTTCAACACAATTTTTTTAACACAGCTTCTTTGGTGCAATTCTATTTTTCTGCTAATAACTCCAATATTAAAAAAACTGTTATAGGAAGAGTGATGATTAGGGGGATGTGGCTGACAAAAAAGACAAAAAATAAAAAAGTTTCTATTTCGTAACGAGATTTTGGTATTTATGAAAAGCCTAATTTTTGTTTAATATTTTCAACAAAACAATTTTTTCACAGCCTCCTGGATACAACCTCCAAAATGAGTGGAAATAAAGCAAATTTTACTTATTCATCCATTTAATGCAAATAATTTTAAAATCTTTATTTATAAATACAGTGCGTTATGTTCTTATACTACATAATGTGTCTTCATAAATGATCGAAAACCACATGACCAATTAGTTCTCCTTAACAGCCTTATCGAGTCGTATCGTCAGCAAAAGATGGTTGAAAATGATTTATTAGACACATACATATGGGCAAACATCCCCAATAGGCATTGCCGTAATATAATTGTAACAATTTCAGTTTTTTGTTCTGTAGGAGCAGCCATGGTGATATCTGAAATTAAGAAGTATAAATTAATTAATTATTAGAAATAAATTGTAGAAGACATTTGGGGCAAATTTCACTAATGTACTGATTGATAATTTTTTCATTTGCATTAAGAAGATATAGCCCAAGAAAATTTCGGTTGGACACCATTAGACAAAACTAATTAGTAATTAATTTAATAGGTGTTGAAATGTATCGTACACAAGTTTTCATGTCATTTATATAATCAATTTTTTTCAAATTTCAACCTAAATAATATATAAGCAAAACAAAAAAAACCGCTACCAATTACTTGGGAATCAGAACTGTCTCACTGTAGTAAAACTCGACGTATGGTGGAGTTTATAATAAAAGTAATTTTTGACGTTTTCACATTTTTTGACGTTTCAAAAAAAGTCACATTTTTGACGTTTCAAAAAAGTCACTTTGACGTTTCAAAAATGTCACATTTTTTGACGTTACAAAAAAGTCACATTTTGACGTTTCAAAAAAAGTTACATTGGTGGAATGAAACTAATATTCTTTTTAGACATTGGGACCGATTTTGCTCATCAATGAATTCAATCTAGAGGTCAAGGAAGACCTCTAGAATGTGTGTACCAAATTTGAAAACTTTATCTCAAAAACTGTAGCTTCTATTGCAAACCAGACAGACACAGACACACTGACAGAAAATTTCTTCTGTCTGAAATTTTGTGTACCTTGTTAATTTGTCGAGATTCGTCCAGAAATGCAATAAAAATTGTATAAATTTTGTTCACGAATACACAACTTCCTCACTTTGAGGGGTGAGGAAGTAATTTCGTTAATTTTTTTTATAATCATTGTCATTTTACTTTTAATAATTAACTGCGATACATTTTATAATTGGTCTATCAAATTCATGGTATTATCTGACTAAATACCACTTGACAATTCCAAACGGTCTAACACTTTTATATGCCGACTTGTCTTTCGGGGCTTCTGCTGTACCTAAGAATAAATTTCTGTTTGTAAGTACTTTTTCTAATGACAAATTATCTGATTATATTTAATATAAAACTAAGTTTTTTTATAGTAATATTGTAATAGGTTTTCTGTTTTCTACAGTATTGGGCAAAAAATAGAATTTCATATTGCAGTTGTACTTCGAGATGAGAAATTGGTCAGCGCAGTTGGTTAGCTGATTTTAATACCTCCCTGTTTGAATATGAATAAGCTTCTTTGCCAACAAGCTATACTGTAAACAACAAAAGTATATATAAATAAACTGTATAACATGAATAATTTTATAAATAGTTTACATAGGATAATGACCAGATACAAATAATAAAAACATTAACAATATTTTTGTTATTCTAGTAAACCAAGTATATTCATTTCAACTTACAGAGCATTAAAAAATGAGACTGTCCCCTTCAGCCCTATACAAATTAACAAATTCAAGCCAGAGTAAAAAAAATCGTGTTTTTTATATAGTGGAATGAATTTTTTGTAACAGCTAGCAATCCTCAAACACGCGATTGAATATCTAAGGACATTACATGGGCAACCCATAATAAACTTATTTGCAACCCTGGTTACCTTAATGGTACATTATTATGAATAACCGAACTGCTCATTGTGCTCGTTTAAGGTTATTTAAAAAATTATTATTGTTTAGTTACACAGTAATTCTTACTTTGTAAATATTACTTGCCAGAATAACCACAACTTTTCTGGGTGGTTCTTCACAACTAACATCAACTGCAATACCTTACACTAATAAACACTTTTTCAGGAAAAATAGTCGGAACTGCGTGTTAAAATAAATGTTTCCGGGCTCCACTACCTTGTGAGATTTTTTTTCAAAATGGTGCTCACATATTTTGTAATTTTTATGCAATACATCCAAACTTTTGTCGTGCAAATCATCTCAGTTACAAGCTCTCAGCCACGATTCATCCCTGAAAATAGAAATAATTATTATGCTAATTATGAGATACATTTTAATCTCTTGAATTTTCATACATCATAATGAAGTTTTTATAATTCAAATGTGATGAATTTCAGAGAAAATGCATCAAATTGCAGTAAAACCCTTAGTTCACTCACTGTCTGATAACTTGTGAAAATTAACAATGTTTATCTGTCTATTATTAATATATTGTCAGTTCTAATTAATTATTATTATAGGATCTTTTGAAAAGGAGAATAGAGGTATATTTCCATGCGTCTTCGACGAACATCGGTGAAAAGCACAAACAGTTCTTCCTTTACGATACATTTTTATAATAACAAAACAACATAACACAGATCATCTCTAATTAATTAAAAACCACGAAAACAAAGAAAAAGCTCACAAATCTGAACATAAACAAACACAGTAAACGAATAAACGTAAACACAAAAGCTGTGACAAAAGTGAGGTTGATTGATAAACCAGTTAAAAAATGGCGATCCCGCACATGCGCGTACAAATTTGGTCTCGGCGGGAAGGCTCTCTTTCGTCTCTATTAGCTAGGTACTCTGTGGTTATACTAAAAATTTTGAGTGTACAAAAGTCTTTGTCCCTACCAGACAGCAAAAGTCGGGCTATAAACAATAAACTAAAAAAATGCTTTACACAGAGACCTGAAATACAAAACAATGTGTGAAATTCGTGAAAATTATCTGCGTGATTTGCCAGTGCCTGCCCATGTGAACTATTTAGAATTTGCACCATTAACCTCGGTAGATGTGGAACGTTCATTTTCCTTGTACAAACGTATGGACAAACCAAATTGTTCAAATTTAACAGCCATGAGTGCAGAACTAATATTAGTTTTGACGTGATATGTATGCTAATGCAATGGTAGACTTGTGTATTTCAATATTCATTTTACACTTTTGCTTTTATTTGTCTACGTATGTTCTTCTGTCAGCCATATGAGGCAGTAATAGCTACCGGTCCTGGACTATGTTGTAGTATCTTGACTCTGGTAATAACATAAATTGTGAACGAACCAGTTTAAATTGCATCGTATCAATATTTACTCGACTGAAGTTGAAATCACAGTGTTAAATCTATAAAAACATGTAAATTTCGATTTCTAAATGTCCGGAACGCTGATCAATTTTATAGTTAAATTTAATGTCGTGTAACAAATTATATTGAATGTAACATAATATAGCAGCATATTAGAAAGGAAAGGTAATTCTACAGACCAAAGTGAGATTTTTTTTAATCGTTTATTAAAATGTACATCATTTTCCAGATACAAGTTAAATTATATTTCAGTCATAAACTAAATAAATAGAGGCTTGTAACATGATGTGTAGCTTTATATACAGTTTATTTCAAACTTATTTGCCACATAAAAAACGCCGATTTCTTTGATCCCCTTACCGCCTTCAAAGAAGCAGAAGTATTTCATGATGCAAATAAGTTTGAAATAAACAATACTTTTTAGTGAGGAAACCTACAAGTTAAAAAATACTAAAAAAAATGCAAGAAATATATAAAATCAATAAGTAGTACCGGGCACATTTTAATAGTTTACCCTAAAAAAACTACTGCATAATGTTGAATGTGAATATGAAATGAAATTTATCAGTGATTTTTTGGAATGTATACCAATATAGATTAATATGGTTACAAAAAATATGATACAAAAAATGAAAAAATTATATTTTATATGAAATAATAATAAATCCTATCTTTAATACAGCGTTTCGAGCCACCAACTTCTGGATTCTTCTTCAACTATTAAACAAACAACAGAAACTCACTTCACAGATCAAAAAATGTTGTTTTGTCAATTGACAATATAAAATGTTTATTTGAGACATAGTTATAGAAACTACAGCTACTTACTTCATTTTCAATCTGTGTTCGTATAATAGGAATCCATATTTGTTAAAAAAGGACTGATGCCATTGAAGTGCAAATATCGCCGTTAACTTGAACACAGGCACCTTCTTTTAATTTTCTTTGATTGCATTTTACTCGTATATCTTTTTGAATTGAGTTCGTTGATGAACAAAATCGGTCCCAATGTCTAAAAAAAATATTAGTGACATTCAACCAATGTGACTTTTTTGAAACGTCAAAATGTGACTTTTTTTGAAACGTCAAAAAATGTGACTTTTTTGAAACGTTAAAGTGACTTTTTGAAACGTCAAAATATGTAACTTTTTTGAAACGTAAAAAAATTACTTTGGTTATAAACTCCACCACACGTCGAGTTTTACTAGGGTTAGGAAGTTCTGATCCCCAAGTAATTGGCAGCGCTTTTTAGATATCAAATCGACTCCATCCCTATACAGCCCTTCAATTGCCACGGCGGCGTATCACACCGTGGATATTTGGCTGGCTCTGGGCGCTGATGTCGAAATGATTGTTTTGTGTATAATATTTAAATATATTGTTTTGATTGATTGATTGATAGTTCTATCCCATCTTAATCCGAAACAAATTATAAATAAAATTTCTAAGTTGCTCCGAGATGGATTCGAACCATCGATAATCGGTACCGAGTAAATAGCTACAAGCGCTTTACCCATTCAGCCAACATGCCCCATGTAGTTGCACATATAATTTAAAATAATAATTCGGATCACATTCATAAACCTAAACTAACCGGAATAAACGACAATTACGCAACTATAACGTACTGTTATTTTTTGCTTTACAACAAAACGTGTACTAGAAAAGTATTTTCTAATGCAAGATAATTGCATATTTAATATTGCAGAATGAAATATTGAACTATAAAATTATTAAAATTAAGTTGTGTTTAAAATGTCAGAAGGTATGAAAAATTAAATAACGAGCATTTGTCTAAACCACTATCTTATTTATTATTTAACAAAACTGTATTTTTGCAAGAATAAAAAACGAAATTTCTTATTGTATGTGGAGTGAACTTTTGTCTAAATTCTTTGCTGAAAAAATCAGTCCTCGCTAATTTCTCTGGATTTTCTTCAAAACTTCATAGAACTTCCCTCTCTTTTCCTTTCTGACCTTCTGTTTGTATATATAGAAAAGTTTTCCAGCTGTTCATTATTTTTAATTATGCTCTGTTTAATTCCAAGATATTATTTAATAGGAGTTTCGTATCCACCACTACTCAGTATGTTGATATTTTGTCGGAATTGGATAGAAATGTAATAAAACCTCAATTTCTTATTAAGTCGACGTTTCGAAGTATCTGTTCAGACTACACGACTGCACTGAAATCCAACATAAGTTACGTTATTTTACTTTTACAATATTTGACGATGATGATTATATTGACAAAAAACCAAATACCTCATTAGTCCTGAGGAAGACAATAAATATTGTCGAAACGTCGACTTAATGAGAAATTGAGGTTTTATTACATTTTTATTCAATTCCGACAAAATAACAACATACATTCCAAGATATATTTGCTTAATTAATTAAACAAATCAATGAGAGTCTTCTTTTTTAAAAATGTGATACAAAATATAAAAAAATGTAAAAATTTTTGTCATTCCATTCAGTGTCGTAGCAAATTGGTAATAATACATTGGACCACACTTTGGCCTTATTGGGTTTTAGGAAATTGCACATTTTGTACTTTCAAAAATAACTATATCCCTTTACGGTATGTTAGTGCAAATGAATTTCCTCCGACTGATTTGTCTGATACAGGCTATAATATTTACCAATTTACATTTCTATAACGGTATTAAAAAATTATGGTATAAATTTATATGAACTTTTTTCATAATCTGAGGCTCAGGACCTATTCTATATTTTGCGGGGATTATAACTGAAGCACCCTGTATAAATAAATATTTAATTTCAGATTTATTATAAAGTATCTATTCAAATAAATACTTTCTATAGATAATTTTCTCAGATGATCCTAGTACAAATATAAAAATTCCATGCAGTTTTTATTGCTTTCTTCATTGTAAACACATTTTATTTCTTCGAGCATGAAATAAGGCATTTACCATATAATTGCTAAAACTCATGTGAGATATGTTCGTATTTGATAAAAAAGTTTACCTCAAAAGCTGACTTCTGAATAGTATAAATAACTCGTTGACGCGTTTGTTCTCTTTTAATTATTTCCGCCCCTTTCAAAAAACTGGTGAAATTAAATCTGTGTACAGCAAATATTTCCTTTGGAATAAGACTTGATTAAAAATAATATTCATTTGTTTTTCCCAAAAGCCTCTTTGGATATTTGATATGACTTGATTTTAGACTTTACATCATAAACCGTTACGTCAATCCTATACTTTCCCTCTGTTTCATATTTACAGACTAATTTGCACTGCAAAATATGTGTGTGTGGAATAAATGATGTGTGAAAAAATAGAAAATCATGTTATTTGTTTTTGATAACTGACCAATGGCAGGTTTATCAGTGCCTAGTTAACTCTAACTGAAAGGAAATATTCAAAGAAATAATTGTTTTAACAGTTGTTTTTGTGTATAGTCTGCGAAACCGATATTGTGCCGGGACATAAGGGGTAAGACGCTACGGAACGCAGAGCCGGATTTAACTGCATTGTTCGCTCGTTTACTTTTTCAATATAGCTTGTTGTGCTCAGTTTGGCTAGCAACAATTTAACAATTGTACAAAAAAAGTATTAATTTGAAATAAAAGTGTTGAATTTAAAGTACTGACTACACCTATAGCAGTTACAGTATTCAAGTTCGCTTAATATAAATTGTTACTACTGAGAAAGAACCACGAGGACGCACTGAGAGAACGATTTAGTTGGGAGAGATAAATTTTATTTCAACCAAATAAATGATTTCTTTGTTTTTGGCGAACTAAACATTTAATTGGGAGAATTAAGGCATTTATTTGATTAAAATCCGATTATTTAATATTATCAATTAAATCAAGATACTTATTTGTAAGAAATATTTGTTTCTGAACATTAAATATTTATTTGTGAACATTAAACATTTGTTTCTAAACATTAAATATTTGTTTCTGAGCATTAAATAATTATTTCTCAGGAATAAGCCTTTTTTACAGAAAATTGCATGGATTTATTGTTGATGAATACATTAATTTCAGGAAAATTAATTCCGTTTTTAATTTATTTATAGTGAACAAATATTTATTTCTCAAAAACAATGAAAATTTCGTATATTCATTAATATTTAATAAATTGTTAATTTTTGTTAATAACGCTGTTTAATTTATTTATAATAAAAAAACTACTTCTCCTCGCACCTGCTTTGGGTATCCACCACCTTATAAATTATTTAAAGAATTTGTTAAATAAATCTCTGCGCCAAAAGGATTAGTTATAGGTTGGTTTTTTGGAGCAAAAACAATCTGAACAATCCTTTTGCTACGCATAGTTTATTTAAAAAAAATATATAAACAATTTATATAGAATAGCGACTTAATACCCAAAGAAGGTTCGAAGACAAATTATACGGATACAACAAATATAGAAAATTAAAAACATTTCAATTCAAAAAAATGCATATAAAAATTTTTACTTACCTGGTTTATATTTGCTAAACTAAAATTTGATTTATATTAAAAAATGTATGCCTCACGATTTGTCTACAGTACGATGTATTAAAAATCAATTTTGCTAAAAATTATAGTAGATATTTTTTTATTGTTTTCACAAGTTGTAAAGCATATCGTCGGTCCACTGCGACGAATGTGCATTTTTCTAATTTTTCAGAAGAAGGGAAATAAAGTTCAATTTGTTGTTAAATATCCAAAGGTAATTTATTTATAGTTATAAGCACAGAATCAGAGAGATTCTGTGGTATAAGTTTCCTAGTATAAAAATATTTCAAAAATATTCAATTTCGCATTTGCGGTTTTGGCACTGCGGACTGAAAAAAATATATTATTTTCCATCAGAAAAGTTGAAACCAGCAAATTTGCACATTCGACGTTTTGTCATCAAAGCAACGTTATGATAGGTATATATTTGCAAAATTAAAATGTATTTTATATTAAAAACACGTATGCTTCACGAGTTGTTTATAATTAAATATATTCTAAGAAATGATAGGGTAGATATCATATAATTTTTTATATGTAATTTTGCGTAGATGTAGGTACATACATACTATATCACTATCAGTATAATCAATTACTCTCATGAACTATAACTTCATAATATCTCCATAGATACGATGGACGTTAATACATATATCTATTATGTTAATTCTTCTTCCATAGGTGTTAAGGTATTCATGCTTAATAAAGTTCTAAATTTTTTTAACTAATGTATCTTATTAGAATCAGTTAAACCTCAAATTTATTATATATAAATCTGGATTTGCATGTCAAATTTTAAGAGAAAATTCAGGAAAATTGTAAATATCAGGAAATGCAGCTATTATAACCGCTTAACCGAGTAAAAGTTTTGCATTGAATTGATGCGAGGATATAATCTTTAAAATAAAACGTAAACGAACAAGAAAAAATAATACAATGAAAATTACTGCAAAATATCTTATATATTGTATGGTAATAACAATATAAAATAATACAGTCTATAAATAACACCTAGTTAAAAAAATAATCTATTTATTTTTATGCAAGAAAGAAGGTAATAAAAAAAAACATTCTAAACCGATATATTTGAGTACAGATTTTCCTTTTATTCTTTTCTTATTTTGACTGTAATGTGCTTAACTGGAACTTTTCAAAAATACCAAATAAGTGAGTTTATTATTAACTTAGAAATAATAGTAGAAAGTTCAAATAAAGATTAATTTTCAATTTTCTTTACCGCTTGTTTATTGTAATTTTTGATTGATGTGTCAGGTTAAGGATACAGACAAACAAATGTCTGCGTTAAAGGTAAACAAAATTAAATATATGAAAAATATTTACACATATTTATTAAAAAAATAACAAAAATAAATAACTCTGAACAAATTTTCACAACTAAACAGTTTTTGGCTAGGTTAGGTACTTTAATATGCTATGATAAACAAATTACCACGTACAAACATTAAAGATTTGCATTTATCCAGCCCCCATATTTTTCTAATAAACTAATTATCTACCGAAAGGGACACAATACTTAACACAAAGCTCTTAATAAGAGAAAAAGGGAACAATGACGTCTTGTTGAATCTTGTCTAATGCGCTACTGCGGTTTCGCCGGTAGAGAGAACATTTAGTTCTCAGAAACTAATTTATTAATGAGGAATAAATATTTCTTATTAGAATTAAATATTTATTTCCACTATTAGGGTATAAACTTTAATAGTAAATATTTCTTTCTATGAAATAAATATAATGATGTAATAAATGTGGCAGATACAAATGTGTTATTCATGAGTAAATTTATTTCTTATAAATAATTATTGAATTACAAAAAAATAATAAATACCAAGAGAATTCCTGAAATAAATCATTTAGTTTTGTTAATTAATCCAATCTTCGAAATATGCTTATTTTAACAAAATTATGAAAAATAATTATTTGTCTGAATTAAATATAATGCAGAATAATAAATATTTATTAAATTGAAAAAACTAGAGCTTCTTAGTCATTTCAAACCAGATATTTCTCTCAGTGCGTATGAGCATTTCTTGTCAGGAAAGAGTGGGTATGGAATATTAGGATAGAATAAAGAAATTATTTAAAAAGTAACAAGAAACCTTTAAAAACAAAATAAAATCAAAAAATATACTCTCAACATAGTGACAGAAACAATTATTTTTCTCAATAAATAAACTAAAAATAAATTCTAATAGTAAATATATTACTATAATAAAAACAGAAAGACGTATTTTTATCAAAATGAGAAAAAATAATAACATTAATTAATAATAACATCCTGAAAAAGAATGTTTCTCAAGCACTGAACTACGAAAGCAGAAAATCGGAATTAAATAATACAGTTGATATTAGAAAATTCACAAAATTCACTTCTCCATGTCACTTTACCTCACCTCACAGTGCTTCTTCCTCTGAATCCTCGCCGTTCATCTTCTTCATATTCAGATGAACTACTATATCTCGTTCAAATTTATAATAAATTAATTTCCACTATTTACATGTGATTAGGCAATTTTTAAATAATCATCCTTAATTGTAATTACTTTCCTTATTCTTTTTTCCTAATCGTCCTTGTTAATTTTCGACACCTCATTTTGAATTAACTCTACAACTTTTTTTATCGAATTTCAGAAAAATATTTCCTTTTCTGATATTTTTCTTCAATTTACACCAAATTATTTCAATCGGGTTATAAATACAGAAATATGGCGGTAATCTTAACACTTTGTGACCATATCTCTCCGCTACATTATCTATAATGTACTTCATCTAATAATTTTTCGTTTGCAGGACGTCCAACAGTTGTACTTTATTATAATTTTCCTCATAATAAAGATTATGATTCATTAAATAAATTTCTCCAGCTTAGTAAAATTCTTGTTAGGAATTTTATACAGTTGTCTCGAATGGTACCTCGCATTGTCAAGGACATTAATGCTATTCGATTTTAATTTTGGAATTAGGGTATGTTCAAACCATTCCTCAAATATTTCTCCCTCCATGTTCTTGTGGTAATCCACGTTACAGTCTTCCATGTTTTTACCGCACAGTTGCAATGCATTATCAATCCATCCATCAACTGATCCACAGTGTAATATAATCAACCGAGTCCCTTTATTATGGGACAAGGAGATTGGTAGGCATTTCCTAGATCCATCAGTCCATCAATTTTTTACGGTGTCATGAGGATCATACCAAGTTTCATCTAGATAATAAATTGGTCCATTTTCCCTTCTGAGTTCTTCTATCTCTTCTAGATATGAATTTCACCAATCCACTATTCGTCTAGTTTCCATAATCGCCATGCGTTTATTAATGGTTTGATATTTAAATCAAATTTTTCTCAGCCAAGTTTCTAAAGGTTTTTTTGGATATATTTTAGATGATAATCCACTTGTTTTAATTTCCTGTCTACCACGTCAATAGTTGGGATTTCATTTTTTTGATACGCGTCGTAAACTAAAGTTCTTAAAAGTTTTGCTAACGATTTGTCCAGAGTTTTCGATTGACCGGCGTCGGATCGTTTTTTTGGCAGGGCACCTACTTTCACCAGTTTGTGTATTGCGAGACGGGGAACGTTAGTTAGAGATGCTGTTTCACCTAGTATATCTAAAGCATACAAATTAGGCTCATTAGTTCGTCGCTTCAAAAGATTATTGTAAACATTAAGTTAAATTTGTTTTGTTTGCTCGTTCAAATGTAGCCGATTTTATCTTACTGAAAGCACTAATGAACTTTGATTTTCTCTATCACTGTAATCACTATCACTTTCATTTTTACAAACATAATAAGATGTAGACGTAGAACTCTCCCACGGTCGAAACATTTTTCATCAATTACCTTGTTAAAATATTTTTAAAGACACACCAGCAAATAAACAGATATAAAATAATTATTACTTATATTACACTATTACACAACTCACTGCTATACGATAACATTCTTAATTATTATTTATCTTATAATATTATACTTACATTATGTCACATAACGCACTGCTGGAACGAATAATCGGTAACAAACTTAAGTAAGCTTTAATGTAAGCAGTGTAAAAGTAGGAAGATGTCATGTGTTAGATATTTCCCGCCCTCATGTCGCTTCTTACCTTGTACGTCCCGTCACAATATCGGTTTCGCACACTAAATATTACCTATTTACTGGCAAATATAATTAAACGTTGAATTGTATTTTACTAATTTGATTTGTATGGAATTGTACTCATATTAAATCAAAGCCTTTGAATTTGATTTATCTTCTAGCTAGAGTTAAC
Organism: Rhamnusium bicolor; assembly: GCA_029963845.1. Classification (NCBI taxonomy): domain Eukaryota; kingdom Metazoa; phylum Arthropoda; class Insecta; order Coleoptera; family Cerambycidae; genus Rhamnusium; species Rhamnusium bicolor. The sequence continues at coordinate 292,195 of JANEYF010000603.1, read as the reverse complement.
TGATTGTGAGAATTGACAAACCGGCCCTATGTCATGACTTAGGGAAAGTTTAGCAAACTTCTCAACATACTGTCCTTAAAAGACTTAGATCCCACCAAATAGGGAATTTGGTAAAAAAATTATTTCCTGATAAATCTTAATCATTCTGAACTGACAATTTCAAATAATCTGCTGACTCAAAATAGTAAGAAATAGCATATTTATCAAAAATTGATTATTAAATTTAGAAAATTGTCCTCTAAAAATGTTTAAAAAGATAAATCTTTTGTGTTGACTTCATGTATTTTTTTTGCAACTTTATCTTTTGTCATATGGGAACTGTACGTACTGAGTATGATACTGCTGGCAAGGACTTTATAGTCCTTGATCTGCTGAAAGATGAAGATGAACGTCGAAAAGTCGGAACAGATAGAATTTACTAAAAATTTCTTGAAAATCGAATAATTTCCGTAAGGGAAATACAAAATTAAAACTTAACAGGACGTATACTACACAGTCGTTGTTTTGGATAAGATCTAACATGTCGAAAGCACATTAACGGGATAATGCAAAGAAAGTGCATTTCTTGTTGAGGCATCTTTACCCCCCCCACGCCATTGCTGGACTGACGGAGAGGGAAATCCCTCTCTCTGTCCTGAAGGTGAGAGAAGCGAAAGATCAGCTAAGGTTGGAAAGGAATTACACTCTCACTCTTCCTAGTAGGGAGGAGTGGAGTGAAGGAAGAATTGACTTCCGCCCGGACTCTCTGGTGTGTTACACAGACGGATTTCGGCTGGCCACTAGACCGTCTTCCGGGGCGGGAATATATCTGGAAGGCAAAGAAGTACAGGAGAGTTTTGCTCTAGGCTCGTACACCACGGTCTTTCAGGCAGAGGTTTACGCCATCCTAGCGGTGGCAGGTAGGGCTGAGGTTAGGAATGGGGTGGAACAGATAATATACATCTGCTCCGACAGCCAGGCTGCTCTAAAGGCGGTGTCCTCCCTCAGCTCTCGTCCAGGAGTGTGGGGATGCCCTAGAAGAGCTGGCCAGGCATAAACAAGTGAGACTGGTATGGATCCCGGGACATATGGGAGTTCCAGGCAACGAGAAGGCCGATGAATTGGCTAGACTCGGAGCCGAGGAACCCTGTCACGGGCCTGAGCCTATGTTAGGTATTTCAAGAAGGCAGGTCACAACGGCCCTCAATGAGTGGGCCCACGAGACACTGAGGACGCACTGGAGGACCAACAGGGCCTGCAGGCAAACCCGAGATTTTGTGACGGGGCCGAACAAATCGAGATTGGCCTGGTTGCTGGGACGGAGTCGTAAAACTCTGAATCTCTTAATCGGTGTTCTGACAGGCCACTGCAGACTTAGGAGGAATCTATCACTGATAGGTATTGAGGAAGACCCTACATGTCCAAGATGCAGGAGTGATGAAGAGACATCTTACCACTTCCTGGGACAATGTAAAGCGTTTGGGCTCCTGAGACACAGTATCTTCGGTTCTGAGGCGCTTCTAAGGGGAGGAGATGAGCTCCCTCGCAATGAGTGACATCCTGACCTTCATCAGAATGTCGGAAAGATTCGATGAGGGAGCAAGAGAAGCACATGGCTGAGGGGACAGCTGGGGGTTGGTAAAAAGGGCCCGTCTGTGGCCTACTTGCCAGGCGTTAGCCTCCCCCACCATTACCATTACCATTACCATTACCCCCCCCATGGCAAAGAAACAAACATTTTATCAGCTCCAACTGATGAAGAATCGAACAATACACCAATTAGAGAATACAACGTGCCTTTTCAATTTAAACATAGATACCAATTTTTTGGAAACCCCATCTTTTCTATAAGAACAAAATTCAAAATGCATCTTTCCCTTCCGTTTCTTTTTGTTATTTTTTTGTTAAATTTATTTTCAAAATTATCTATTAATACCCTTTCTTAAATTGAATATGTTTGAAAACATAACATTTAAAATTTAATAAACAGTAATTGGAGTGGGTATTCACTATCGATAAAGAGGTATAGAATCTCTGCCCTTCAGGAAATAATAATTTTACTTCGAGTACATCTTTTCTACATTATTCTATATTTTATTTACTTATCTTAAATAGATAATATTATGTTGTATATTATTTAGATTGACCTAATGTTTCATTTTTAATTAATTTTAATGTCAAACTTATCCTCTTCCGACCGATTCAAAAATTGCCCCGATGTCACTATTCCACGGACACTAAAACGATTTTGGACTGGGTGTCTAGGGCGGAAAAATGACGTTACTTTTTATAATGTATTAATAAATTTGTTAGGAATTTGAAATAGTTATGTTGTAAGGGATTGTTAAAAAAAGAATTTTAAATGTTTCTGAAAAATAATGCTCGCCCAGACACATCTCGTGCAGTATCTCATCAATTAATTATAAATTGATGAAAACGACTTTCAGTTCATAAAACATGCTGTGATATTTTAGGCAAAGCATTGATAAACCGTCTACTTCCGGCTTATAACTTAAGGACCTTAATGGTTATACTACCGGATTTATGAAGTAAATCAAGGCCAACTTCATTATTCAATTTTAAATGTAGCAAGAGACTTTAAGCTGTAGAACAAACACAGGTGAAATAATTCATTACTAAGAAATTTAATATTATATTGTCTACGGAATATTTAAGGTTTTAAAAGCAGTACTTTAGCAAATTTAATTAAGCAAAAGTTACTTTAGGCCTAAAATGCATAATATATATTCTAATAAGCTTTCAGAAATATTACAGTCCTTCAATAGGATAAAAACAAATATTAGGCTTTCTCATACCGCACAGTGGGCCAGAAATAATTTTTAGCAGCACAAAACCTAAATTTGCAAGAATTAATTTTGGGAAAAAGAAACACTCTTTATTAGTATCTACAGAAATGGTCAGTGCAAACCGACAATAATATGAGAATTCCTAAAAACAAATAATTTAGGAATAGTGAGCAAGTAAAGAACACCAATAATGCGCGGCCATTCTCAGTTTATCATTTGCCCTTTTAACACGCTTTTATTAGCTTCACTTGTATGTTTGTTTGTTTGTTTGTTTGTTTGTTTGTTTGTAACCGACTCTTTGGACTCGATTTTGACCCACTTTAAACGGACAGATTAAATTGAAACTTTGTACACTTACGAAGAACCGGTAACAATACAATAATTTGATAAGTTTATATCATTATCCTGATCAGGATCGCCAGTCCTTTGCTCACGTATCCTCTGCGTGAGAGCAAGAGGCTTACTGTTGTAAGTATATTCCATGATTCTCAGTTCGGTCGTTGGCCGAGCGGGCAAGTCTCAGTCGACGCAAAACGACGGACTCCTCGGGCGTGAGATCAAATCCCATGGCTGAAATAAAAAAGTATTTTTTTTTCAGAAATATCTGTTGGATCGTAATATGTTATAATATCAGCATCAATAAGCAATATAAATACAGTTTAAAAAAACTACAAAACATGCTTTCATAGCACATCAAACTAAAAAGTGAAAAATAAATATAATTTAAAAAAACTAAAAAACACGCTTTTAAAGCACATCAAACTAAAAAGTGAAAAATAATTATTAATATAAACTGAAAACAATAATGTGCGAAAAATACTAGTATTATTGTGAAAAAAGCGTGGGGCGCTTTGTGCCATATTTTTCGTATATCGAGCAACCCACGCTTTTTTCACAATAGTACTAGTATTTTTCGTTCATTATTGTTTTCAGTTTATATTAATAATTATTTTTCATTTTTTAGTTTGATGTGCGTTAAAAGCGTGTTTTTTAGTTTTTTTAAACTATATTTATTATTGTATAGAAGTGGTGTTGTGTACTTGATTGCTGTATGCAGGTATGCTACTTTTTCCTTTTTTAATTAACATTCCAAATATTAACAAAAAAAGTGCCGTTATTTATAAATTACATATTTACTTAAGGTTCATAAAAAACTGCACGTATTTGCACAATGTAATTTGAAGATTAAGGAAAAAACGAAAAGAAAAAACTTTATTTCCTATTTTTATTTTTAGAGGACTTCCAGCCAGATATATGGACAATTATTTATCCTACGTTTCGTTCGAGTTTTCGGACTTTTTCAAAGGTTAAAAGCTAAAAATAATGGTTTTACATAAGTTTTAAATTAGATTAGTGACAGAATACATATCTAAAAAAGTGCTTTCTTACCTAATATAAATTTTCTATTTTAATTTCATTATATGGGCTGGTTTTATTTTATAATTATAATGAAATTAAAATAGAAAATTTATATTAGGTAAGAAAGCACTTTTTTTAGATATGTATTCTGTTACTAATCTAATTTAAAACTTATGTAAAACCATTATTTTTAGCTTTTAACCTTTCAAAAAGTCCGAAAACTCGGACGAAACGTAGGATAAATAATTGTCCATATATCTGGCTGGAAGTCCTCTAAAAATAAAAATAGGAAATAAAGTTTTTTCTGTTTTTTATTGAAGAAATAATTTCTACTTTAACAGCCAACAACTTGTAAAATATCATCAAAAATAACAGTAATAAAAAATGCTAAATAGAAAGTGAAAAAGTAGCATACCTTTAACAAGAAGATTTTACACCTTCAGAAAACAATCGATAACACAACACAATTTCTATACAATACAAAAATAACTTATAAACTGAGAATGGTCGTGCATTAGTGTTCATACTTGCTCACTATTCCTAAATGGTTTATTTTTGGGTTTTCTCATATTAATGTCGTTATGCATTGACCATTTCTGTAGATACTAATAAAGGAGTTTTTTCCAAAATTAATTCCTACAAATTTAAGTTTTGTCCTGCTAAATATACATTCTGGGCCACTGTGACCAATGCGACTACGGCCACGAAGACGGTCAAACGCAGTACACACAAACAAATGTGCCAAATAACACTAAGCGCGGACAGCTTGCTAGCGCCTTATATATCAATAAATACTCGCAGTACTCTTGTCATTGAGTTACGTAGTAGCTTTTGATTGATAGTTTTTCGTCTGAAGACAAGCAGAGACGATCGCCACAGTAAGGTTCAAGTACGTCAAATAATAAAAAAATGCAGACTTTTTGGTATACACTGTATAATTATTAAATTTTATATTATATTCAGTAAACCAAAAGAAAAAAGAAAAAGTTTACTGAAAAACATTTTTCGGTAATCATACCTAGTCTGTTTCTAATCCGTTTTTATCATATATTCTGACTCCACTGTATCAGTCTGTTAATATAGGGTGTTTCAATAAGGGCGCAATATTTTAAGGTTCAATAAAATATGGTTTTCTGTAGCAAAGTATTGAAATATTATTGAGTTATAATGCAGATATTTGGGAGTTATGTAAGAAACAATACATCTGGTAAATGACCGACACAGCGTTGCTGGCATATTAGTACTCTTTTGGCGAAATTTTGAATAACGGTGTTGCATACATGTGGCGGTATTTCGTTGATATAGCGTCTAATTTCGGCCTTCAATACTTCAGTGGTCGCAGGCTTGTTGGCATAAACCTGTGACTTCAGATAATCCCACAGCCAAATGTCCAAAGGTGTTAAATCGCAAGAGTGTTGCGGCCAATTCTGGTCACCAAACCGCGAGATGACATGACCAGGAAAAGACTCATGCAAGACCGTCAATGTTTCACGGGTAGTATGACAAGTGGCACCGTCCTGCTGAAACCACATGTCGTCGAGAGCAACATCTTCCAATTGAGGCACAAAAAACTGGGTTATCATAGCACGATAATGTTCACTATTCACCGTTACTGCATTACTTGCCTCGTCTTCGAAGAGAAACGGCCCAATGATTCCTCCAGACCACAATGCACACCAAACAGTACACATTTTGGATGCATTGCTTTTTCATGAATCATTCGTGTATTTTCTGAGCCCGAAATGAGGCAGTTTTACCTATTAACAAAGCCATCGAGATGAAAATGGGCCTCATCACTGAAAATGATTTTGTCCTCAAAATCGGCATTCACTTATTGTTCCTCAAGGATCCAGTTGGTGAACTCTCTTCGCTGTGCATGGGCTGTTGGCAGAAGTTGTTGAGTCAATTGGACTTTGAGGGCATGGAGATGCAAATCTTTATTGAGAATACGATAGAGTGGCTGTTGTAGCGTCCAACTCTTTTGCACGATGACGAATTGACGTCCCTGGACTCTTGGCCACGCTCTCGCGAACTGCCATGATGTTTGGTTTTGAACGACCTCTACGAGCTCGTGTTGTGTGTTTCATATCACTACCCAATCAGTACTTTCGAATTATTCGATTACTTTTTTCACATTAGATGAATGAGGAACATTATTTCGACCGAAAATTGGACGCACTTTACGCATCGTGGCAATCAATCTTTCACCATTTTGAAAATAATGTTTAACAATCAGGACGAGTTGTTCTATCGTGTAATGGCTCCATGTTTACGAACTCCCATCTGTCTCTTATCGACCTGGCATGTCACAATCTTGTAACATCATGACAGCCAAACTGGTGCGCAATTCAAATCATGCGCTCTCATTAAAACACCTTTTAAAAACAACTTTTTAAGTCGCCATTTTCGAAATAATCTCCTTGTATCTCTCATCCGTTTCTGCGCACATCCGAATTATATAAATAAATTCGCGACTCATCCCAGAAATCCATTCCTTAAATATTCTCCAATTTTGATTTGCCTTGCCCAATATTTTCTAGTAGTCTAAGTAATGGACAAGCTGCTTGTAAGTTTGAGCCAAAATATGGTTTAATGTTGATATTAGGTTTAATTTTTTTAAAACTTGATATTTGTTTCAAACCAGTATTGAAGAAAACGTCCCGAGAGAAGACATTATTTTTCAAAATGACCATCACCACAAGTGTCAAGAGTAACTTTAAAAAATTCACGTTCTTCTTTTTCAGCCTGTGTTATTGCTCCTGTGCATGGAAAGGTACTATGAAAATCTCCTGCAATAGTCCATAAATAACCGTTTTCGAATCTTTCTCTAAGGAATTTTAAGGTTACGAGATTTTAAAATCGAAGTAAAATTCCTTCCATAACATTTCAATTGAATTTTCGTTTTCTTTTTTGTGATTTACTACCACATGAATAATTTTTTGTTATCTAAAAAATATAGTTAGTTATTCAGTATATTACTGGAAAAATAAACTTCTGCACTTGTGACTTTCCGTCAAAAGATTAGTCAGAGGGTGTTTCTTGACAACTAATATTTCAGAAACCACTAATTTTAACAATAAAGGTAAAACAATAATAGTTCCTGTTAAAGCAAACAGAAAAAATTCTCATAAAATTCCTTTTATTAATGTGACCGGTTTCGTGAACAAGTAATTACTTCACATCATCAGACACAGGAATTTTTATAAATAAAAAACCAGGGTAGTCAAATTAAAATTAAAATAGTTTTGCAACATAGTCAAATTATAAGTAAATGTAAGATAAAAAATTTTTGTTTGTATCTAATTAACTTTCTAATAAAATTCTTAAAAATTAACGTGCTTTTCTTTAAAACACAAACATACACTACAACAGTTAAAATTTAATAATAATTCCTACTACAGAAATATAACAATAACTACAACATTTCAAAAGTTTTATTATATATAACTGTAGCATCTTAATATGTTACACGTTTTTTTATTTCAGGTTACTAAATTTCGACCTTATAGAAAGATAGCAGTGTTTCTTGCAAATTAGACGTCTTTAAAATATTACCATGCATAAACCATTTATTAGCGTGTAAATTATGTAATAATAATCTCCAATAATTAGTTTCAATTTATTGACCATAAATTGATGTTACAAATATCCATTTACATGTACTGATAGGATAGAATAGGAATAAGCAAATTATTAGCTACAGTAATATTACAATATTCCCTTAAAACATGGTGGTAATAAGTAATACTTCAATTGTGGATTTACTCGCAGCAATAAATGGGATTTATGTTCTGCTTATTAAGTACACTTCATCGGAGCACCAGTCCCGGATGCATTTAAATATTCTAGTGTCTATTTCGGCACCCGTCTAAATATGATTATATTGAAATTTAAGCCAATGTGAGCAAAGTGCCGAGTTAATTTTAAATCAAGGTAATAGATAATAACAATATACTATAAACAAATTCTTCTTAATTAAGGAAATTGTCAAACAAACAACAAAAATTATCGCAAAAATAGTCATGCTATATGCATGGCAGAAGTAATTTATTAAGCAAGTACAGCTTTTATAATTGGAATGGTAAAGATGCAAATTAGTTAACAGAAAATTGGCTCTTGTCTGGGCTATCTCTTAAATAGCGGTAATAGCAGAGAAGACACATTTCAAAGATAAGCTAACTTGCAATTATCGTTCGCAGTTTTTGAAGATTTGTGACAAGGTCTCGGCTCCGTTGCTTAAGAATTTGCATAAAACAGTGAGTGCTGTGGTCTGCAACACAGATGTTAATTTACCGATTACTTTTAATTTTACACTTTGTAAATAGTTGATAAAATTATGGTTTTAATTATTAAGTTTCTTTTAGGAACTTTGGCAAAAGTGTAAAGAAAAATGTCACTACTCTTATTATACAATTTATCAAACCACAAGGAAATTTGATATTGTGCTCTCGTGATATTCATTTATACTACATACGGCTTGGCAAATGCTACAAAAGTTTAAAATAAGATTTATTCCATCACATTAATATAATGTTGATGACAGAGATTACCGCCTCGACATATCCAATAAATAAATTATTTGTTAAAAAAATATTTGTTGATTTATTCAAATAAAACCAAATTTACACAAGAACACATGATGACACTGAAATAAAATAAGGACCATGTTTTAAAAAGAAGGATATACAGTTGAAGTTATTTAGTAGATAATCTGAGGAAGAAGGATTTGTCACGTTTTCAAATTTTTGTTGAAGAACTCCTGAAATCTTTCCTATATTATACAGGGTGGGGCAATAGTGCTTTGATATCTCGAGTTCTACGATAGCTAGAAATAAAAAATAATAATAATAAAAAATAACTAGATAAGAAGTCTATATTTGGCAGGCAATAAAACCTCAGTTTAGTATAAATTATCTTGTATAAACGAACATTTATCGCAGTTATCATATGCATTCAAGTTAAAGTCGAGTCTTACAAAATGAATTTTAACAAAGCAGAACTTTTAGACATGACTTTTGTTTTGGGCGAGTCAGAGAGAAATTGTTTGCTTGCCAATAGAATTTATAAGCAAAGATATCCTGAAAGAATGATTCCTGATGTTAGCAGCTTCCAAAACCTTCTCGATAGATTTGTGGAAACTGGAATTGTCGAATATAAAAAAAAGTGAAAGAATAAAACGTGTTGTGAACGATGAAAATGAATTTTCTGTGATGCTGGCAACGGTTGAAAATCCCCATAATAGTTAGAAAGAAGTGAGCTCAATAGTTGGTCGAATATTAAAAACAAATAGGTTTCATGCATATCATATTCAAGTGCACCAGGAACAATGTGATCACTTTTTTAAAAGTTGTCTACAGTTTTGTAATCGGGCCAGAGATAAAATGCAAGATGTCACCTTCTTCGGTAATGCTTTATTCACTGATGAATCAACTATTCAAAAAAATGGATTTGTTAATAGGCACAATTTCCATTATTATGCTTCGGAAAATCCTCACTTTTTTAGGCAAGTTGATAACCAGCACATATGGTCTATAAACGTTTGGGGAGGAATTATTGGAGAACATGTAATAGGGCCACATTTCTTTGATGGTATATTGACTGGAGCTATTTATCTTCATTTTCTGGAAAGCTGTATACCACAATTATTGGTGAATCTTTCTAAAAGGATTCGAATTAAGATGTGGTTTCAGCAAGATGGTGCCCCACCACATTATTTAAATGCAGTTAGAGACCATCCTACCCACTTCAATGGATTGGAAGAAATGGACCCAGTAAATGGACTGCTAGATCCCCAGATCTTACAAAAATGGATTTCTTTTTATGGGGATACGTGAAGGAGATTGTTTATAAAGACATACCAACAACAGTACAATATATGAAGGAAAGGATAATAACTGCTATTGGATCTATCACAATTTGAGAAACAGTAGAAATCTCATTTCAAAAGCGCATAGAGACGTGTGTCAATCAAAATGGGCAACATGTGGAGCACTTATTATAATTTTTTCTAATGAATTATTTGAAGAGACCTCTATTTTTTTTTAAGTTTATTCTTGAATTTTGTACTTATGACTCAATAAAACGAAAATGGTTGCAATTAGCCATAGGGAAGTACTTACAAAAAAAAAGTTCGTTTTCATTTCTATACCACGTCGAAAAATATTGAGAAAATTCAATTTAAAAAGTTCTTAATTGAAAAATAAGTTTAGGTCACCCTGTACATTTTTAGGAAGTAAAAATGATTCAAAAACATTAATTAGATGCCTCGTAACTAGTATTCACATAAGTTTTTCTTAAAACCCATAATAATTGTGACCTATAGTGATTTTTTTGAAAGGGATGAAAAGGAAATGAAATATCTTTTTAGAAATATCTGAAGAAATTTTCAAACATTATCTGAATCAAATATTCAAAAATCTATTTCGTTTTTACCCCTCTGAAAAGGAAGCGGTTAAGTATATAAGTTTATATAACATTTTTAGCTTAAAATTACATAATCTTACTTTATCCTGCTATTAAAATACTCTCCATAACAGATCTACGTATTGATTATAGAAAACTGCAGAAATAAAAAAATCTAAAGCAATATTTTTTTTGAAATAAATGGAGAAATATGGACAATATTTGCCGTTGGAAGCATACTCATTTATTCCAACAATCGTTTTCAATAAAACCAATATCAAAATACCTGCCTTTTGGATTGTCTTGGTTCGCGCTGAATCGCCTTTGTTTATGCTAATGCTTTAATTTTTCTTAATCCTTCGCACAAGATAATACAATTTTTGTTACAAGTTACAAGTTGTGTTTTTATGTATATCGTTGCTAACACTGACGTAGTTTTCCACGAAACACCAAAACACTATATACTGTACTCGACGCGCGTTTCGCCAACTAAGTTGGCACAATCTGGAGATGGTTAAAACTAACCTTATGCTAACAATGTACCCTATTTATACATAAACTATTGTCACGGTTCATCGAACCGTGCCCCACTAACCAATGAAGCGGGCTTTGTCACTATTCATACTATTTTTACACTTTGTGATTTCCAAGCTTTCAAATGCATCCAGCTGTCTAGTATTTGTTACATTCCTAATTGATCTTAAATTGATAATATCTATTTTATGGTTTTTCTTAAATGCATGTTGGGCAACACTAAAATTATCTGTTCTGCCATATTTGAGATGGGCCATATGTTCCTTGAATCTAATTTCAATTGATCGTCTAGTTTGTCCAATATACTTTTGATTACAGTCTTTACAGCTAATTTCGTAAATCCCCGACTTTCCGTTTGTTTGAATTTTGTCTTTTGGATTGCCTAAAAGTTGTAGTTTATTTCCTGATGAATGAACCACTGTTATACCTATATCTTTAGAAATATTACTAATACCACGGGTGATTCGAGGATCAAGTGGAATCGATACAAATTTCGGATTTTCCCTTTCATTTTGAAAAGTCGAGTAATTTCGAAATGATTCTTTAAATTTTCGTTTCCTAATTATTTTATCAATTAAATTTACAGAATATCATTACTCGCAGCTATATCCTTAATCAATGTCTTTTCTTTTTCAAACCTCTCCTTATTGAGAGGAGAGCTTAATAAACGATGGACTAGAAAATTTAAACTCGCAATTTTGTGTTGAGCACAATGGTGAGAGTCCTTAGGGATCTATCTTATAGTACTGATATCTTTCCTGTATTTGTCAAATTCTAACTTATTATCACTATTTCTAATTATTAATACATCTAAAAATGGTAGTTGTCCAGAGTTTTCAATTTTATATGTGAATTTAACTGACGCGAAACGACTGTTTAATTTAGAAACAATATGTTGTCAATATCAGCGATTTTTATATCAAACTTTGCAAAAATATCATCCACATACCTAAGCCAAACCTTGGGGAAATACTCGAATTCTTCTTTTGCTTCTGTCTTGAATCTGTTCATGAAGAGACTGGCAATGAATGATGACAAAGAGTTACCCATTGCTGTTCCTTCATATTGTTCGAAGAAATTATCGTTGAATCACAAATAATTTTGTTTCATGCAAAGTTTAGGGAGTTGAGGATATTCTTTTACTACATCTTGATTGAGATTGTTTAATTCGAGTAAATCTTAAGGTAGTACAAGGTCTATGGTATCGAAACACTTGGAAACAATGAACAAACATCAAAGGAGATCAAAATTTCACCTTCTTGTAACTGAACATTTTTCACCTTATTAATGAAATTATTGGAGTTAATTACAGAGAAACTGGGTGGTACGATAGGTAAATAGTGATAATAAGTTAGAATTTGATATATACAGAAAAGATACCTACTGGTATCATGTCTCTAAGATATATCCCTAAGGACTCTCACCATTGTGCTCAACTCAAAATGGAGAGTTTCAATTTTCTAGTCCATCTTCTATTAAGCTTCCCCCTAGGATAGGTTTGAAAAAGAAAAGACATTGATTAAGAATATAGCTGCGAGTAATGGATATTCTGTAAATTTAGTTGATAAAATAATTAGGAAACGAAAATTTAAAGTGAATTCGAAATTCCTCGACCTTTTAAAATGAAAGAGAAAATCCGAAATTTGTATCGATTCAATTTGATCCTCGAATCACCCGTGGTATTGGTAAGATTTTTAGAGATATAGGTATGACAGTGGTTCATTCATCGGGAAATAAACTACAACAACTTTTAGGTAATCCAAAACACAAAACTCAAACAAATGGAAAGTCGGGGAATTACGAAATTAGCTGTAAGGACTGTAATCAAAAGTATGTTGGACAAGCTAGACGATCAATTCAAACTAGATTTAAAGAACATATAGCCCATCTCAAATATGGTAGTACAGATAAGTCTAGTGTTGCCCAACATGTGATTGAGAAAAGCCATGAAACAGATATTAGCAATTTAAGATTAATTAGGAATGTAACAGATACTAGACAGCTGGATGCATTTGAAAGCTTGGAAATCACAAAGTGTAAAAATAGTTTGAATAGTGACAGAGGGCCAATTCGTATTTAAAATTTTTATTCGAACTTTTTAATGGACCCCAATTTTATAATATAGAAATATGCTTTAGAAAGCTTGATTCATTTAGAAACTCTTTTGTCACTTTCATTTTTTTCTTCTAATTGACAGTTTTTAAATAAAGAGTGTCGATCCACATTAATTTGCAATGCAATCAGTTCTATGAAAAAATAAAAGAGACAAAAAAGGTCAAATAAAAAAAAATAAAATGACGGTTGTTGACTTCACCGATTTTACCGGTAAGGGATGATTGAGGAAATATCCTTTATGAATCCTTCTACTAGTATAAAATCTCTATTAAAATTAGTTTATTTCATCTCTCTCCAAATTTGATAAAAAAAATAAAAACCTAATTCTATTTAGCCTCTATCTGTAGAGGGGCATAACTCTTGAACAAAAAGCGTTTACAGACGTACCTCCATAGGAAACTTTTTTCTTATTTCCAGGTTCTGAATTCAGATTTTAATTTTGTCCAGATCATCCTGAAACACCCTGTATACGTACGAGTTTCATAGTTGTACTTATACAGGGTGTTAGGAGTATATCTCCAAGTGAACTGATTTATTTATGGAGGATATAGCAGAACACTATGGCATAAATTAAGTAGGTAATACTACGTACCAAAATATTCGAACAATTTTATATAAATATGTATGTATCCTAGCATGAGCCTTTTTCAAGATACAAATTTCCAGTGACATTTTCATATTTTTGTAAGATATTAAGATCTATTACAGGTATTGAAATGAAACTTCAGTGGAAGAGATCTATTATCGAAATAAATTTTATTTTTAAATTAATCAGGAATGTAGCCAGAGGGGATTGGTTATAGCTTTCTACAACAATTTATGATACGTCTCTGGTTATCAAGAAAAAACTTTAGAACCTCCGCTTAATTTATAACAAAAAAGGAAACATGCATTTTCTTGTATGGTAATATCGTGTTTCCATAAACTGGAATTATTTACAACGGTGCATTACTTTTTTCTGTTAATTATTATTTATTTATGTACAAAAACGTGTAAATATAAGAAAACAAAATATTTTATGATGAGGCAAACAGAAAAATTCTCATAAAATTCCTTTTATTAGTGTGACCGGTTTCGTGAACAAGTAAATTACTTCACATCTTCAGACACAGGAATTTTTATAAATAAAAACTAGGGTTTATTTATAAAAATTCCTGTGTCTGAAGATGTGAAGTAATTTACTTGTTCACGAAACCGGTCACACTAATAAAAGGAATTTTATGAGAATTTTTCTGTTTGCCTCATCATGAATAATTACTCATATGGGATTAACCTACCTACGTTACAAAATATTTTAGCAAGAGGTATTTAGTAGACAAGTCCGCAAATGAGCCTAAGTTCATTTAGTAAATAAATATTCTCTCCAGGTTTATCGAAAATATAAATTTAGCTTTTCATATTTTTAAAAAGAACTCGGGTATTCATCTTTTTAGAAGTATACGGAAAAAGTAAAAATATCTTTTTTTGTCGTTATTTTTGGGCCTCAATAATACGGTACATAAATTACCAATTGTAAAAATTGAGAGGTATAAATTTTCGAAAATTTCGAAAATAAAATTTTGTGTACATCTCGAAAACTGTAAAAGATATCGAAACTAACTCTTATCCATTTGATTAGTCCTCGACTACGAGTGTAAGAAATAGATACAAATTAAAATGTTTTTCTTTTGTATTTTTTTCAAAAAAAAAGAAGAATTCTTTATCGTAAAATTCCACCACCAAAATTTGAAATGCAACAAAACAGACACGAGTTCAAAATAAAGAAGAAGAAAACAATGTGTCCCAAGAATGTTGATCACGAATATATTTTTTGTGTATTTTTACTGAATTTTTAGAAAATTTCGCTTAAATAATTTTTCAGGGCTAAGAAATGGATAAGAATATTTAAATATTGTAGTAAACCAAATGGAACTTTCTACAGATAAGTTAGTAATATTTCTTGTTATTTTGATGTGTATAATCTGCGTTAACTTTTTAAAAACAACCTAGTATATAAAGAACCAGCTTCCATTAAATTTTTAGCAGTGTTTATCTACTTTTTATATAAACATTAAATATTAGAAACTAATTAAAGAAATGTATTATTCTGTTAAAAAATCTTCTATTATGCGAGTTTGATTGATGCATTCAAAATTAATGTGTTGGTAATTAAATACCCCATCTTGAGCAATCGATACAAAGTACGTATAAAGAGAGAAAATAAATAGAATTATATACACAGGTTTACGTGACCATTAACGTTATTGTACATTAACAGAAAAATTAGTCGCATGAAGTAATTGTTTCATGTGACAACGCATAATAATTATTAATAAACAACCCACCAACCAATAGACTTTTCACTACTTATTGCGAACTTGCTATTATTGTGTTTTTCATTAATTGTATTTAATACGTGCATTCTATCTAATTATTCAAGTAATTTAATAATCTCAGTCTATCGACTGACAGCCAAACGTAATGACTTCAAAAATAGGAATTGTGAAGTCATTGGCGAAATGATAATTATTTCGGTTAAAAAATTTCGGCAATCACAAAAATCCCAGTTATATAATATTTACTGAGCGATTGTGAGTACAAATCTTCTTATTTTTTGCTATTATTTTCATTTATAAATGATATCTAAACGAATTTTATCCGGACACAGAATCAATCATGCCCAAAAATATTTTATACCTTATGGAATCCGACACGTCAATATAGTGATAAACTGAATTACCACAACAGACTGTTGAAAATCTATTATTTGATTAATACATTTTTACACCGAATTGATTATCCATGTGTGCGATTTCCTATTAAAAACTGTAATAAAGAAGATGAATGTAGAAATAATTCAGTCTGATGCTGACGGATGAAAAATATTAATATTGACAAATTACGCTGTATACTCATAAAATTGTGTATTTTATATATTTGAATCAAAAGTATTAATAAAGGAAAAAAAAATAAATAGATAATAGCAAACAGTACTATTTTATTGTCCTTAAAATTCTATTAAATGCAGAAGCAGTATAATCTAGTTAAATTTCTGATTTAATATTTTTGAAAAATATCCATTTGAATAAAGTTCGAGTCAGTTACTATAAAACGAATCACTCCAGGAAAACTATGTACAGGAATCTTAAGCTTAATTTCATTTGTTTAACTACTTCGAAGTTACTTTTTAAAATATTGTAAATTTTTGGAAATGGTTTACTGTCAAATTTAATTTCTTGACAAATTTAGTACAGCTAGCCAGAAATCGATAATGAAAATGAAGGTTTTAAGTGAAGCAGGCTTTTTCATCGAGAGTGATGTTTTCTTTATTTTAATATTAAACTGACCGAAACACAAGTAGAAAGAAATGTAATCAGGATGTTGTTTAGAAGAAATTTTTGAATGTGGTTATAAAACAATAATGTAATAAGTGAACCACAACATTCAGTGTTTAAATGAATACTTTATACCACATAAATTAATTAAAATTTTGTTCACCATAAAAGTTTTTTAATATATACACGCAAGATATTAAATTAACTAACCTCTGCATTTGTACTTAGAAACATATGCATCTGTAAAGCATACTTTAGTACAAGAAAATGCAAACTGTAGTAATTTTAGTAATTTTTATCCATCAAAGGGACGGTAGAAAACATCTAAAAATGAATAGTCTTTATTAATGATTTCAAATATCAATGGAAAACATAGATTGTAGGAAATCATTATTTAGGATTATATGAAAATGAAGTTTATAGCACCATCTTTCAATCAATGTGAAATTTCCTAGCCAGAAAAATGCAGAAAAATATTTACAGTAAGTTGTAATAAAAATCTCTGTTTTATACAAAATGTTGCTTAGAACCTTGCGGTTTTCATGTAACAAAATATGAACATATTTTAATACTCTCTGACCAAGCATAATTAAGTTAGTTTATACATTGTACTGATACTGCGGTTGGCTCCTTGTGAAACATTATTAAATATTTTAAACAAACAAAGAAAATTTGCTTTTAAATGTTTCAAAATTGTATTTTTACTCTACACGTGTTTCGGCTTTTTAGGCCCTTTTCAAGAGTACAGATGAGAGGTACTAAATTATAATTTGTGTTCCTTGCTTATATACTGAATGTTACATCTGGCAACTTATACTAATAAAAATGGTTTGAAAGATTTGGAATTATTTAGAAAAGTTAAATTACTTTATCTAAAATGTGGTGACCTGCGAATATTTGTTGTTCATTAGTAATCGTTTTTTTATTTTTGGAAGCTTTCTTAATTTCTAATATCTCTAGTAAGTCTACTTTTTTGCTTTTCTTTTCGGAATGAAGTAATTCTACATTATCCATATTTATAAAGTGATTGTTTTCTATACAGTGTGTTGACATGCCGGTGCTATGTACGTTGTTTACAATAGACTTTTTTATGCTCTTCAAGTCGCTTTTTTATGTTACGTCCAGTCTGGCCAATGTATATAGCGTCGCAGTAACTACATTTTAGTTCATACACTCCTGTCTTTTGTAGTTTTTCTGTTTTATCCTTATTGTTTATTAACATTTTTCCTAGGTTATTTTTATTTACAGATAATGTTTTGCAACCTAATTTACTTAATTTATTGCTGACTTTATCACTAATTCCAGGTCTATAATTAATACATTTATGGATGCTATTGGCGTCTTGTACAGAACCAGCATAAAACTCATTATACAGATTTTTCTTTTGTTTTGTTTTTATTAAATTATCTATGATACTTTCTTTGTATCCATTATTCCTTGCTATTTGTTTTATTGTGTTGACTTCTTTTTCAAAATTGTTTGGACTTAAAGGAAAGGTTAGCAGACGGTGAACAAAACTATGAAACGATGATATTTTTATTTGGAAAGACTGGTTAGAACTATTGTGTATTACTGTATCTGTACAGGTAAGTTAGTTTGATTTTCATTTACATCAAAACCGTTTGTCAAAGCTTGTGAAATTTATTATCATATTTTGATTAACTGAATAGTTAATAATTTGTAAACTTGTCTTAATTGGTAATTTTATTCAACAAATTGTTTATATTAAGTACTGCCTAAAAACAAAAAATATTAATAAATAATTATATCTCACGTTATAGTAATGCCGTAACAGGCTTATTCCGCGCCATCATACTATTATTTCTTCAGTCTTAGGGCCGATTTTTCAATCTCTCATTAAATCCATTTGATTAAGTTCCATGGAAGCAATTATTGATACAATTGTATCCAAGGAAACTATCTACCATTTTCCTTCCATCTCCTGTTAAATTTATTTGGTAAACAGTGTCCTTGGATAGAGTTTGTATCAATATCAATAATTAATTGTTTAGTGAAACTTATTTCTCAAATAGATTCACTGGCAGATGGAGAAACCGGTCCTTTCCTCAGAATCTCAAGACCAATTTGTCTGAAAGAGAAATAAATGATAATTGACTTCTGTTATTCAACTCATCCAATCGCCGTACTGATATTCTTCAATGGTCTGGGATGACAGGGGCCATGAAAGGTTGTTATTCTTTACACCTGATCAGATCTTGTTGTGTCTACAGTTTATACCAAGAACTACCAACTTACTGCCAAATACCAAATCCCGTAAGTAAATTGTTATTAGCCATTGTAACATAGTAATCATACTACACGCCATCTTACTAAGATACTCCCACGTTCAGACTTTCTTATTTTTGTAGACAGAACTTTTAATAAAAGTCTTTTAGTATTTGGGTAAAACAGCGAGTTTCATCCCTGGAAAATACTGTGGCTTCACTACAGATACCTAACCTTGATCATCTTGCTGATAAACTAAGGGGGTGTTTGTCTATGCTGAAATAGGAACTGATGCTCGACACTATTTGTATTACAGTAAAACTTATCGTAGAGTGTCACAGTAAAAACTCTAACTTCTGTGTGAGTCAATTACAAGACTCAAAATTTCTCCCGTTATGTCTACACCTGGTTGACAGTTTTAAACATTTAGCTTTTTGTCATTCTGGTATTTAAAAGAATATCCGAATAAGTGCGTCTATATGTCCTTTTAAACTAATTAAAATCATATCTGCATTAATTTACCGTTTATTATTATAATATTACTCATCAAATTCTGATAGTAGGTACTAATCAACTTAGGAAGTTATTACTTATTGATTATCATCCCTCGTATCGGAATGCAAAATGGATTTATACATTAACTATTAACATGATTGTGTATACATAACAACGTAAATGGGGATTTGTTGGGTTTTCGATAATCTGATAATAATGATAATACATAACACACCTAGACAAATAGACTAGGAGAACAATTGCCTTACTTTACTGTCAAGAATTGTTGACGGATTACGATTATTATCTTTACATCTTTGTTTCTCTGCGGATTTAAACGAACAAATTAATTTTATATCCATAAATAAAAACCAGACCTTTGTTTGTATTTTATTTCATAATACTTTTCCTGGTATTTTATATTAGAATAATTAGTTTTATACTCTTTTTTCAGAGTATGTTTTAACTTTAAATGAAACAATGAAAATTATACGTTAAATATATTTATCTTGATAAATACTTATTATGACATTCATTGACGGCTGTTTTAGTTATGCAATGAACTCAATTACACCACTAGTGATATAATTAACTCATTTTATAACTCATTCTGAATTTAAAAATTATAAACAAAGATAAGTAAAAATTTATTGAAAACAGAAACAATACAATTATTTATTATAAACATTAATGACACATTTTTTTTATTTTGATTTTCATTAGCTGATGTGGTTATTTATAAGCCTAGCCAGACGTACTGGGTATGCATCATATCATAATACTTGAATAAGTACAATAATAAAAACAGAAATATTTTATATATTGTGATGTATGTTTTTGTACTATTTCGTTCGCTTTAAATTCTTTTTTTATGTATTTCCTTATATTTTCTAAGCTTAGTGCTGCACATTATTATTAAACTGTTAAATGACGTTCACACATGTACATTGTATATCTGAGTGATAACTAATAATAAATAAATAAATAAATAAAATAAATGGAAATAAATTTTATTAATACTGGTACACTTTATAAAAATATGTACAAAACTCACCTTCTTAAGCAGATTTATGAAGTAGCTTGGTTGTCGCTATCACAAACTGGAGCACTTCTATAATAACTGTGTAGCATCAGATATGTTTCTACAGTTGTCTCAGTAAGCAATGTTCGCTGTGGTGAAAAAATATGTTTGTATTTTGAAAAAGACCGTTCGACATCTACGGAAGTAATACGGGTATAAGTAAATCACTCTATGAACTCACTTAACGCAGCTGTAGATGCACCATCACAAAATTGTTTTAATTTGGTAAAATCAGGATCTTTCCGTAATACACTCTCGAATTTTTCAATAACGGTTTTTTTTTGCATCATTTATAGTCTGTAGCTGTATATTTACGTCGTCCATTATTTGCAGCGATTCCACTAATGACAACGAAGTATTTTACAATTTTTCTATTGCGTCGTGTAGTCCTATATAATTGTTATAAATAGTTTTTAAATCTGTTTCAAGGGAAACATCTTGAAAGCTTGTCTGGCTTTCCTTAATAGCTGCAGCCTCGTTAGGGTTGAACTGTAGTATCACAGCTTTTATTTGTTGAAAATATTCAGCTTAATAAAAAGCTGCCTTCAACCACGTTCCCCAACGTGTAAAAATCAGCTCTGGTGGTTCCGGAATACCAGGACACAGTGTGTGAGAAATACTTTTTTTATATTTGCTATTAATGCATCTACCTCTAGAAAACATTTCCGAATCGTTTCAACATGTAAAAACCTACAATCGTCTCTTTGAAGAAAATGGCCCACCAAACGCATTGTCGCAGCACCATTGGTCACAAACATCAACACTTGACTTGTTGACAGTTCAAATTTTTCGAAAGTCTCCAACACTACCCGCGTAATTGTTTCGCCAGTACACGCAGTTAGTCTTTTGCTAGCTAGTAAAAGTGGAAATGTTGGTTTAACAGGGTCGAGTACACGTACAATAACATTTAGAATAGAATTTTTTTTACAATCTGTCGTCTCGTCAACACATAACCACAGCCGTGTATTTTTTAATGCACATTTAATCCTATTTACAGTGTCTTCACGAACACTTGGTACATATCTACGTAACGATGAACGACTTGGTAAATTCACCTGGGGATTGTATTTATTCCAGAACTCCCGAAATGCTGGTTTATCCAATATGCGCAGCGGAACATCACAGGCAATCAGCATTAACAGTAAATCAAACATAAACTGAGGTTCCAAAGAAGACACGCCATTTTTTTATTTTTATGCCGGTTACTATTGACATGAATTTTGCAGCCGTATTTATTCCAGCACGTTAAGTCTTGATCACAAACTTTACAAATTATTTTACATCCATCATAGAATAAATTCGGAAATTCAACGAAAAATTTATACACTTTATGAGCGTACGGTTGTTTTCTACTCTTTACGCTCAACATTATTTATTATTTATTAGTACCCTATGCATCGACCGACAGATAACAACTGAAGTGTGTCGTGTTATCGTCATCGTAAACAAGCGTGCGATGGCATTGGTATTGCGCCCGACCCTGAATCTACCATCGCTTGGCCAGGCTTAGTTATTTATGCCGTATTGTTACTGCTCATTTCCAATGATGAATTGGTCGTGTAACGAGGTTTGGTCGTTATTGCTTTCTTTCTTTTTATTTTCCTTTGACGTATCAATGTATTCCACGGCAACCGTCTTAGATTTCGAACATTCATGGCGCAGTCTGCAAACATGAACGCCTGAAGCAGTGTCCAGGGTACTCTTCAGGATGTGATAAATTCAAAAATGTAGCAATAGTTTTTGGCATACTGGCAAACGTATTGATGCCAACAGGCTGTTTAATACAGGACCCTTTCCTATATTCATCGAAAAATCATCCATGATGGGTATGCTGAGGATGAAATGCCAAATATTTATTGAAGTGCTGAATTCATCTTTTTTACCTCAACTTGTCATCTGTAATTAATTCCGGGAAATAGGGGGATGGTCATGTTTTCTGAATCACCTTGTATATACATATATATTGCCCTTTAGGTTTCCACTGATGTTAGATGATTTGTTGGATTTCCGGATTTACTCCAGCGTAGCGCCCTGTAGTTGCTTAAACGACGTTTCGGCAGAATCGCATCTACAATTTTCAGGTTCTCATTGATAACTTTTTACTCTGGCTTCTCGTTACTTGAATTAAAATAACATTTTCTGGATCGCGTTGCTCATATTAAAATTAAAGTCCTCCAAGTTACGTGTCATTTTGCAAGGGAAATACACAACTTAAATCTCGAAAGGAATGATTGACAATGAATCCATTCTTAACTGTAAATTTAGTGTCATGTTTTCTGTAAGTTTTTAAATATCTGTGCACATATGTTTACAGTTTTATTAAATTTTTTAAGTAGGATGAACAGATACGAGCATTCTTATTAATAAAGGTGAAGAGCTCAGGTATTATGTTTCAATAATAAAATGGCGATATTTGAATTTAATATCAATGTAAGATATTTTTCAGTAACAAATAAAATCATAATTTATGTTTGTATTTACAGGAAAGAGCGTAATAGAAGCCAATTGGTGACTTGATAGTAAAATATGAAATATCCCATTATTACACAGAAATATATAAAAAAGCACAAAGCCTCGTAGTTCAGTATGATATTCGAACATATGGAGGATATTTTAAAGATATAAGGAACCATCTCTACTCGAGACATTCTCCACCATATACCATTTATATTTTACGTACCGTTATATTATCCTTTTTTATACTAAGTGTCTAATAAAATAACGAAAAGTTGGCCAGAATAGCAAGTAATATCTCACAATGATGTAGATTGGTAAAAAATTTACCGTGATATATCATATTGGAGCCAGCTTGTTTTCGCTATATTTAATGGTTTATGAATTATTAATATTTAGATACTGTAATTCATAAATCTTATATGAAGAGTGAAGAGGTAGCAAATGAGGACATAATTAAATGAAACAGACTATTTATTATACTTATTTGACAAAAATATAAGCAGTAATTATGGTAATCGGATTTGAAGTTGCTTTCTAAAAGGCAGAGAAAAACCAAATAGCATAATGATTTGAAGTGAACAAGAACCTTATTTTCAATTGTTGATTCTGGTTTAAGCGATACGTTTTAGAAAAAACTACAATGGGATTTATTCTTTCGACATCAGTGCATGAGGATGTGCTGAATAACAACAAAAATTTATATAATTTGAAAATCGTTACTCTGAAAAATTGCAGCAAATGGTCTCATTTTCTCACGGCTACATCTACGAAAAATTTCAAAGAGTATAAAATGAAATTTTGTAAATATTTCTATAAACTTGGGATTTGTAAATAATTCACGATGATTTAAATGTTACATGCACAAAAATAAGAAGTGAAATTCGAGTGAATCCTGAACAATTATAATAGATTTAGCTCAAACTTATGGTGTACCTTACTCAATTGTTGATATAAAAAAATAGCTGCTACGAATGGAACATCAATTGGCTGTGAACGATTGAATTGCAGATTTCAATTTTGTGAAAGAATTCTTAGGAAACAAGGATTTATACAAAATATTTGTTTCACTGAATGAATGATTGAATTGTTTTTAACAGACAGACATGTCAGTCTCAATCAAAAGTAAATATTCTGGCTGATATATTCAGTAAGCATATTATGAAATATTCGGGTATAAGGAAAAATATGATAGGACTAGTAGATTTGCTAATGCTTGAGGACACGGTAGATCCATGTTTTGTGCAAACTGTTAAGATCGAGAAAAGCTATTTCCTTGACTACAACTCAACCATTTATGGATAAAAAATATAAATAAGTGTCACAAAACAATTTCAATATATTAACATTATTGTTTAAAAACGTTTTTAAGAAATGTTAGAAGAAGATTAGATTTTTGGAAATTAGGAATTATTTTCACAACAGAATATGCGTGAGTTTGAAAAAATATATGAATATTAAATAATTCAAGTACTTGAGGGATTCCGTGAAAAAATTCCACACCAATATTCTAGCGTAAAGACGTACAAACAGCATCTAGATATTTCGCAAAAAAATATTAAATCAGGATGCACTGAGGTTTTGGACTGTTGCCACGGTGATCAAAGCAAATCATTTACGCGTAAACAAGCATTCTTGTATTTTAAGAACGTCGTGGTTTCGAAAAGAAAACGTTGAAAAATCAGTGAAATTTGAGAAATTAACTTCATTTAATACTAAAAATCAAAAGCCGTGTGGAAACAATTTAAAGATTTTTGCAAAGAAAAACCTTACAAGTTTAATAAGCCCTATTGAACAACTGCCTTTAATGTTAAAGGACTGGGCTTTTAATATGAAAGGGAAACATGGTGAGGACTACAAAGAAAGTGTTAGTGAAATTTATACAGAACTCAATGGAGCAACTACAAGATGTGTTTTATAATAAATTCAAGATTAAATTCGATTGTTTTTCTGATGCGAGATGCTAAGCGGGGTAAGTTGCAAGGTGATTTCAATATATATTTTATACTTTTATTTGAATTTTCTTTTCACATGAAAATATTTAAAGAAGGGTCGTAAAAATTCCATAAGAGTATATACGAAAATTAGTGAAACAATTCTACCACTACTATATTTTCTGAAGAGGACTTTATCCATTTTAACATAAATTAATTAATAAATATGTTCGAAAAACTAGATGTTTGGAATTTAGATTTCAAGTGAGTGGTAGTACGTTCACCAATTCAAGTTGGGAGACTAATAGTAAGTTCACAAATTCAAGTTGGGAGATTAATATTCTTGTACTAATTTTAAGGATTTAATAATTGTTTACTGAATATGAAAATCTTGCACGACACTGACTTCTTTTGTTAACTGATTTGCTATAGTTAAAGATTTAATATATCTGATTTCATCAAAACATTTTCCCTAGGTTACTCTAATGGAATATTTGTTAATTTTATTTTTACTGTTATCAAGCTCAATTTTTTCGCAGCATCAGTATTCTGAAATTGGATTTATTCTTAAATGCATGATTTTATATCATTTATATCAAGGATGGCCAAACTTTATTGAAAGTGTGCCAACTAATAGAATTAGATCGACGATCGGGCCACAGTTTATTAAAGTTAGCATAGTAATAAGGTAAGTAAATAATAGGTAATAGGAATAAATAAATTGTACGGATTTTCGCAGGCCGGATTCATGCTCTCTATGGGTCGCATTTCACCTGCGAGCCGTAGTTTGCCCATGCCTGATTTAAATCCTATTTTGATTGTTAAAGATAATCGTTCAGTGGTAATAGTGTTGGATAGCTGGCAAATTAATGATTTAAAAATTTCTACATAGCATCTGTATAGGTCTTTGGTATTTGGAACGAGCCAACTAGATGCTGAGCATTTCCTATCTCCTTCTTGTCTACTTTTATAAAAAACAGAATTATGTTTTAGGTGACCAGCTTCGCGGCCATCACTATTTATTACAGCTTTAAAATACAATATTTAAAAATTCGCCGCTTTCACTCCACGCTGCGTTAACTCTTTTTGATGTTCCTCTGGGTTATTTTCGTCCTATAGTTTTACCATTTTTATACATTTTTCATGAGTTAAGGTCTTTGAACCTTTCAATTATCCATATTGTTTTGGAAACATTTTCTTCTTGCGTTTCGTGTTTCTCACTTTTTGAATTTATTGTCCTTAAACAGCTCAAAGGATATATTATAATCTAGGTAATACTTGTCTTGCAATATTTGTGCACTTTGGTTCCATACAGTTTTATTTACATTTCCTTAAAGTCTTGACCATTCTTCTTTCTCATATTGAAAGTTCAATCTTCCATAATGTGACCCAAAATTTCAATAGGCGTGGATACATTTATCTCGTATTTTCTCTATTGGTAAAAATTTTGAAACTGCTTCGATACGAACTTTTTAGACTTTAGTGTATTTATCGGTGTTGTTTCTTTTAACAGTTTTTTTTTTATTTTTTTCTGCTTAAACAGTTCCAAATCCATTTGAGCGCAATTGTAGAAACAGACAATGAAATAAGAGCGCTCCTCTTTCGGAATCGGGTCTTCTAGCTTTCAAGAAACAAAGAAAATAAATTTATGCAGTTTGCATGCAACACGCTTCTCTTCAAAATTATTGGTAATTTTCATACACTTGTCAGAAATGATAAAAATCGAATATTTTTCAGGTTGAAGAATATTTGCCAACATTTTTCATAGGTTCATGAAGATGAATACTTTATTACATGTAATATAATTCCAGTATTTCCATAAACTTGTAATTTATTTGAATATTCATTGGACATATTCGCTTCTTATGGCATCATTAATCAAGTAGACTAGCAAGAACCGTCTCCAAAGCGCCACGGAAAAAACAGTGTAATATGCCTCAACTGTTCCAATGTCAATGACTCAATAACATTATTTTTATAAATATAGCCAACGACTAAAATTTATCTTCCAACTGAAACATTCTATCTATGTTTAGTTTTTTAAATTACAATAACTTATACTGATGTTAGTATATAATTAATTACATCTCTTTGAAAAATAAATATAATTAAAAACACTAGCATAGAATTAAATTAAAATTGTCGCAAAGGAAACTAAAGTAACTAAATAATTACTAATCTTTATTTTGTTTTCTAACAAACAATAAAACAATTTGCAGTATAGACCTACTTATTTGGTAGCAAAATAGACTAAAACGTGTTGTGGCGTGCATGCTGGGTCACACTATCTATTGTGGACTGGGTTCGATCCCCAGCTCCGACATTGACAATTTCGGTGGGTAATGGATGTGTGACTACGTTTTTTCAAATGAGTAACCCCCATCCGGATAGCGTAGGTTTTGGATTTGGGGGTCGACTAATGTGTATGGTGTGGTATGCATAGGTAATAATAGGACAAGAAGTCTTTTAATTACATATCAGAAACTCTTTTTTATTTAATTTTTGAACTCGAATATGTAACGAAAACTATCGCTTTTAAGAGTCTGTTGTTTATTGCAGAAAATAATGCATAAGAGCATATCCTCGGGAAAAACTTTTGAAAATCAGAATTAATTTTTTCTTGAATTGCGTTTAAACATTTTTAAGAAAAGTAAATAATAAAATTAAAATTTCAGTCAAATCACAAAAAGTGACGACAAAACTATTAAAACTAAGAACTAGACATAAAAAATAGTCTAAAAAATCATAATAACTGATGGAAATGTTCTCCTCCTGTTAGTATGCACGCGCCAACTCTTCTCATCGATTGACGTATCTTTTAAAAAATTTCTGGAGTGTTTCTTATAGGTTGGCATGCATCTGTTATGAGAGTTCTCAATTCTTCTTCATTTTGAATAGGTGTATCGTAAACTAGAATCTGAAGGTGCCTCTATGGAAAATAATCCAAACTGTTCAGATCAGTGGACCTAGGAGACCATAACTGAAATCTTTCGCAACCTATCCAATTGGTTTTTGATCCAAAAATTCACGCTCCAGAACATTAAAGGTAAATGTAAAATAGAGACAATTTCAAGCAAGATTGGAAGATCTTCTTCTAGAAAGCGAATGTATGATTGTCCATTAAATCTCCTTGGAAGAAAAGAGGGTAATCCCCAATAATTCTAGTCCACACTTTACTAAAAATTACTCCTGAAAATGTGACTCCATAATTGCGGGTTTTCGTCTTCCTATAAACGATTATTGTGGAAATTCCTAACAGCGTTTCGAGAAAAATTAGATTCATCGGTAAATAATATTTTACGATCAAATAAGACATTCTCAGCAAGTTTTCGAAGAAACCACTTGCAGAAGTTGATACATATTTGAAAGTCACGAAGGAGTAGTGCTTGGACTCTTTGAATGTGATATGGGTATAACAGATTATCGACGAAAATTTTCCAAACAGGTATGTGACTAATATTCAGCGTTAACCAAATATTTCTTGTGCATGTTTCAGAATGTTCTTCTACTGTGTTTAAAACGATTTGCTCAATATTTAGAGTTCTCATTGTAGGATGTGCTCCTGCAAAATTGTGTTTTTTTATCATTTCCGGTTTCATGAATTCGCTTGTGAATAGTAGAAAATCTTCCTAGATCCGATATTCTGCGATTTGGGTATTGCTCTTATTATATCCATCTAGCCTAAGAGAATTCCCATCGATAAGCCTGTATGTACAATGTATGTCCCCTAATTCAGCATTCGTAAATTTTACCATATTTTTAGTAATAATTATTTTTAACTCCATATATTTATTTGTTGAAAAACTCGCTTGAAAATAACTCTTAAAACTTATGATGGAACAACAAACAATTCATCAATTAGACATGTAAAATATTAATTTAGTAATTAATGATATTCCTATTGATAATCCTCAGCAAATATCTGAGAAATTCAATACCTTTTTTATAAATGCACCCCATCATACAATAAATAAAATAATTAATTCAAAATTAAATACAGATCTAAATAAAACCACAATACTCAACAGTATGTTTCTCTCTTATGTTACGGAGGAAGAGGTTAGGTTTATTATCAAACATAAATTAAAAAATAATTATTCTACCGGACCTGACGATATCTCAGGAAATTTAATTTAAAATATTTCTGATTACTTTGTTTCACCCTAAACTCAAATAATAAATGTATCATTTCCTTCTAGATTAGAAACATCTGTGGTGTCTCCGATTTTTAAAAAGGGTGACAATAAAAATATGAATAGTTATCGCCCTATATCTATAACATCTGTAATATCTAAAATATATAAATATGCAGTATTACACCAGATGCTTAAATTTCTGCATATAAATAATATCTTAAATTATAAGCAACATGGGGTCCGCGCGGGACACTCAACAATCACGGCAGTACATTCTTTTTATGAAAAAATATTGGACGCATTTGAGGAGGGTGAAAGTCCCACCGGGATTTTTGTGACTTGAGTCGGGCATTTGACTGCGTTCAACATAATTTGTTATTAAATAAATTAGATAGATACGGGATAAGAGGAAAACCATATGATCGATATAATTCCTATCTTAGCGGAAGGAATCAAATTGTAAAAACAAATTATTTGGAACAAAACAGAAAAATCTCCTACATATCAACCATATTAGATAATGAAATGGGTGTCCCACAAGGATTTGTATTGGGGCCCATCTTATTCATTATTTATATTAATGAATTGCCTAACATGCTTACCGAGGCCATTGTCTCATTGTACGCTGATGATGCCACTCTCCTTTTCTCTAATAAGTTTCCTGAATCACTTCAACAAAAAATTTATATTACTGTTAACCATTTATGCAACTGATTTAGAACTAATTTGTTGTATTTAAATGCTTCAAAAACAAATTATATGAGATTTAATATTCGTGAAAATAGGAAAATTGCCACCCTAAACATAAAAATTATTATTAAAAATTGAAAAAAAGTGACTGCACAACATTTCTTGGGATAGAGTTTGATGACACCCTGACATTTAAAAATCTTTGTAGTAAACTTACTAGCACCTTACATTTTAATGCTTCCAAATTAGAACTTTGAAAAAAAGTTTTAAATATATCTGGTCTACTTCTATTTTATTTCGGACAGAGTCAATCAAGACTGACATATGGTATTACTATATGTGGAGGCTTCTTCAGTGTACATGACGTCTTTGTAGCACAAAAACGTATTATTAGATGTATAGCGGGAGTACCACCAATTCATTCAAGTCATCATCTTTTCAGACAATACAAAATTCTTCCTCTACCAAGACTAAAAAATTTTGCGTATAACTTACATAATTTAAAAAAAAACTAAGCTCATATAAAAACAAAATTAGATAAAAAGTGATTAAAACTGGAATAACAACCGTCCAGTCTACAGACAAGTGGTCAACACATCTATGACAAAAAGGGACAGACACCAATGAAACTCGAATTCAGTAAAAGAAAGCTTTATATCTGTACCAAAATATTATTTATACCTAAAGGTGACCACACACTGACAAGTTTTAAATAAAATGAATGAGTTTGATTCCAATATAAGTGTTACACAGCTGTATGAAGAAATAATAAAAAGTAGAGAAGACCTAAAAAATGCAATACAAGCCAGTAAAACAACAGTAATATCAAAGGTAGAATCGTTAAATCGAAAAGTTATCAAATTAGAGGAAGAGAATCAAGAGCTGAGGATCAGAATAGAACTACTGGAAAGAAATAGTAAAAAGAACAACATCGTCATCTTTGGCTTGGAAATATCTTCAAGAGAATCACTGGTGGAACTCGTTTTTCAGGAACTGAAAAGAATCTTATACATTGACATCACAGAAACAGATATTAATAACATATATCCACTTGGAAACTCTGTAAATAGCTCTATCAAAATAGAATTCGTGTCAAAACTAAAAAAGAAACATACTAAGAAACTGCAGCAGATTAAAAGGCACAAATATAAGTATAAGACATGACTTAACAAACAAGCAGAGAGAAGAATATAAGATTCTAAGGGGGCATTTGAATAGAGTCAACAAAAACAGTAACAACAAATGCCATATCAAAGGAAACAAACTATATATAAACAACATCCCACATACCATATAGGACCTAGAAGAAATCGACGAACATCAAACCAAAGAAAAAATAAGGAGTGCTTTAAAAAATATACACGAAGAACAGTCTAAACATCACAATCCAGAAAAAGCAAACTGAGAACATTGGAAAGCTTAAAATACAAAAAGGGACGGAAAACACGACTCACACAATAGACACTCAGAAGAAAAAAACATCGCAGGCATCGGACACTCCAAAAACAAGTGCTGGTACAACTCCCCTTCGGAAAGTAAGAACACGTTCAATACAAAATAAATAAATATAAAAATTAAATTAACGGTAATATTTTCAGTTAAGATACTTTTAAGCATTTTCCCTAATCGTAAATATTTTTAGTTACATGATATAAATTATCATATTTCATCTTATGGTGACACAACTGACTGGTTCTCTTTATGTTTTGTTTTTATGTTTTGTTTTTCTTATATTTACTATAATAATAAAATGAATTCATATATCGGAGATTTTACACTTAATGATTTGGAAACTTATATTCTAAAAGATTCTAGCGAAGCAAATCAAGTTCTAAATATCAATAACAATTCTGAAGATTTTAAAATGATTCATAAGAATATCAGAAGTATAACAAAAAATTTCGATGAATTTATAATATTTCTTGAACACTTCGATTTTTCCTTTGATTGTATAGTGCTAACGGAAACGTGGACAATACCTGATAATCATGGTTTTAACTTAAGTGGATATAAAATACTATATAATGGTGGCAATCTTAATCAATAGGATGGAGTTATAATTTTTATAAAAACAGCATAATACCACTCTCACAGTATCATAAATTTTAATGGCTCCTTTGTAATACAACTAGATATAAAAGTAAATAGTGAATTCATAACCATCAATGCACTATATAGATTTACCCTCAACATGTGTATATCAGTTTACCAATGAACTAAAACAATATTTAAATCTAAATAACAAAAACAATAGTTATAATTTACTAGTCGGAAACATAAATATAAATATTTTAGGAAATAATGATTATACTCAAGAATATCTAGACACCATGTGTGAAAATGGATTTTTTTTCAACCATAAATATACCTACAAAGGTACAGGGAGACTCAAATACTTGTATTGATCACATCTTCATTAAGACGAAAAATGAGCTTTTAGATACAATGCTACCCTTAGTACTACAAACATATATTACCGATCACTAAACGATAATCTTACAAATTATCACAAAACAAAATAGAGCAGTAAAAATACACAAAAACAATTATATAAAGCAGATAAATGAAAAGAAACTGAAAGAAACCATCACTTGGGAAGACGTTTACCTAGTAGAGGATTTCGATTCTGCAACAAATATATTTATTACCACTGTTCAAAGTAACGTAGAAATATGTACAACATATATACAAATAAAAAATAAAGAGAGGAAAACAAAACACTGGATAACTAAATCCCTAATAAATTCAGCAAACAAAAAAATTGCATGTTTCTTAAATTAAAGAGAGATCCACATAATCAAACACTTGAAAATAACTATAAAAATTACAAAGAAATCTTGAATAAACTAATTACAAAAACCAAAACTGACCATTATAAAAAATGTATAAATAAAAATAAAAATGACACAAAACATTTGTGGAAAACTTTAACCATATGTTCACAAATTCTGAGCCAACACAAATAACATGCATTAAAAATAATAAGGGAGATTTAACAATAACCCAAAAGAAATCGCAGAAAATTTTGGTCAGTCATTTATAACATGGGAAGAGACCTAGCGGAAACATAGACCAAAAAAGAGATTATAGTATAGAAAAAAATATTACTCAGTACTCTATTTTCTTATCGACAACAAATAAAACCGAAATAAAAGATATAATCCAACAACTAAAAAATAAAAAATCTCCAGGTGTTGACGAACTAAAGGCTGAAACATTAAAAATTATATCAGAATACATTGCAGCCACTCTTACCCATATAATTAATAAATCTATAGAGGTAGGCCATTTTCCATCAGCACTTAAGACATCAATAGTTGTACCAATATTTAAAAACGATGGAAGAACTGAAGTCACAAACTATCATCTCATATCCTTGATAACGAACTTCAGCAAAATTTTTGAAAAAAATTCTAAAGATAAGATTAACTAGCTATCTAAATAAATAAAAAACTCCTATCTGAATTGCAATTTGGATTCAAAGAAGGTAAGTCAACCCAGGATGCAATAAAAATTTTAACCACACATATCTATGAGGCCCTAAATATATAAGAGTAAACCGTCACTTAGTGTCTTTATAGATCTCGCGAAAGCGTTTGACACCGTCAGTCATCCTATACTACTAACTACCCTAGAGGACATAGGGATAAGAAATAAAGCCTTAAGCTTATTTAAGAGTTATTTGTCTAACAGGAAATAATATGTTAAAATCAATGATACATTAAGCACTTTATTATTAAATTAATATCAACAGTACAGTACAACAAATAAAATAAAAACACAAAAATAATATGCAATACACCCATGTGACTTAACGTGTACACAACTCGAAAGCTAATAATAGACTGGACTGGACAAAGAGTTTCACGGTCAAGGTGAATGCCGGCGACAGTAAGTACATCTGTACTCTACGACCATGATATATAGAAACGATTTGCAGCTTTATTCATTACTGCTCTCTTTGTTGATAGCTGCATACTTTTTTCTTCTAATGAATAGTAACGTTTCTGATTTGCTGCTTTATTTTTGTTTACCGTCATGTATTATGATAATTTTCAAACTTAGTTTACTCAATAATAGTTGCCGATGCCAACTAAACAAAAAAAAAATTATAGTAAAAGTTAAAAGAAAATTGAACAAATAAAAATTTCAGAGTGAAATATTCTTTTTCTTCCCTAGAAGAGACGCCCATGATTTTAATAACCAGCAATGAACTAGCGCATGTTATTCAGCATAAAAAACTAAGTGAATACCAAAAATTTTGTATATTTATCTTTTACCATTGTTCAAATAATAGAAAAAAACTAATTTTATCTGAATCCATATTAAATCCCTAGGGGTGCATTTTATGCCACACGATCATAACAATTTTTTGACTTATTTTGATGAATATTACATGATGTAGAAATTTGGAACCCTATTTTAGAAACACCCTGTATGTACTTTAAGTACTTACTACCTACCTATAGAGTAAAATAAAAAATATATAGGTATATTGATTTTCAGTCTTGAAATTCTTCAAACAAAGGTCAAAATTAATAAATATGGCATTAAGAGCCCTTTTTAAACACTATCCCTATCATGTTATGATTTCAACAAATACTAAAATGAGCTTGCTAAGATTACAAGAATTAAAAGCCAGATCTCTTTGAGGTGACAGAATGTTTTGTCAGAATTTATATACGAGAATAGGTGATTTATAAATTTTATAAACAAATAACAAAATCTCTCTAAAATAACAAGAAACCACCTTGTTATGTGAAACAGAAACCACCCGAATATATGTGGTGACTGATGAAATATAATGTAATAGATATAGATCAAAAAATGAGCGATGTTGAAATGTAGAATACAATAATCAATTCACCTCGTCGTGTCCGAATGTATTTTTATTATTATTTTTCTAGTGTTTATTTTAAAATAAAACATACATTTACAAATTAGCGACAACGAAACAGTGGCAGTTATGATTGTAAGAGAATGCACTTACATAGAGACTTATTTTTGTTCGAAACCGTTGTGGAAGAATTTTCGATCAATTTAATGATAATTTCGTAGTTTGTCCACCTACAGACCTGGTGTATAAAGCCTTAAGTAGATTTCGGAAAACAGATTGTGTAAGAGACAACGTTGGGTCTGGTCATCCCAAATCATAAATTGCTTCTGACAGAACAGATGTTATCATTGAAGCGGATCACACCAATTACATCCTTTAATTTATCAGATTGCTTTACACTGGTACATCGAATACACATGATAATGTAGTTAAAAACTGTGACCGTTGAATTAATATAAGATTTAATAGCGAATATCTCTATGATTTTTTTGTGCAGAAAAGTTGTATCATTTTTATTAAATCAACCAATTTTGTTTTTTAGGCTCTAAAATAAATATTTAAATATATTAAATTTGAAATACACTGCTCCTCACTTCAAGCGAATCACGCTTTCGAAAACAGTATTCAATAATTCCAATAAGGTGGAAATGTGGTATACAGGGCCGAACTTAGAGAAGTATTTTTTGATCATTTTCAAAGTTACTGTGGGGTGAACCAGGAACTGCGGAAAAGATATGCATGCACGGCATGCAATAAACTGCTTCAGTCATACCCTACAAACAGATATCAGATCACTGCAATATCAGAACAAGGTACTGCAAAAAATTTTTTCCAATACCGTTTGTGTATGACAAGGCGTACCACAAGGGTCTATATTAGGGCCGCCCTTGTTCATTATGTACATTAATAACTCAAAAGATTATTTAATTATAGACAATTTGTATCAATATGCTGATGACAATTCCTGCCTGGCAACTGAAGTATCAACAGTTCTTTGTACGAATAAGCTTAACATAATAACGTCAAATATGTCACAATATTGTAATTCAAGCAGATTAACTTTAAATGGAAGTAAAGCTACCTGTGTTGTATTCTTTCCAACTATTAATCTTGATTTTTCATTGTTTATCCAGTTAAAAGGTACTTCTGCTATAGAGAGTGAAATTTCTTGGTGTAATGTTAGACAGTAAGTTAAATTGGGAATATTATACCAATGCTATGATATCGAGATTAAATTCGTCATGCTACTTAACACCATTTAGGAGAAAACAACTTTCAATAGACTGCTTAAGAATGTTCTATTTTGCTTATGTACAAAGTATCTTAGATTACGCAATAATATTCTAGGGTTCCTCTCAATATTGGCAAAAAAGTATTTATTGCACAAAAAACGCATAGTTAGATGTATGATGAAAGTCTGTCGTAGATAATCATGTAAACCGTTTTTAAAGATTTATGTATACTTAGCGTCCCGTCCTTTTATATTTATAAATTAGTATTATTTGTAAAAAAATCCTATTGAATCCACAAGAAACAATGATATATGACGATAACAACGAGACATGGACCTGATCTCAGAGTACCAGTTCATCATCATAATTTTCATGAAAAAGGTCTATATTACAATGCTATTAAAGCCTACAATAACCTGCCTGCAGAATTAAAATCTCTAAATAAAATTAATTTGTTTAAAAAATATCTTAACACATATTTAATTGAAAACACTTTTATTCTTTCAGTGATTTTTTAAATGCATAAAAGATTTAAAAAACAAAACAGTAATAATAATATTTGTAGCAAATTGCTTACCGTCTTTGAATTATTAGTTTTAAGTTTATTTTAAGTGTGTCTCTATGCTGCTGTTTCATAAATCAGAACTTTCATATACTTTTATACATTTTATAATTTTATAACATTTTACTGTGCTTTTTTCTTTTCTTTTCTAAATTTCTAATATGTGTAAAATTCTGTAAATTTTGACAATGCTAATGTCTTTTTTTTGTAACATTTACAGCAATAAAGTTTATTATATACTATTCTGTTATTCTATTCTCTATTTCCACCCTGTGAGGTAGTCATGTCAACATGATCTACTCTACAGACTGAATCTCTCTCTCTCCCTCTCTCTTTGCTTGTCAAGATAATTTTTTTTACTTTGATGTGTATTTTCAAAAAAATTAGGTGGCAGGCTTTGATAATAGACTTATTTAAACTTGTCCATTAAGAAAACTTGACGAATGTAATAGATGACCTGCAACAAACCCCCGTTTTTCATTATAAAAAGTTAACATGTTACATAAGAAAATTTTCTAAAAAACTAAAATAAAATAAAATACTTTTTTCCGAAGTAAAAAACCTCCCGTCGACTTAAGTCGAGTTGCTCTCAATGGAAACAGACATGTTTAAACTTTACCGCAACGTCGTTTTGCAGTTGACTTGCGATCGCAATGCCGTTCCTAGTTGCTTTTGGCGAGAAGAGCGCCTTAGTATTACGTTATGGTTGTTGGGAAACTTCCAGCATTTTTTAAAAAAGGCTTTGGCACTTTGTTGAATTAAAAATGTTATGCAATATTATTCTTGTCTTAGAATTAACCACTAAATCCTATTCGATAATGAACGCTTTCGTCTAGAAAATGAATATATTATTTAACGTGATTTAATTTTTTTTTTAAATCGTGAACATGTTTAACATTTTAACGTAGATATATTCAACTGTAAATGATTACGAGAAAGTAAAAACGGTGTGAATAGAGCCTGAAAAAATCCGAGGAATGCTTGGTATCTTCAGAACATTAAATTATAACGGAACATTTAGTTTTAGGATCTTAAACGCTATAAATGGCATAGGTGCTTTCTATTCGCATTTTAGTCGTAGTTATATAAATACACTTTTATTTTCAATAGAATTTCCACAGCAATAATATATTTTACAAAAAATTCAAAATAGGTATAAATGTGAGTCCAGAAGTGGGTTGGAACCTTTGATGTGAAAATAACACTGACGTAGTTTTCCATGAAATACCAATGCACCATTCACTGCACTCGGAGCGCATTTCACCAACCAAGTTGGCATCATCTAGTGATGATTAAAATGAATAAAACTGATTTTTTTTAATTTTAATCATAAAGTGAGCTTAACGTGATAACCACGCAATTCGCTGTCTATGCATTTCCATTGGATACTCGAAAATAACGAGTCCCGTCGGTCAGTAACTAATTGTTTTTTATTGCTGCAAGCCATGTAAATCTGACAATAGCTTTTAAGAGTTTAGTTTTCAAAGCACATAATGATTGCGTCGGTAAATTATGATAAAGACACTGTACTGGGAGATGGACCTTACCATCCAGCTGTTGCTTCGCTATTGGTCAATGTCACGTGTTGATTTTATTCAGGGCTGGATTCGAGTTCGTAGTTATTTATTGTAAATTAGCGGTTTCGTGAGATAATCATTGTTATTCATTGTGTGTTGTGTATAGTTATTATTATTTTGTGAATTAATCAAATAAGTGAAAACATGGATTATTATCAAATAACTTCTTGAGGTGTGTTCAGTCAATTTTTACTGTCTTATACCTAATATAAAGAAATATGGTAATAGTGATTTTTTCGACCTCGAGATTTTGATTGATATAAACGTTTTGAACCCTCCTGAATCCATTCTGATTATTTTCCGAATGATTTCTGCCGGTACGTGCGTGTGGATGTGAGTGTATATGTGTGTATCCGCGATAACTCAATAAATACTATGGGAGAATTCCCAAATGTGGCAATTAAGATTTCCTACAACATTTCAGGTGACACATAAATTTGTTGAATATGGTACCACCAGAAGAGACATAATGAATGAAAGAAGTTCTGTAGTATCCCAATAGCAACTACAGTTTTTGAGATTAAGCTCTCAAAATTGGTACAATTGTTCTAAAGGCCAAAGACAATAAAAAATTTGGCGATGAGCAAAATTGGGCAGCTGAAAGGAGGTCCACGGGACCCAAAATTTTTTTTATTTGTCTTTACAAATAAATATATTCTTGAAAGATTATAAATCATATCTACTATATCAAGCCAATAAAATATATTTTCCAAGTGGTACTTAAATTAAGCTGTTGTAAACTGAAATTTTTTACACATTTGACCTCATAAAATGGGGTTAGGATAAATTTGGCAGTTTGACATTTGAAATCTCTAATTTAACTACATCAATGTCAATATGAATAAGAAATTATTAAAATATATGACATGAATTATTATTGACAATATCGAACGACGCTGATAATTAGTTTGAAAATTTTAATGAAACATTTCAAGGTACGCTATTAAAATTTAATTGAGGTAAGTGAAGAATTAAATGGAATGATTTTTTAGATCAGGATGATATATACTGGTATAAGAAAGTTATGTGCTGGTCACATCAGATATTTATTTATAGAAATTTTCATAATAAATTTGTACTCAGGATAAGGCACATGAAATATGCTCCTCCCCATTTTATTGTTAATTCTAAAAATATTTCATAGTTATATATGAGGCCATCTTATGATGGAGTTTGGTAAGTATGTTTTAAATTTGAGCTGAAATATAAAATTTAACCAAAAATGCACCGGTTAATCAATCATATTTGTCGTAAATGGCACACCTTATAAATTTTATAATACATTGACAAAGCTCATTGAGATGATTCCAAAAATATGTAACTGTAATATATTTGCTTCAAAAATAAGGCAGATAGCTACTACTAAAAGAATAGTCAAATTTTATAATAATTCAAGCG
Organism: Rhamnusium bicolor; assembly: GCA_029963845.1. Classification (NCBI taxonomy): domain Eukaryota; kingdom Metazoa; phylum Arthropoda; class Insecta; order Coleoptera; family Cerambycidae; genus Rhamnusium; species Rhamnusium bicolor. Next base: position 253,063 of record JANEYF010000603.1, on the reverse strand, counting down.
AGATATCTATTATTTAGTTTCTCCAATAACCATTTCTATATAAAATAATAAAATTACAAATAAAATGAAAACAAAATTAAATAAAAAAAATAATAAAGGCTGCGCCGATTTCTAGCTCCTGCGGAGCCACTGTGCAACATTTATTTTTCTCTAAAACCACCTCTTCAAAATTATTCAACCCTACTTCACTCCATTCTACTCCACTCCACTCTTCTCTACTCTACTCTACTCTACTCTACTCTGCTCCACTCTACTCTATTCCAATCTACTCCACTCTACTTTACTCCAATCTACTCCACATTACTCCACTCTGCATATACTTTTTCTCACTTCCGAGTGATCCGGCACTGTACGACACTTATTTTTCTGTAAAACCCACTTTTTCAAAAAATTTTCTACTTTTTCGAACACCCTGTATATAGTTTGTTCACTTCCGAACGATCCGCCACTATAATACACTTATTTTCCCGCAAAAACCACTTTTTAATATTTTTCAATTTTTTCTAAACACGCTGTATATTTTTTTCACACTTCCGCGCGTTCCGCCACTGAAATATGCTTATTTTTACGTAAAAATCACTTTTTCAAAATTTTCAACTTTTTTCGTACATGTTTTTCACACTTCCGCACGATCCGCCACTGAAATACGGTTATTTTTGTGTCAGTCAGTAAAACACCCCGTATATTTCTTCCAGGTCGCCGATCGATTCCCCGGTCCACATATAACCGGAATCTGCGAAAAAAAAATTTCGTATTTGGGACACCGGGTATAATAAATTTGTACTCAGAATAAGGCACATGAAATATGCCCCTCCCATTTTATTGTTAATTCTAAAAATATTTTATAGTTGTATAAGAGGTCATCTTATGATGGAGTTTGGTAAGTATGTTTTAAATTTGAGCTCAAATATAAAATGTAACAAAAAATGCACAGGTTAATGAAACATATATTTCGTAAATGGCACATCTTATATATTTTTTAATACATTGATAGAGCTCATTGAGGTGATTCCAAAAATATGTAACTGTAATATATTTGCTTCAAAAATAAGGCAGATGGCTACTGCTAAAAGAATAGTCAAATTTTATAATAATTCAAGCGAGATATCTATCATTTAGTTTCTCAAATAACAATTTCTATATAGAATAATAAAATTACAAATAAAATGAAAATAAAATTAAATAAAAAAAAAATAAAGGAAATATATAATAATTATAAAATTTGATCATTTTTTTAGTAGTACTTTCTATATTTATGAAGTAAATATATTACAGCTATATATTTTTGACGCTTCAATGGGCCCTGTCAAATTATCGAAAAATATACAATGTGAAATTTAAAGAAAATATAAATTTTTGATCAACCTGTATATTTTTACTTAAATTGTAAATTTGAGTTCAAATTTAAAATCTACGAAAAAAATCCATAAAAACCACTAGAAAATGTTTTTAGAATTAATGACAAAAATGAGAGGGATATTTTATGTGACTTATCCTGTACATACAAAATAAAATAGAATAAACTATGTTTACGATGACGTTTTTCTTTTTTTTTTATTGAATACTTCTGCATTAAGTACCCCTACTACGAATGGCATCAATTAATTCACTTGGCATTTTTGAATATTGTACTGTTAATGTTCTTACTAGAATAATACTCGATAGTAAACGGGACCATAAATCACACTGAATACACGTAGAGTCGACCGCACGAATGTTCTCTAGAGGGCGCCTGCTCCTTGTATTTCAAAATTGGGAAAAGAGCCAAGCAATTGAAAATACTTAAAGTTGAAATATTGAACAAACATTTTTTTGGTGGTGAATGTAATTATATTCTATGTCGCTGCGTTTTTAGTTTTTCAATTTTCATATTTTGATACTTTGAGGAATTGCAGAAAAAATCTAATTTATTTTTTCAAAAAAATCCCACACAGTGACCCAGATTGAACTGTTATCTATATGTCCTCTAAATTTTATATTCATATCTTCTCTAATAACGTCACAGTTATCTGGCTACACATTCATGTTTTAAACGGTTGCAGACGGAACTCTTAATTCTTTGTTCCCATTTTTATAAAGGAAACAGTTTTATTGCATAGTACCTACATGAGAATATTTCATCATTTCATATTGTTTGAGAATGTTTCATTAGGTGTTTATAATGTAATACGTCTACGTAAAAGTCGACTCTGAAATTTATCGCTACCTCCCAATCTTTAGTTTCAAACAATTGTGTTATATCATAACACACACAGCATGTGCGTCAATTTTGTGAATGCATAAAATTGTAGCCTATAAGTTTGCCCACGATATACCATTTAGAGAGTTAAAAAATGTTTGTTCGTTTCTGAGTAATCAGTCTAAGAAGTTCTACACTGTACACCCTGTATAAGAACATACGTTTTATTTACTTTAATAATAATTTATAATTTCTTGTTACAGGTGAGTGATAAGCCCCACATCTCAACCATATAATCGTAAGTAATCATTATTTTATATGAATATTACGATCCGGAATGTCTCTGGGTGGCAATGTGAACAACATCCTTCCAACATTTACGGTAATTTAACACCCTTATCAGCAGGTATCATATACATTTTAATAAAATCTCTTCTCGTATTTCAAGTGTTGAAAAAATTATATCAGATAAAAACGAAATATGAAAGAAGAATACAGAAAACTAAAAAACAGGTGGATAATGGGTAAACACGATACATAAAGAAGCTAATGGTGTAAAACAATATCGTTGCGTTGCAATAACATCAGATCCTCATTGAATACGAGAAATAAAGCTGTACGAAATCATCTACAACTCATAAATCCCGCTACAATGGCCACCGAAATTGCCATTTAGATAGCGGTTTGTTTAAAGTGTGGGTAATTCTGTGAAATTCGTTTTTCCTCACCATTATAAAGAATAGATGAAAATATAATAAAAAGACACATACAGGGTGTCTCACCGGGAACCGCATCGATCAATATATTGAAAAGTAGGTAACAGAATATTTTTAAAATTTATAGAATTAGTAATGTCAGTGTGTAGCTAATCCAACAAAAATAATTACAAGCATTTGGTATTTCCGGTTATACCGGTTATACTTGCTTATTTTTAATGGAACCATACATATTTCTAACTTTTCGAAAAGAGCATAAATTCTGAGTCAAAAACGCCCTATATCTTATAGAACCAAAATTTCAAAAAATCAATGTTACCAAAAAAATCACCGAGATCACATAGAAGACCCTCAGCCATTAAACACATTAAAAAATTAACAAAAATAATTACAAGCATTTGGTATTTCCAGTCATACCTGCTTATTTTTAATGGAACCATATATATTTATAATTTTCCGAAAAGATCATAAATTCTGAGTCAAAAACACCTTATACCTTGTAGAACCAAAATTTCAAAAAAATCAATATTACTAAAAAAAATCACCGAGATCATATAGAAGACCATCAGCCATTAAAAATATTAAAAAAATGCCCGAGACCGAAATTACACAGGTTCAAAATATCTCATGTCACACCACTTCTTTTATCAAATTAGATAAAGAATAAAAAACCATATTCAAAACTTCAAACTAAACATTTTTATCTCAATTCTCCGATTTTTTAAAAACCAAAATTGTAAAATTAGTTTTCTTCAAAAAACCACTCTACGGCAAAAGTGCTATGGCAGGCGTCTCGATCAACTTACAAACGTAAAAATAGCTAAAACTCATAAAGACATTCATGAGGAATAAGTATAAACCTCTGAACGATTTTACTGCTTTCAGAAAAGCCACACAAAATTTTCAATTTTAATAGTTGACAGAGGCAAATATTCATCAATAGCCAAAGCCATCATAAAATATGAAATGATAAATTTCTGCATTTCTGTCATACGAATTTTAAAAGATGCTAGTCGCGCACACTTAAAAAAATAATTTTACAAACCCAGTTAAATAAATAATTAATATCAAAGTAAAATATTTTGAAACAAAATAATAATAATAATTTCAACCAACAATCATTGTTTCTACAGCGCCTTATTAACCGCTAGATTTGTGTATACGAGATTTAAACTTGTAAAACTGGAGTCTGGTACACCGAGTAGCCGACCAGCCTGGTCTGACACGTGGAGCTTTCGAAAACGTATCGGAGCCTTTAAGCGGGGTAGATTTTATTTTTACTATGCAGTTTTGAAAATATGACATCATGTTAACATCGCAATAGATGACGACACAACTGCTATAAATATAAAATTTATTTTCAAGGCAGATAATTTTACCACTTGCATTCATACAGTTCAGATTTCATTCCGCGAAATGACAAAAATTAACTTAAAACCAGGTGTGAACCCCATTATCACATCCCAACTGAAGCCCTTAGGACAGTAGTTCCTCGTTGGCTGTTTTACAGGTATAGTTCTCATAAGGGTCCCAGAAGTCATTAAGAAGGCACTAAGAAATTTATCAACGCACAAGGCTGGGTTATTTTTTGGTATCTACAAGAATCGACGACGACTTCCACCACGTACAAAGTAATTTTCAAACATTCACCACAGAGAACCAAGAGTACTTCTTCGACAGCTTTTATCATTCGTGGATTTTAGTTTGAGGTGTCTTTCGTCATCTGATTTTATCAGTGTAGATTAAAAATCTACACTGTTTTTTATTTATTAAACTAAAAAACTCTCGAATAGGCTCTACGGACGTAGGCTGTCTAAAAATAAAAAATTAAGCGTTCATGCTAAAAGAACATCAACGTCTGAGACCTCCCAAGGCAAGGTAAGGAATCAACTTACATACTTAGGAACTTAGGAATCATTTTTCAAAATTATTTTTCTCAAATCTCAGATTTATTTTAGAAAATTTAACTTACTTCAAATTCAAAGCTTCACTTGAGACAATATTCTTTTTTTCAACAAAATTTGGCTAGTTCTAAGTTTCCTAGGTGATTACTAGAAGAGTTTCAGAATTTTTTAAAAATTTTTGAGTTTTAAGGATCAGGACAGAAAAATTAATTTTTAAATTTTCATTAATTTTCGACAGTCGTTTGAAAATAAATTTTCAAACTTATTTTTATTTCAACATAATTGCATTCGGCCTAAAAAAAGATATACTGCTCAAACATATTTTTTTTCTCGAATCCGACTGGAAAATTTTAATAGTAAATTTTGTCTTTGATATTGTCCATTATTAAGAAACGTTGTGAAGTCTTGCGCGAACTTTTTGGTAGGCTATAAGTAACCGAGTTGTAGGTCATTTTGCCGTCCAGTCTGCTGAATTATAAAAAATTTTTCAGAAATTTTTCGAGTGTCTAATTTTTTTTTTGGTCTTAACGACTTAGTTAAAAAAAATTTCCACTTTCACAAATCATCTACTCTCACTAGTAAATTCCAACTTTGCAAGGGACCCTCTATTCAAAATAGTTTTTCACTTAGAAAATAATAATTCAAATTCAGTAATCAATATAAAAGCATTTTCAGGAGGTAAAATTTTCTTTTTGGTAAGTAACCCTTTGTTCAAAATATTTTTTGGCCTTCAGCAACTTTGAAACAAAAAATTCATTATTCTAAAAGCATTTACAGGGAGGAAAAAGGACGTTTTTGCGCAGACCATCTGTACAATTTTATTTTCCCATAAAAACTGATTGAAAAAATATGTTCAGTATTTCCTAGTCATTTTCAGGCTAGAAAAAAGCTAAATTGCCAGGTCTGTGCAAAATTTGTTAAAGCCTTAATAAATAAAAACCGCGTAATTAAAATCATTCAGCTGCAAAATCTAATGTAATAGCAAGTCCCTCAAGCCAGAACAGCCGAAGAGGAGTTGCTAAAGTCCTACTCAGCTCTACCCAGCATAGCCTAAAGACAAAGAAAAATTCTAGGAGGTCAAGAACAGGCTACCTAGTATCTCTGTACCATCAAAATCGGACTTAAGAAAATTCCATTCCTACGATCAAGTACCAAGGCAACGACACAAAATTATTTTCTTGACAATTCACGTGGCGCCCAACTTAATAGAAATAAATAACCCAGATAGGGAGAAATCGAAGAACAAGCTTTTGTATTTGTGACAATCTAAATCTAGCCGGTTCGGAGATATTTGACGTTTTATAAAAAATTTAACAGATGCAACGGTTTGCAAGTACCTTTCTTCGTGTAGAAGATTCTCATTTTCTTTTTAATTTGTAGGAAGGACACAATTTAGATTTTCATAGTTAAGAAAATTATATTTAATGCTGAAAAAGGTCTAGCAGCTTATTAATGTTCCACTGCATTTGTCATCCTGTAAGAACACGACATAAAAATGCCAAATTGTTCGATGAATTTTTATTACTAGTAATATTAACACTAACACATAGTGTAATAATTTTTATTTGTAACACAAATGTAATTTGTTTGTGAGTCTATTTCATTCACAAAACTCTTCTTTTATTTTCATCGGTTTCATAACATTGCAGTGTCGTTACATCTTCAGGTAATAAGAATACGATAACAATAAGACTCAGTTCTTTAATCGTGGGTTAGCTTAACTCGCACTTTAGAATACAATTTTTTTTCAATTTTACATTTGTTTTGGAAGTGCTATAGCAACAAATATTTTATGCATAAGTTAACTTTTAGTTGAAGTTGTTTGTATTAGCATTTCATCGATTTTTATGATTTATAGTGCTAGCTAACCTTCAATTTACAGTTAACTCACGATTGTAAAACCGGGTCTAAGATTTATAATAAAATTTTTTTGAAATATCTTGCAAAACAATTTATTCTAGTTTTCGATTTAATTCAACACTTACGTTAACTGTAAGTTTTTCAACATTTGTCCTAAGTGGACGACATCATTTAAAGCTATAGATAAATCGTTAAAATATTAGACAAAATTAATGAAAAAGAGGTGATTACTGATTATTGCCGCATGGAAATCACATGGTTGTAAGTAACAACTTACCGCTTTTACATGAAAACGAATTTAGGATTATAATAAAATATAATAAAAATCACATTGGTTCCACAATAGTGGAATGTATGGAACGCAGTAATCCAGTTTTTGCCAAACACGATACATAAGAACGGTTTAAATATACCCAAAATTGTAGGAATTATAGGAAAATTAATTAACCGTTGCATTTATATTTAGAAAGATATGCCACTTTAAAGTATACTTTAGTATAAAATATGCAAATATAGAATAAATTTTAGTAACTATTATTCATTAAGGCAGTAGAAAACGTATAAAAGTTAATAATTTTCAGTTTTTGGTTTTAAAGAATAAAGAAAATTATAAATTGTAGCAAATAGTTTATGGCTTCATCTTTCATTCAATACTGAAATTTCCTGCCAGAAAGACTCAAAAAATATTTACAGTAGGTTTTAATAAAAATCGCAAAATGTCGCTTAAAACCCTGTGGTTCTCATGCGACATTATAACGCCAACATAAAACTTTAAATAATAAAATAATTGGAGAAGCGTCTTTTACAATATGTAACAATGGATGATACATAGGCAAAAATATTTTAAATATAGAGGGTGGCGTAATAGTTCGTCGTAATTTGATATCTCGAGTTCTACGATAGCTAGAAATTAAAATACAAGTAAACTGGATAAAAAAATCTATAACCGGAAATTACTTTTGAATATACAGGGCGAGCAAAGACGAAATTACAGAATCAAGTGCCTTTTTTTTTAATGGAATGCTATGTATATCAGTACACTTTTTGAAGCCTCATCTAGACTCTATTAATTCCTATATTATTATTGACTACCTATCTCCCAACCACTTGGATGTCTTGAATTTTTTTTGTTCAAATAATGCCATGCAGATGCATACTGAAAAAATTAGCAAACTCACATATGGGTTTTAAGGAAAACTTATGTGAATATTAGTTACGAGATATCTAATTAATGTTTTTGAATAATTTTTACTTCCTAAAAATGTCTATGGTGGCCAAAATTTATTTTTCAATTAAGAACTTTCTAAATTGAATTTTCTCAATTTTTTCAAATGGAATTTTTTAACGATGTGTTGTAGAATGAAAAACGAACAGTTTTTGTAAGCAATTCCCTATGGCTAATGGCAACCATTTTCGTTTTAGTGAGAAATAAGTAAAAATTCAAGGATAAACTTAAAAAATAGAGCTTTCTTCAAATAATTCATTAGAAAAAATTATAATAATTGCTCCACATGAAATGAGGCCATTTAGTGGTACCATTTCTTCCAATCCATTGAAGTGGAGAAATAGTATTTAACTAGTCCCTTATTGTAATAATAGTTCTTTTTAATTTTTTTGCTATTTTCGCTAATCGACAAGCAATAAAACCTCAATTTAGTATAAATTGTCTTGTACAAACAAACATTTATCGCACTTATTGGTCGTCAGTTATCATTTGTGTTAAATTTAAAATAATTATAGTTTTACAAAATGAATTTTAATAAAGCCGAACTTGTTGACATTACTTTTTCTTTGGGCGAATCAGACAAAAATTGTTTACTTGTCAATAGAATTTATAAGCAAAGTTATCCTGAGAGAAGGATAGCAGCTTCCAAAACCTTATCGATAGATTTGTGCAAACTGGAAATTCCGAGTATAAAAAAAACTGAAAGAATGAAACGTGTTGTGAACGAAGAAAATGATTTTTCTGTGATACTGGCAACGGTTGAGAATCCCCATATTAGCTAGAGAGAAATGAGCTTATTAGTAGGAATCTTACAAACAAATAAGTTTCATGCACCAGGAACTATCTGATGATTTTCAAAGGCTTCTACAGTTTCGTAATTAGGCCAAAGATAAAATGGAAGATGTCACCTTCTTTAGTAATGTTTTATTCACTGATGAGTCAACTTTTCATAAAAAATTTATTTGTTAATAGGCACAATTTACATTATTATGCTTCGGAAAATCCTCACTTTTTTAGGCAAATTGATAACCAGCACAGATGGTCTATAAACGTTTGGGGAGGAATTATTGGAGAACATGTAATAGGGCCACATTTCTTTGATGGTACATTGACTGGAGCTATTTATCTTCATTTTTTTGGAAAACTGTCTGCCACAATTATTGGTAAATCTCCCTGGAAGAATTCGAAATAGGATGTGGTTTCAGCAAGATGGTGCTCCACCGCATTATTTAAATGTAATTAGAGACCACTTAAATAATACCTACATACTTCAATGGATTAGAAGAAATGGACCCACTAAATGGCCTGTTAGATCACCAGATCTTATAAAATTGGGTTTCTTTTTATGGGATACGTGAAGGAAATTGTTTATAAAGACACACCAAAAACAGTACAAAATATGAAGGAAAGGATAATAACTGCTTTTAGATCTATCACACCGGCAATTTTAGGAACAGTAGAAACCTCATTTCAAAACTGCATAGAGACGTGTGTGAATCAAAATGGGTAACATGTGGGGCACTTATTATAATTTTTTCTAATGAATTATTTGAAGAAACCTCTATTTTTAAGTTTACTCTTGAATTTTGTACCTATTGCTCAATAAAACGAAAATGGTTGCAATTAACCGCAGAGAAGTACTTACAAAATATGTTCGTTTTTCATTTCCACATCACATCGTCAAAAAATATACAGGATGTTCCATTTGAAAAAAATTGAGAAATTACAATTTAAATAGTTCTTAATTGAAAATAATTTTTGGCCACCCTGTATATTTTTAGGAAGTATAAATGATTGAAAACATTAATTAGATGTCTGGTAATTAGTATTCGCATAAGTTTTTCTTAAAACCCATAATTGTGACTGGTGATTTTTTCAACACGCATCTGCAGATAGCATTATTTCAACAAAAAAATTCATTACATCCAAGATGTTGGAAGATTCAAATCATTGTTAGCTATTCCATAAGATACTTACTGGTCCATCTTGTAACATACAATTATTAATAAAGCTAATTTCGAGAAATTCTATTACAGAAAAAAAAATCTTATATCAATACAATTGTAATTTTTTTTCCAAATTTATTATAATTCTTTCAATTTATATTACTAATAATTAAGGGAATTATTTCGTCACCACCAAATTACAAAAAAATTTTTCATCAACCTGCTCTTTATCGTGCTCCAATGGAAACAATTCACGTTATTGTTGCACTTCCATTGTTTCCGCACCAAATAGGAAATCTGTATTAGCTACTTGGGATTTCAGGGCTTTTTAAGCTGAATTGGCAACGATAATCGAAATCCCGTAAATCGTAGATTATAGACCTATATATTGTATGTTGTTTGTGTGCATTGCTTTTCAACCACAAAATGGGAAAATCATTGTATGTATTCACACTACACACATGTACAGCATGGGCAAATTTCGATGTTTTCATAGAGTAACATGGTAACTGTAAGAGAGTTATGAAAAGACAAATTTTACAATCTTGAAATACTTTTCTCTGTAAAATACGGTGGCGTCGAGAAAATAAAAAAAAAGATGCAATTTCGAGTTATGGCATAAAGTTATATTTTTTTTAATAGGAATTATAATTGGCTATAGTTTAGTTAAAAAGGGAAATTTTTTTCTTTTAAACTATATATCATATGTGGGGTCGCTTTTGATGTGTAAGTATTTGATAGCGAAAATAATCTATTTCTAGAAGGCGTGTGTCATCTATGAAAATGTTTATCCGTTTGTCAGTAAACTGTATGTTCATATTTTTGTTTCCGTCATAATTACACCCCATTTAATCGTAAAAGTGAAGATATCTTACGAAAATTACGAGAAATATGATATGCTAGAATGTTTTATTCAAAGTACCTAATAACAATAATTGTGATATTGTGATATAATCGAAATATTTTTCAATCGCTATCCAGAAAGAAGACAACCTAATAAAGCTATTTTTAAGAGGTTAACAGAAAATATCATTAATTATGGGTCCTTCAACAAGCCAAGAACAAAAAATTACAACACTAATGATGTTGAAGAAACTTCTATAACTGTAATTGGAAAGGCGGTTGCAAATCCTTCAACTTCAAGTCGTCAAATTGAAGCTGTTTCTGGCATTTCAAGACGTCGAGCTTTGGGTATTTTGAAGCCACACAAATTCAGGCCTTATACAATAAGGAAACAACATCACCTGCAACCAACTGATCTTCAGCGACGATTGGAATTTTGCATATGCTATCATCAAAAAAGTCAACAAGATCCATTCTTCTCTAGAAATGTAGTTTGAACAAATGAAGTCTACATTAGCAGTGCAGGAATTTTCAACAGGCATAACGAGCACCATTGGTCTGATATGAACCCTCACCGTACCGTTGACGTGTGATCTCAGGAACGCTTTGGTTTTAGTGTTTGGTGTGTTCTACGTGGCAATCGTGTTTTAACAATATCAAGAAAATCTTAATTACCAACGGTACTACAAAATATTAAACCAGAAGATTATTGAGAAATTTATGGACAATCTACCGTTGAGGCAAGAAATCAGTTCTTCCAATAAGATGGTGCGCCACCTCATAAAATCAGGACTGTTTTATAATTATTAAATACCAATTTTGGAAATAACTGGATGGGAAGTAACGAACCAGTGAGGTGGCCTCCACGATCACCTGACTTAACACCACTGCATTTTTTTGGGGCCATATTAAAGACAAATTATACAAGGAAACCAGGACCGGCATAAATGAACTCAGACAAAATTTTATAGACTGTGTAAATTCCATTTCAAATCTTCATATTTATAATGCAGTTCAGAGTGTAATTTATGTATCGACCAAAAAATTTCCTTTTTAACTAAACCATAGCCAACTATAATTCCCATTTAAAAAAATACAACTTTATGCTATAAGTAACTCGAAATTGCACATTTTTTTAAATTTTCTCGACGTCCCTGTATTATACCGAAAAAAAGTGCCTCAAGAATGTAAAAGTTGTTTCTTCATAACTTTCCGAACAACCAAGATATTGGCATGTGTCTAAAAGTAAAAAAAATCGACCTTTTGTTGTTAATTCGAAAACAAAAGACGATAACAAAGTTTTGTATTCGCCAGTGAATTTGTCTCAAAAGAGAGATCAAGAATGTGTTTTTTTTTTTGTATCTCTTACAGCTACCGAGTTACTCTATACAAACATCGAAATTTGTCCACTCTGTAAAGGGTGCAATTATGTTAAAACATAGATGTTTGTTTTAAGAAATTTATTTCGCACTGGAATCACTCGATATATTTTTGTATTCCTCACTTTTTTCTTATTACGAGTATTATGTTTTGGTTTATCTCTGAGTAACGATATTATGCACTATGTATATTTATATCTCTCTTGATAGAATGTATTGTTCAAAACGTCTGCAGTTTGCCATCGCATGTAGCTGCTAAAATTGAGCGATTTAGTCTGCATATACGTTTGTACAAGAAAAATGAACATTCCACATCTACCGAGGTTAATGGTGTAAAATCTAAATAGTTCACATAGGCAAGCACTGACAAGTCAGATAATTTTCACAAATTTTACACATTGTCTTGTATCCCAGGTTTCTGTGTAAAACATTTTTTAATTTATTGTCTATAGCACGACATTTCCTGTTTGATAGAGACAAAGCCTTTTCAACACTCAGAATTCTTAGTAGGTATAACATTTAACAACCTTATTACACTGAAACTCAGTTGATTCATTCACTGTTCCCCACAAAAATTTATTTCGTACGTCCTTTATATTCTCCAAAACATTTTTATACACACTTGGTAGATATGTTTTACGAAATGTATGGCTATTAGGTTAAGGAAAACTACATGCACAGAACATGACACACAAATCATAAAAAAAATCCCCTTTAAATGTCTTTCACAATCACGCCGTGTGTTAAATACGCAATGTCGATTGCATGAAGTACACAGAACATGTGAACCATCTCTGTTGTTTTAAAAAAATTACATTTTATTTGCTTCGTATTTATGCATTTCTAGAAAAAAATAATAAAATAATTATTCAGCCATACATAAGCATCCTTTCAAACCTAACGTGATAAAAATTATAAATACCACAAGATAGATTTATTGGGGTTCAAAATAAAACAAAGAAGGTTTAGTGCCATATCCCCCAAAAAGGAAACAATTATACAGCTACGGACACGTGTTTCGGAGTTATTGCCCCTCATCAGCGTAGCGTAGCTAAATTATAAATACCTATAGTTTTTATACGTCATATTGTCATTCTTATATGAATGCGCTAGTATACAAGTTTTAGGTAGATAATAATTCAAACACATCCAATATATGTTAGGTTTAACGGGATGCTTACGTAACACCCAATAATAATTTTTTATTTTTTCTAGAAATTCTTGTTGTTGTCACCGTAGTTTTCAATCATTTTTCGTAGTTTATGCCTAAACGATAGTAACTGCTCCATTTTTAAAAGTGTTTTATGCGAGAGACAATTAAACCCACACAATTATCCGCTCTCCCGTTGCTAAAATAACTAGGGGACACCGGCGAAATTGCCAAGCTGCATATAATTTTAGATGGCAGAGTCCTGAATACTCGGACAATGCTGCGACTCTCTGACTCGATCCCGGTTCCACTGGTTGCATTGCATATAATGCATATGTTACAGGTATATTAATGTTTATTAATAAAAATTCATCTAGTGTGTTTACACCAGATGAATTTTTATGAGGGGTGTTTATTAATAATTATATTTGTTTTATAAGTGCCGAAAATGAAAAATATAATACAAATTCGGCCCTTGATTATAATGGTATGAGTATACACCTGAAACACTAAAATGCTAATTATTTCAAAACTACATTTTTTTAACTATGCCCTTTTGCATACGTAGCAGTGAAACACAATTTGCAATGAGTAAAGGATTTTTGAAGCCTACATCTCTATATTTAGTACATATCCGCCATGCGTACACAACCAGGTCACCCTTTGAATTGATCTTCAATGTTTAAAGCCTGCCACTCACATTCCAACGCCGCAGTACATTTTTGTCGAATGCGACTGCAGTACAATGTTGTTGAAAATCGGATGGGAACACACACGTAACGATTTTGCAGTACCAGTTTTGCATTCAAGCGATAAACATGTCAGATGAAAATATACTTTCAGCTGCTCTTGTATAACCGAAAATAAAAGAAAAAAAATACAAGAAACGCAGTTGGTGATGCAAAAATGAATTACTGAAAAGACATACATACAGTCACGTTAATTTGGTCGCATTCAACTAAATCGTACTAGGGCTTTGGAACGTGAGTATGGTGAGCTTAAGTATACAACGCCGACGTAAATAACTATACTCTATTCACTTTAACTTTGCAGTGTTAGGCAGGATATAAATTTTTGGTGCAGACGGCAGGCAGATGTACACATGTGGAAATTTCCTATAGCGGTTTATTTTCATGTTTTTATTTTATTATAAGCATTGGTCGCATTTTGACGTTTCACTCACTTAAGTCCAACCCGTCACTAAAAAGTTAAACTGAATAGAGTTTAGTCGAAGTCCTCTGCTCCTATGACTGTGCCGGCAGGTGAGAATCTCTACTAGTTAGATACGCTAATCACTGAGCCACCGCAGCGTTTCTCATCAACATGTTTATGTCTAAGAAAATAACATAAATAAGTACACGACAGAATCAAGTTACGAATTTAAATTTAATATTAAATCAATAAGGGTGTTGCCAACTTATAGTCATATAAATATCTGTGTCAGATTTGAAAGATTTACCAAGAGACGTTTAACCGAGGTTTAACTAAAACCAATCTCTCTCTCCCTCTCTCTCTCTTCCCTGTCTCGCCCCCTTCTCACTCTCTCTCTCTCTCTCTAAATCTAAATCTATATTTGTATTAGGAAACAATGTTTTAAAATTTGTAATTTTTATTTTTTTTTTATTTTTATTACCCATACATGAAGGATGCATTTTAAACATCCTGTATATAATAATGTGAACATGTGAAACTGACGTTTGTCAATCATAGTAAATAAATAATAGGTAAACGGGAAGGAGAAATTCTGTGTATATTTATCCTTGCACTGGCATACTTTGCAATATCTTATTTTGCTATTAATCACCTTGCCCTCTTTCTCTACGGCAACTGCGAGCCGCATATTAAAAATTCATTATACAGCCATTTATTACCAGACTGTTGGTGATGGCCGCAATTCAAGTAACGATTTTCGTTCTGAATTCTTATTTACTTAGGCGAACTCTGTGGAACATAAAACGAAAACAAGCCGCATTTAATTCGCCATTAAAAATTAATAAAGCCCGCTTTAGCTGAATATTGTTTCTGTGTTTAATTGCTGGTAGAAATATTGCTTTTTAATTGGAATTTGCTCGAATCTGGTAAACTTAACAAAGTGATCATCTTGAAATGATTTTCATATTTTGATGGATAAATTATAGAAAATATCTGTGGAACTAATTATTCCATTCCTTATATCCGCTTGCTATATGTACCTATCTTATTAATTTTGACGGATATAGTCAGAGTATTAGGTGTGAATCCTCATAAAAAATTGAATTGTGAGTTACATGTGTTGAAGTTTGGCCTTCACTTGAACAGTATTTATTGGGGGACTAAAAACAATACGAGGGTAAGAGTCTAAGTGAACTCTTTCATAAACCACTGCAAAACCAGATTAATTTTTTGGAATTTTGTTGAGCATAAAATTTAGTGGCGGGTAGTGAAATTTAAGTCGTTAGTATTCGTTAGGTAAGGTGTTGTACAGACCTCCTCAAAAGTGAGGAAGTTTATACAAATATCTCAGAAAAAGTTGTTTATATGTGTTTTACAAATAAAGCATAGAAGTATTCTTTTCAAATTTATTTCAAAAAAAAAATCAGTTTGGAATCGAAAAGAATGTTTTTTACTTTTTTTCTCTAAGACCAAAAAGAATTTCGAATATGACGCAATAACATAAATTGAAGTTAATTAAAACCTTTATAAGAAAACATTAACACAGTTTATGTACAGGGTGAGGTAAAAAAATATTCAAGAAAATTAATTTTCTTTTCGTAACAATTTTTATTTTTTTTTAAATCTCCCTGTATGTATGTTTAAAGGCTTTAAAAACATCTACAATTTGATGTATCCAACATGGTCGTCGCTTAAAAAATCTGAAAGTTACGAGTCTGGGGAGTTTTAAGTGGCACACCCTGTATATGGATCTGGAAGTTACTATTCTTAACGCTAATATAGGCAAGACGAAACTTCCCAGGTTCATGAAAAATTCATAATGGAGTGTCTAGGTAGGGGCACGTACTAATATTTCTCATATTTTTCGTCAACAGTATAATCCACAGTAAATTGAAAACAAATTGTTCCGTCAAGAAAACCTGATTTGTTTGTTTGTGAGGGGAATATAGTATTTGATTTAAAAGTAAAAGGAGTTTGCACTTTCTACCAGTCTATTTACTGGTATCCTACTAATATTTCCATAATTAACTAAAAGTCTTTTTGTTTCATATTGTATGGTAAATCCTTGCTTACGCTATTAATTTCAGGCCAGTACGTGCTTACTATAGTATCAGAGCTGGTAAAAGGTTGCTAGGGAACTTACCGGACTCTTTTCTTATTAACAGAATAAAATGTCAAAGCGTAACTTTTTTGACAAATTTAATTAAAACAAAATATATACCTTCCAGCAGATTTCGTGAAATTCAGTTTTTCCGTTTTTTCCACAGATTTCAGTAAAATTCTATTAGAAAGGTCACAATATTTGTTAGTTTTTATTTTCGACATTTCATATGACAAATTCAAATAAACAAATCAACAAATAAAAGTCATATACCGTTGCTATGCATAAAAGCAGGTAATACAACTTTAATTAAATCGCGGAACATCGATGCTCAATATGAAATAAAATGTGATAGGACTTTAGTTAAATCGTGGAATATCAAAAGAACAGTATGAAATAAAATGTACGTTATACATCCGTTAAGTGATTATTACAGACTCGTTTAGAAAGGTAGGTATTTGTTTCCAGTACCGGTTTTATGCAGACATAATTTATACTCTAAACACCTACCAAAACATTCTCAAACAACAGAAAAATGGAAATGAATACAACATGGGAAAGTAAATTTATTTTCATTTTAAAATGTTAATACGTAAATTAGTTCTATCGGAAAACGTACCATATTAAAAAAGAAAACGTATTAGTTTCTTTTATAATTTACAATTTATTATATATACAGAAAATTCACAATCACTTCTAATATGACGACAAATTCTACTATTAACGAATCGCCTCGAAAATAATCGAGCACGTTCGGTCGCTTTGTAGTCAATCATAAACTGGACATACATGGCCCAGCGTTTTGACCATCACGTAGTATTAAGCTCTGTCTAGTTATTTATGGTTGAAGGAGAAAACCAATGAATTATAAAACATAGTGTTTAATTTAGTATGAAGAAAATCCTTATTGTTTTAATCTTAAGTTGATTTTGAGCTTTTTTAATAAAATTAATGGTAATAATTGGTGTCCCGAAATGAAACGCCATCCTTAAACCTCAGATAGGGAATATTGTCCTGAGTAAAACATATCTAACGGACATAGGTTCCGAAATGCTTCCTAAGGGAGTTACATCGCTTTGAAGATGGTGTACATAAAATTAAATTTAATTTTTTATTTTCTAAACTATATGAGATACAATTTTGAATTTCGGTAGTTAAGTTACAACCAACAAGAGCTATAATGGAGAACTAGTGGCCAATTCGAATTTTAACCAGGGGCATGCAATAATTAACCCCGATTTCTATTCAAGTAAATTTTTTAGCGTTTAGGCATTGAGTTATGATTTTAGTGTTTTTGGCACAAAAACGTGTCTTGGTAAAAATTCCTTAAAGTAACAGTTTTCAAGGAAAAAATAAAAATAATACGTGTTACCGAAATGTACAGGATGATTTTGTAAAAATTCACACCCTCCTAATTTTGTTGAAAAAACGGAACATAAGAATTATTATAGGACCTTTTATATAGATTTCGAAAATCATATTAGAAAAACCATGTTCACATAAAATGGCTACAGTTATTAATTAATTTTTTTTAATTGAATACCCTGTGTATTTTTATGTTTAAACAGAACGCTTTCTCATGAATGCAGTGATTCCCTAAATCACTTGATAGGTATATTTCTAATACTAAGGGAGATTTGAGGGAAAATTTGTGTCCATACCACCACCGTTAACTTTGTTATTTTTGACTATGTACGGAAAATGGGAAATACGATTTATTAAAAATATCGTCAGTTAGCTTGGTAATACATTTTCCTTTAGTTAATAATATTCGCATTTGTTTTGTTAAGTTTTTCGTTAGAAATATAAATTATTTTCTTTTGATGTTATAAACTGTATTTTTTTCATTTAGCGGCTGTAACTCCCTTAGGAAACATTTCCAATGTTCATTAGACATTTTTTACTCACGACATCATTCCCTACCTGCTGTTTCAGTATGGCCGTTTTATTTCGGGACACCCTGTTTATGATTTAAATGTCAAATTAGATGTTAAAAATCCAAAATTTTTTACTTCATTTACCAGTTCAATTTTATTATTATTTAAAGAGTTGTTTATGTTATTAATAATAAAATTTCTATCAGTCTTTTTACAAAATAAAATAGCAAGAGGATTAATTATCAAACAATGGTTAATGAATAGTTTTTAAATATTTTCAAGATCTGTATTAAGATTATTAATTGATTGCTCTAAGTTTTGATTAAGTTTTAAATAAATTTGGGTATCAGCATAAAAATTATATATTATTTTAATCATTTATTTAACTTCGGTCTATTTCCGCTACCAGGGCCAATCGCCTGCGCCAAGAGACGAGCCACCCTCAACCTGGAAATTTTACCGAATCTCATTTCTGTCGAAGAGTATGGATTTTTGACTTGCCTAACATTTAACAGACAAGGAACCAACTGCTTTACATCCCGGTGTATGCTTTTTATCTGTATAAATAGAGCAAGAAAAAATTTGCAAAGGGGGTCCCTGACAATTTGGCTTTTTCTAGCCTGAAAATGACTTTTTGATTACTGAAAATACTTTTTTCAATCAGTTTTGATGCAAAAATAAAATTGGTTTTTTTGCTGATTTGTCCTTGCAAAAATCCTTTTCGAGGCACGTGTGACTAACATCGTTTAAAATTTATTTGATACAAATGCTGAAATTTGGCTTTTACTATTTTAAAATTTTGTAGGGCCTCTCGGGGTGCAATCAAATCGTTCAGATCTGTTTGTAATTGTTGTTTATGAATTTATTTATGAGTTCTGGTCATTTTACTTCTTCGAATGCATGGTGATGCCTGCCGTCGCATTTATACTGCGGAGCAGTTTTTTAATGAAAATTAATTTTACTGTTTTGGCTTTTAAAAATCGGAGAATTGAGATAAAGAATTGCGGTTTAAAGTTTTTATATGGTTTTTTATTCTTTACCTAATTCGCTGAAAAAAAAAAAAGTAAAGTGACATTTTGTACTTTGACCCCTTGTAATTTCTGTCTCGTGCATTTTTTTAATGTTTCTTCTGGCTGAGAGCCTCTTATGTGATATGGGTGATTTTTTGATATTATTTTTTCGAATTTTATAAATTTTTGTAAAATTTTGATTCTACAACATTTCACCTAAGTTACCATCAAATTACTGATTGCGACTACCGTTGCTTAACTTTCGTGTCGGATACGAGTATTGTTAAGTGAGATACACGTTCGCCCCCACAATGATATTTGCAAAACTTAATTTCTGATTCAAAAGTAAATGTAAAAAGTTTGAGCACTGTCACTAATACCTAATAGTCGGAGAGCTGGCGTCCAAAATGTGCAAGAGTTTTCTCAAAGCTAATTTTTTGAGATTAGGTTACTTTTTAGTGATGGAAAGTAACTGTAGAGTCAGCACTTCCAGTACCGGGACACCTGGTGCTGGAACGCTCGCAAAGGTGTAATATTAATTAACGTCTCTAAACTATTTTCTCAAAGCTCAAGATTTATAAAGAACGAGCAAATATAATATAAAACAAGAATCCAACAGTCAGACAGCAAAATATAGGGACACGTGGCGTCAGCGCTACTTCATACCTGCCAAAAAAATGACGCGTGTCAAAGTGATTTCTCAAAGCTGAAATTCTCCAAAACATTAATTAAAACTATAAAGTTAATAAAGGAGACAGTCAGACTCATTTATAATAGGACCACGTCAGTCAGCAGTCTATAGATGTGAGAACGGTAACTGCGCGCATTAGTACGCCTTTTCTCAATACATATCGTTTATTTTATAACTCAATGGAATGTGGGTTACCAGGGCCGGCCCGATGGGCAGGCGAGCCAGGCGGTCACCTGGGGTGCTGAATCTTGGGGGCGCTGACTTGCCGCAAGTCGGTTGTAGTTTCTGAATAATTAAATTTAAATTTTAATCAAAAGCACGCACTCCAAATAAGTCCGCACCTGCCCGCCTATCGGTAAGCGTGCTGTATGATAACAGAAAATCAAAGTAATACCGGCCGGCGGAGTACAAAGTGTTGGCGTGGCTATGATGTTTACGTTTTATCGTTTTTATATAGAGCGCCGACTGCCGGTCGTCTTTGACCCAGTTCTGAATTTTCTGTATTTAATTTTATTATTTATTCTCTAACTAAAAACAAAGAATAAACTACTCTTTGCTAAAGAAGCGAATTGTTGAAATCAGTCTATTATATTAATATTATTACTATAACAGTATAGTACGATACGCGTTTAAGTTTCCAGTGCTTCAGTTAGCATATTACTATATGTATAATAGATATAACATATCGTGTCATCTTTTATTGCAGCTTACCAGCTTGTACTAGCTTTCTTCGGACTTTGTATATTAGTTATTAAAAACTAAATTTGCGTTGTGTATTGTGTTTGTTGACGTTATAATATTGACATAATTCAAAAAATAATAATGTCTTCAAAATGGTCTGGGGCGCAAAATCGTAAAAGAAAAATGGTAGCTCTGAAAGAAGCTGAAAAAAGTTCGGCATTTATGTCAAAGTTTGTAAAAATTTCGACGTCTTCGTCTTCGAATGAACCACAAATAAATTTTAGTGAAAGCGAAAGTGAAGTCAGTCAGGTGTTTGAAAATTTTAAGGGCGGTGAAGAATGTGTAATGGTGCAGGTACTTAAAGACGAAATAACCAAAGGAAATGAAAATGATAATACACCGATGTTATGACTATTCAGATATAGGAAATTGGCCAAGATTTTTAACTGTTTCAGCTCGAGATGAAATAGTTATACAAATACAAAGGGCTGCGTATATATCGAACATTTGGAGTCATGCTGATGAAAAAGTGCCCACTGCAATGATTCCAGAGGAAAACGGTTGGCAGTTGATCGACGGCCGATATGATTTCAGTTGGTACGAAGATGATCAGCTACCTAATTTTATTTCTGACGTTTCGATTCAACCGGATGATACACCTGCAGGTAATTTTTGCCAGTCGACTCGCAAATGTGATTCAAAACCTTACTTATTAATGTAATGTATTGTTTAACGCTGAATTTTTGATTTGTACACAGATTCGGAATCAACCACCACTGATGACGCCGAAGAATATGGTGCAATCGCGTTTTATTCTGATGAAGATAGTGGCGAAGAACACGACGACGGCAATGATTCTGACGATTAGATGTTTTTTCTTTCAGTGAATCAATGATTCTTTTTTTTCTGTTATAAAATAATTAAAATTATTTTTTCTTGTATAAAATAACTGATATCTACATAATAACTGATATATAACAATTACAATTATTAAGAAATAATTAAAATTATTTTTTTATATAAAATAAATGATGTATTCAGCAAAGGCGTACTAATGTTACCGTTCTCACATCTATCGACTGCTGACTGACGTGGTCCTATTATAAATGAGTCTGACTGTCTCCTTTATTAACTTTATAGTTTTAATTAATGTTTTGGAGAATTTCAGCTTTGAGAAATCACTTTGACACCCGTCATTTTTTTGACAGGTATGAAGTAGTGCTGACGCCACGTGTCGCTATATTTTGCTGTCTGACTGTTGGATTCTTGTTTTATATTATATTTGCTCGTTTTCTATAAATTTTGAGCTTTGAGAAAACAGTTTAGAGACGTTAATTAATATTACACCTTTGCGAGCGTCCCAGCGCCAGGTGTCCCGGTACCGGAAGTGCTGACTCTACAGTTATTTTCCATCACTAAAAAGTAACCTAATCTCAAAAAATTAGCTTTGAGAAAACTCTTGCACATTTTGGACGCCAGCTCTTGGACTATAAGTGGTTTGGAATGGCAATAATAATTTCATAATCAAATGTGTCGATTGCATTACTAAAATCTAACAGAACTAACTATAATCGTTATCTCATCATCGTCAGTAGCACAGATTATATCATCGGTTATATTTAGTAAAGCAGCGGTACAATGGTAATAATTAATCATGGTTTTCTAGTTAGGTATGAGAGTTGCATTAAACCATTAAAAAAAAGAAATGTCAAGAATTGATATACATATTGCGAAATAAGTAAACCGTGCGTAGTAAGTTTAAATAACCGGGGGGTGCTATTATCTATGTCTGCTTTCGGCCACGGAGCAAGCTGGTTGGCTTATAATATTAACGTGATGATACATCATTTTAATACAATTGAGCTTTGCTGTTTAGTCCCACATCACACAAGTACCACATGGATATCACGGCCCTCCAGTAATTTAAAAGCGACGAAACTATACATTATCTCTGTCTGTGGGAAGGTTTTCCTCCCACTTGCACATTTTATTGTTTCATACCGGGATTTCGACATTCCCATTCTGCGTGTTTACAGTAGTACATTTTTTATCATATTAGCATGCATTTTTAGAATATTTAAAAGGAGTGAAGAAATCAAGCAATTTAATTGTAAATTTTGATATAAAATGCTAGTTGTATAGTTAAAAAATACAATACGCTGTCTATTATAATATACGTTATTACATGCAGCTAAAAGTCAATTTAGTTGAGGAAAAACCGTACTTCAGTAACTATACAATATACAATAATAAAACTAGCATATATGTTTTGTCAACTTTTTGGAAACTAGAAATGGCCACAGTTCTCATGGGACACATGGAAATTTTAGCTTGAATTCCACTGAAAAAATATATATAATGTAAACGGGATTTTATGCAGATTGCGAAACAAGATATTTCCTCAATTTGTCCTAGATTTGACCTCATCTAAATTGGCTATAATATATTGTGCAGGCAAGAAAGAAAGCGGTGGTTGAGACCATGGATAACTGAAAGTATCACCTCCATAAATTTAAACAGAATGAGAATCGCTTTAAAACTATGACTCAGAAAGCCGCAAGAATTTCATAGGTTACTACGGAGGAAGTTTTGAATTTAAACAGGGTTGTTATATAGAAGCAATTTCTTTCAGAACTTCGATATCAGCAGACAAGCTTATCATAATTAATCTTAAAACGTATTTCCAAATAAAGTAAGATATACAAGGTGTAAAACATCTTAAGCCAATTACTAAAAATTTACTTGGTTACCTTGATAAATGCTGTCTGTGTTTTCTCAAAAACACAGACATACACCATACCAAAATTTCATCTTCGCCCGACCACCGTACAGCGCTTTTAAAAAAAAATCAATTCTTACACCTTTGGAGCAACCAAGAAATTTTTTCACCAAAAACTTTATTCTATTTTGCGAATTTCGTACCATATAGCTACACAGCTATCTATAACAGTTTCAAAAGTACCTCGATGCTGAAATTTACACTATATCTTCCATGTATATATTGTTTAAAAAATTTCGAATGGTAAAAAAAATATTGGAAAATGTTGTGGTTGTAATGTAAACAAAAAAAATTACTTTTCATGGACAACATTTTTGGATATGATGAAATGATGGTTATTATTCACGAGAGTGAGGTTCATCTTCCATCAGTAAATCACCCCAGTGAACAATAGCCATTACATGAGAATAGAATACTATACTTTATCCGCGAATATTAGTAACAGTTTTTGATAAAATATTGCAATAAAAATTCTGACACACTTTGATGTTTCAAATCAAATAGCAATTTTACGCTTTGATTGATATATCATAGTATTATCTATGAAATTTTAGTAAAAAATTTCAGAACCAGTGAATAATGAAATTATTATTTACTGGAGTGAATAATAGATAACATTATCCTTGAAGAAACACATATGCATATAATGGATACATTAATTAATAGTTGTGGATAAATATTTTTTGTGCCTTTTTGAAATCCTGGACGACATTGTTCCCTTCAAATTTTAATCCGCATATTGTAGGTATTTTTCTTCGAGTTCAGGCCCCATGATCCAATTTGGATCTCTAGATTCCTAATTGATAGAATTACATCTGTATCTAAGATTATAATTAAAATAACGATTTGATTAAAAATGTAATATGACTCAACGATAATGATAATATGATATTTATACGTGTTCGATTACATTGTATTGCAGTTTCCACCACAATTATTTTAAAAATGGCAGTATATTTGTTACCAAAACCACAGAGCTTATTTTGTATGTATCCCTTACAAAGAATAAAAATAAATCAACAGAACGCAGCGGCTTGAATAAAACGAATGTTTGCGAAATTTAGATTCGATCCCGGATGTGCCGATATTAAGCAATTCCTTAGAACCTCTTTCATATTTTCCAGATATATTTTGGGTATAACGTACTGATTTAGAATATATTTTTGCTGGATTGGAAGATGTTTCGGCATGTGTTTACGATACAAAATGTTTGCTGACTTCGGATGACTTACTTCTTAAGACCCCCACCACTATTTATTGTATTCGAATAGAATGAAACGTGGCCTAAGGTTGTAAACTTTTGATTTCACCATCCTAGGGTAAATATATACAAGGTAATTTTAAGGAATATAAAAACAGTTTTTGTATGAAATCCGTACAATGGTTTTGGGATTTCAATCTGTTTTATACAAAATTTTACATGAGCTGAATAAGAAATGAAATTAGTAATAAGTAAATGTTTAAGATTTATCAGGCGTAAAACTTGTGCCTCAGTGAATGCCTCTATATTTCGAATTAACTGAATTATTTTAATATAATATATAATATAAAAAAATAATGAGAAAAAAAAGATGCACAGGTTGAACTATGTCCATATACTTATTATAGCGTTTAGACACATATAACACTTATAATAATTAATTATGATTTGTGACGTAACCTTCTTTTCTACACAAGAGCAGAAGTGTCACTTTGACGCCCAAAACTACGGCGGTGCTCACGGTACGGATATCTCGGGCTCCAGTTTCTGTTTAGAGTGCAGAAACACCACTTTACTCTATCGGCGGGACGATAGAGGCCGGCCAACTACAGTGAAGAAACGGATAAGCCAGGGGTCGAGGAAAGGTAACTTACACACTACAGTTAATGAAACGACTCTTATTCAATATATTTACATTTATTCTACACACTAATTACTATTTACACTATATATACATCTTCATATTTACAACTTGTTCTACAAGCGGTCTTTACTATAGGTGAGCGGGCCATAAGCAGACGACGAACGGATACCAGGAGGGGAAGCAAGCGTTAATACAAGCACGCTATGACTATGACTATGACTTACTATGGCTTTTATTTACTATACCTTTATTTACCAAACCTTAATACCTACCTCCGTATCCTGGGCAGCTTCCTTTCTGGAGCGGTCGGAGTCGGCATGTCTGGTAGGTACTGGTGGCAGTAACGTACTCTCTGGACGCTCTAAAAATCCTCAAGCTACTAAACTCTGCCAAAAGCAGAAGTAGGAGGACGCGGTAGTCATGCGCGGAATATTGCAACTACGTCACGTTTTACGGACTTCCGAATTAAATTTAAATACCTATACCTTTATACTCACAACGAGATTACTTACTGGGCTAGTCGGCGTGGTTCTTCAGTCAGCAGCTAGACGGAAACTGATCTGTTTGTTTCCAGTCTCGGGGTCCTTCACGGTGAGGAGGGCACAGGAGTGCCGGAGACAATATGCGCGATTCGCGTTTCGCGATTCACGTACTGTCTGCAGCTCGGCATATTTGGAATGTTTATACAAACGGATCACTACTACCTATCTTATAAATAACAATTATACTATTATTAATGAGCAACTGACAATACCACTATTAATGGCGCGGTATTACAATGTTTAAAATATCTTTTGAATCAGACAAATAGCACCTAGTTACATATTTTAATTCTATAAAATAATCACTTTGTTACAGATTAACACTACAAAAGTAATGTAATAATTTGTGAAAGATATATTCAAAGCAAACGTCATACAAAAAAATTGCAGTTACAGATTCTATGCTGAGTGTTTCTGTATGATCCCATTTTTATAGTGCATGTGTGTAACATTCTGCTTCATAAACTTAACAACGAACATTTTCGGTTCATTTGGAAAAAATATGTACCTAAGTGGCCACTACCTACGAGGGAAAGAGCATGACGTCATGTTTCTCATGTAAAAGAAGAAATTGACAATAACATACGATTTGACAGACGTGATAGAGAACTATTGATAACTGTTGCTGAATATACGGATACAAAAAGCAACAAAGTAAAAAATGTTTTAGTACGCATTTTAATGTCAAATCAACTAACGGTGCCATAGTTAATCGCAAGTAAAAGGTTACAAAAAAAATCAACGCTGACGCAAGTGCGTGTTCTTAAATTCAACATTTTGGTGTGGTGGATTCCGTAGAACCAATTAGATTGCACCAACCATTTAGAATACGTTGCTGAGATCTACCACATCTAAATGTTGAATTTATGAACATGTGGCAATTCAACAGCTAGTAATGCAATCTTTTGAAAAATGGTCGCTTAAGAAGTCTTGTGCTAATTTATTGCACATAACCTATCTGCTTCATACCTTTCACCGTGTGGCAGAAAAAATTCGAACCAGTTATTAGAATCTTTTTTTTGAATCTCCACAACACATTAAAGAATTTTACAAATTGAATCCAGGAATTCCTAAACATCCACAACCAATATTAATAAGATGGGGAAATTGAATTTGTTATCATAAATATTTCCATTCAGTAAAATCTGTAGTTTTCAAATTCGACCCAAAGGAGTTCAGTTATCAAGGAAAGTCAACAATTCACAAGTCGAAGCAGATTTACACACTATACAAGGGAATTACGATGCAAATGCTATTAACCAATTATAAGACAGTTCTGCCTCCTTAGCTCAATCATTTGAAATAGTTAATAATCTTATATGCATACTTCCAACATTGTCTTAACTACTAGCGTCAATTTTAAATACACAAATTTGGAATATTTGGATAAAAACAATATTTTACCAGTACACCAATCTGGATTTAGACCCCAACATTGTTGTACTACAGCTTTACTCTATATTACTGACGATATCTTGAGGACAAATGATGAAGGTAAATTAACTTTACTAGTTTTGCTAGACTATAGCAAGGCCTTTGATTCAATTGATTATCATATAATCGCAGCTATTTTCCATTATTTAGGTCTTAGTAGTCTCCATATAACTATTATGCTCCTATCCTGCCAATAAAATTCAATCTGTTACAATTGAAAACACCATTTCCGAACCAAAGCAGTTGACATTAGGTGTACCTTAGGGATCTACACTTGGCCTGCTGTTGTCTTGTCTCTATACAACTAATTTTCATTACCATTGTAGAATGCACACGTATGCTGACGATACGCTATTATATTTGTCTTTTAATCCCGATGGGTTAAAATTGGCTGTCGAAAACATAAATGCTCAATTAGAATCGATTTTAAAAACTTCCAAAGACCACGCCTTATCTCTTAGCGCAACCAAAATTAAGGTTTTATTATTTGGCACAAATACTTTGTATCAGAAGTATGTCAAAGACGTAAAATTAAAACTAAACAATGTTAATCTTGAAGTAGTTAATGAGGCAAACAATTTGTGATTATGGATGAACAATTTATTTAGATTTAAATTACATGTATCCAAATGTATACAGAAGGGTTATAGCTCTATGCGATTGTTGTATCCTCATAGGTCGTATCTAAGCACGAAAATAAAAAGTATCCTTTGTGAAACGATCGTCTTTTCACAATTTTCTTATTGTTCTACCGTTTACTATTCTTGTTTAAATTCGGCCTATAAGTATAAGATACGAAAAGTTCAGAACCACTGCATTCGTTTCATTTTCGGCATACGAAGATATGACCATATAACGCATAAGCTTAGGAAATACAGTGGCTTAATATGCAAAACTGATTTACTTTACACTCAACAACTTTGTTTCATTCATTTATTCTTAATGACAAACCTAGTTATTTATGTGACAAAATTGTAACTTGTTCAGAAATATATAATGTGAGTATTAGAAATAAGAATACCTTGGCTGTTCCATCAAATAGGACAGCACAGTTCGAGAGATTCTTTACCTTCAACATTTAAAAAATATATAATAGCTTAGAAGATTTTCTAAAAGGTCTAAAGTAGCAGCTTTTAAAAAACATATGCGAGCGATGTTGCTTAGAAAACAAAATAATTAATAAAATAATTCATTTCATCTTATATTCCACCATTACAACAACTTAAAAATAAATATATTGTGTGTCCAGTTAACTTATGTTGTGTTTATTACTTGTTGGAGTTAAATGGATGAGCAGACATCAGTGTTTACACTGTAATCTGAATTTCGCTCCGTGATTTTTTCCTATATATTTATATGTGTCCTTTTTTTATAGTTACTTCATTAAATTTTGATAGGATATAATTATCTGCATAATTTCTATTTTTATAAAATGATAAAAACAAAATGAAAGACATTTATTATTATTATTATTATTATTATTTTCGGAATATCCCATGCCGGACAGTCTTCCCGTGGCCTCCTACGCCTCACGAGAGTCACGTCGGCGCATTAGTGACTGTAGATACCAGAATCCTGTGCCCTAAGCAGACAGAGGTAACCCAGAATGACTGCCTTCTGCAATTGGCCTATCAACCATTCAGCTGATTTTTGGCAGGCCGGTATGGTCTTCAGTTACAAGAGCAGCGTAGGCTTTATCCTTCCGAGTACACCGATAATTAGGATAATCATTTTGACCGAGTTGCCTGGGTACAATACTTGGAGCTCGTACCGGAGATCGCGATATTTGGTCCATTTCTCCTGCTCCTTCAAGCTGATGTTTTTCTCCGCAGGTACCGAGAACTCGATGACATACATCACCTTGAGTTGATGGTCAGGAGCGAGTAGTTCCAGTAAATCCTGCATTTCTAGTTCTCGACAATGGACCCAATATCTCCGGGGACGTAAGGCAGCACGGGAGTCTGATCTACCCTGTACGAGTGTCTTAGATGGTAATATAGCACTCGTAACACCGCGTTATGTCGATGGATGTAGGCCGAAATCGCGTATATGGGGAGTGAACACAATATGTGCATGAGAAATTCCGGCGCCTAACGTCAGGTTCTGCAGTTGATGTCAGGAATCTCTACACGCCACATGCGGCTGCGGTAGACCAAGATGTTAATAACACCATCTTGGCAGACCATAATTGGATCCTCAGTCCTCGACTTAAGCTCGGATGAACTTAGAAAGGCGAGTGTCAGTTTGGTCGATAAACCCAGTGTTTCTATGTTGTTATAGCCGACGTCATGCCGGGGTTTATCAGGTGCTGCCGAAACGGACAATCTAGGATGGATACTTCTGTGAATATTCACCATCTTGCGGGTATCTCTGTCTAATTGACGCAGCTCGTCTACTATCCACTTCACTACTCCAAAGGAATAGAGCGTGACCGAACGGCAAGCATGTTAGTCGCAGACACCTTGTTCTTCCTCCAAAGTTCGGAAGACCAAATCTTTCGGAGATGGTGTCTATATTTGCCGTGGAGAGAATCCTTTATTTGTTTTACATCCTGGATGTGCCTTTGTTGCACACCCAGATATGTATAGGTCTCTCCGGCATCCAGATGTCTTAGGATGCTTCCGTCTGCGCATCTTCAGAGAATTCCCTGGATAGTCCTCTTTTGAGGTGGATGACTACACATTTGTCTAACCCGAACTCCATACCAATTGCCACGTTTTTTCTTCGACCACCCTAAGAGCGTTTTGTATTTCGCGCTTTATGGAGGCATAAAGATTAAGGTCATCTATATAAAATAGGTGGTGACCTTATGCCTCCGGTCGGTGGGTGGTCCGCATTGATATCCGCAGCTTTGGCAAAGCCCAACAGACAACGGCAGCAATGAGATCCAGAAGAGGAGAGGGAATCATCCTGGAAAACTTCTCTCCTAAATGCCACCTGCACTGTCAGGACCCGCTGTGTACTTTATGCTATGGTGAAGCGAGCCTTTCAGAATGATAGCATTTGCTCTATGCATCGCACTACTGGTGCAGGTACCGCAACACATTCGAGTAAGTGCCTTGCGGTCATTAATCCAGGCTATCGATAGATTCCGCTTGTATTGAACAGAATCCTGTGTAACACAGCAGTCTATCAGTAGGCTGTCCTTGCAACCTGCCATGCCCTTCTTGGCACCACGCTGTTCCTGTATCTACTGGAAGACCGGATCAACATACCTTAGTATCCTAGCATACAAAATACGTGTAAATATCTTGTAGCAGGAGTTGAGGCAAGTGATCGATCTATAATTTTTCGGGTCAGTAAGATCCCCCTTTTTGGAGATAAGCACAGTACGTCCCTCGACGAGCCAGTCCAAAATCTGCTGCCCCTCGTTCAACCATGAGTTGAAAACTCATGCCAAACGGCGATAGTGGAAGGAAATTTCTTCCACGATCAGTTGTTAATGCCGTCTGTGTCCGAGGCAGCGAATTTCTTGGTACCAACAATTGCTTGTTGGACTTCCTCCGTACTGATTGCCGGGCACACATTCTGGCTCTTCAAGATGTCTGTGGCACAGAGCCTCGAAGTGTGTGCAATTACTGGAGTGTCGCTATTAAATGGACGCATCGTTTCCCTTCCAGAAGGTTTAGATATCTTCTATAGTCCGCGGCTTATCGACAACACTCTATGGCTCTTGAAAGGGGTGGGAACGATTCGTACGGAACAAACTGTTTTGCTCCATACTCCTCACCCGCTTCTTCAACTTTTTTTTTATAGCCATGAGCGCTCGGATTCTATCTAAAGAGTGCTCCTTGATGATAAGCATCACTCTCAGATTTAGAGTATGATGTTGACGTCTTAATCCGGCTGCTATGCGTCGGATTCTGGGAATAAAAACTCTACCACTTTTCGTGTATTCCACCACACTCTGGATCCGAGAGGAGTGTTGTCTGACCGACTATATTTTGCCTTCAATTTTTTATACACGTCTCTTGGCCTTCTCGACCCCGTTTAAAGTGTTGGTTGATCTATCACGGGGGACCAATTACTTCGCGGAATGGTACGCGGCAGAGTTGACTTGCTAGATGTCTGCATCTTCTGGAAGTTTCTCATCGATGACCGCGTCCATTCTAACCAAGTTTTGTGGCTTTAGGTTAGCTCTCGTGTTAAGGCTAATCCTCGTATTTAAGTTTACATCGGTGAACTCTACAGGATATTCCCCATCAGCTGCTAATTGCCACGGTGAGACTTCGGCTGGCAGTTCTTCCAGCTGACGGGGTACCCTTACGTAACCTGCCCTGAGCAAAAAGGATACTTGATCTCACAGATGTTGCTGAGATAAGGTGCGGTGTTCAGGATGCATGATACACCAGGCATCATGTAACCGCGCCATGTATCCCTTGCGCTCAGGTTTGCTGCTCTCGTAGCAGGTCAACTCCTAGTTCCCTCGTTCATTTAAAGCGACCATGTCCATTGCCATTGTTGTCAACATTGCGACCTTCCGGTGGAGCACCTCCATTCTGTCTCTGACCTCCATCCAGTTGGGGTCGATCGTGAGGAGCTCTTCCTCTGAGAGTAGCTAGAACCAGTTTTAGGGTATCAGGGTGGTTAGCACTGGTACTCCACAGCCGACATTAGTCAGACAGAGATTCCTTTATCTATACGACAAATTTTTCTCTGCCTGTCTAGGGTGCACTACGAGGAGCTTGCCGGTCTTTTGTACCCCAACGAAATTGAATGTATTATTAAATAAAAATCCAGATTTTGCGCAACTACTCTATATTAAGTAGTGCCTAAGTGACGAAAATTCTACAAGAGATCTCCAGCAGTATTATGAATATGCGAATATCACATCTCTAGATGTAATTGGGGGGAGTCAACCTTAACTTTGGACGAAACAAGACATAGTAAGACTGTATAATTATTATCTTTAACTAAATTAGTTATTTTACACTATTACGGTAACGCCACTGCAATTGACACTCATCTTCCAGCTTTACTCGGCAGTGCTTGTCTAAATACTGACACCGATTACTAAACCTAAATTCAGCTCGATATCGTTATAAATATTATCACATATTTAATTATTCCTTTTTGTTTTATGATTTTGGTATTCAATTTAAACATTATTTGTCTAACTTGATAGCAACATTTCTAATTTGTGTGATGGATTTTACAGGTGTGAAGACAGTTGCCAAAGTCAGTGGCTAAAATTTCCAAATATACCCGAAATAGCATGGGTGTCACGCCGGCAGGGTGCGGCAAATGTTTAGAGACTGCCGTTGAACATTCATTATCTACGAAAAGACTAGAGCGTATTATAATAAAGATTAAACAAGTAAAGCATGTACTTTCACATGCTGATTGTTAAGACACTAGTTTTTCAATATTTAGAGTTACGTACGTAGATCTACGTCAGACCCGATTAGAAAATATCGGGGAGGGTATAGTAATAAAGATATCTCCAATTTTGAGAAAACCAATTTTCCCATCAAATTCTAATTATGGTATATAACTAACCCATCATCATCCCAATAATTTCCCATTGTATAAGTTGAGTCAGCTGAAAGCTTAATATTGAAAACAATCCCTTATTTTAATTAATTCGTTTTGAGAAAATTACTAGTCCTGTCAACTTATAAATTCAATAAAATATTATAAATTCACCAATATTTAGTACTGTATCTTACGTATGTACAAATCATAAGTAGGGCCTAATAGTGGGATCCTCTTTTATAGTTCATCCCCCTTTAGTTCTGTATAGGTCGAATCGGCTTACAACGATCAGGTAGGGCACAATTATGAAAATATCCCTTTAATTTAATTAATTAATTATAAGAAATCTACTCATCCTGCCAACTTGTAATTTCAGTAAAATATAACTAGTTCATGCCCCTTTGGTGCTATATATGTCAAATTGGCTTGCAACATTCATATAGGGCACAATTGTTAAAACATTCCTGTCATTTAATTAATTAATTTTGAGAAAATTACTCGCCCTGCCAACTTATAAGTTTAGTAAAATATTATTAGTACATCCCCTTTTAGTGCAGTATAAGTGGAATCGACTTACAACGCTCAGATAGGGCGCAATTATGAAAACATACCTTTAATTAAATTAATTAATTTTGAAAAATCTACTATTCATTCCAACTTGTAATTATATACTAATACATCTCTCTTTAGGGATATATAGGTCATATCGACTTACGATTTTCAGATAGGGTGCAATTGTGAAAATAATCCCTTTAATTTAATTAATTAATTTTGAGAAATCTACTCGGCCTGCCAACCTGTAATTTTAGTTAAATATTAGAAATTCATCCCTCTTTAGCGGTACATAGGTCGAATCAGCATACAAGGTTCAGATAGGGCACAATTGTGAAAACATCTCCTTAAATTAATTAATTAATTTTGAGAAATCTACTCGTCCTGCCAACTTATAATTTTAGAAAAATATTACTAGCTCATCCCCCTTTAGTGTTGTATAGGTCGAATCGGCTTACAATGCTTAGATAGGGCGCAGTTGTGAAAACATCCCCTTTTAAAATAATTAATTAATTTTGAGAAATTCACTCATCCTGCCAACTTGTAATTTTAGTAGAATATTGTTAATTCATCCCTCTTTAATGCTATATAGGTCGAAACGGCTTACAATATTTAGAGAGGATGCAATTAAGAAAGCATCCCCCTAAAATAATTAATTAATTTTGAGAAATATGTTCATTCTGCCAACTTGTAATTTAAGTAAAATATTACTAGTTTACTTTACAACGCTTAAATAGGGCGTAATTGTGAAAATATCCCTTTAACTTAATTAATTAATTTTAAGAAATCTACTCGTCCTGCCAACTTGTAATTTCAGTAGAACATTGCTAGTCCATCCCCATTTAGTGCTATATCGAATCGACTTACAACTTTCAGATGGCGCGCAATTGTTTGTTTCTTTTTCCATCCTCAAACTTAGTCGATTAAGGAGAGGTTTCGTAGTCGATAATACCTGAAAGCTTATGTGATAGATATCACAAAAAAAAATTGGCTACTGTAGAAATCTGGTGGGTATTTAAATTAACAATGTGCAAGACTGTATATTTTCCTGACTCCTTGATGACAATAATTCTGTGCGAGACAGGAAATTGTTTCAAACATCCTAAATGTAGGTCCTTATCACAATTCCTATTGGATATACACAGTTCAGTAATATACACTTCAAGCTACGTTGCTACCATTACGGGCTTTGAATTATGGCAATTCAGTAATCTAGGCGTCCCTATTACGATGTATCAGATAGCACATCAGGGTGCTGAAAGACTCTTGATAACACTTGGTCCACTCATTTTATATGTCCTGTACGTCCTGCGTCGAGATTTGGAACGGATAAAGTCACTCTAATGCTGAACAACAAATCAGTAAGTTTCCTGGGTTTTTTTATCGCAGTTTGAAAGTTGATCGTATTTTATACACAACGTGGAGGATGAACATAGATCTATTAGATACAGATAACTTATAACATATTAATAAAATATTGTAGTAACGAACTAGTTACAGTATGTTACTAAAATTTTCTATCTCTCCATATCCACTGACAAATTTTCTAATTATTATTTAAAACAAGCAAAAATGACACAAATTCACAAAAATGGGCTACATAAATTGGTTGAGAAATATTGGGGTGTTGTTACTTTATGTTCATTCTCCAGAATAGTTGAAAAGCGGTGTATATCCGCTTGATGGATTTCATAAATAAAAATAACCTCCTATCAAGTTGCCACCACGGATTTCGTGAGACATTCTACGAAATCAGCAACAACTGAGATGACTCAGTATATTAATGAAAAGTTGGATGTGGGCAACACTATTGTAGGGGTTTCCCTCGGCTTGTCCAGAGCCTTTGATCGAAATTTTAGTCAATAAAATTAGACCATATGGTATCAGGGCACTGTAAATGACTGGTTGATTTCATGGGTCTGGAAGAGGAATTTCGTAGTTAAAGTTGAGGCTGAATGGTCTGATTCTGTTGGTGCGGATCTTCGCACCCCCCGGATCCTAGTGGCCCACCACCGCGGCCATTAGCAGACCTATTGTGGCTCACTCCTCACTCCTCCTATTTCATCGAATAAGTTCTGTTAATGAAACTGATAACTTTATTGGGTGAGAATGTGTCCAGATCTTCTTGCAGCAGTTGCCCTTTGCCAAATATTGAGAATCGGATACTCTTCACAGAGGGACAGGTGCATAAGATGTAGTCTGCCTTCTCATCATCTCCAGGCATAGACGGCTCTAAACCACAATAATATATTTTCATATTATTATTATTAAATCTATCTATGATTTATAATTATCTGTTTTATTAGGCCTCTGATAAACAATTAGCGGTCCAATTGGTTAACTTTTATGTTGCCTGTTGGCTGCTCAGTAGTTCCGGTGGGTTCGTTAGTCAGCACAGTTGTTAAATGTTGACAAATATTTTCAAATGGGCTTTTAGCCTTATTTATCATTGTAGTTGAAATAAAATATCACTTCTAATAAATATTTTTAAGAAAGAAAATGTTGAAAATTAGAATGGTGGTAGATTCCAGTAACTAATTTCTGATACGGTATGAAGAACAAGAACAGTTCAGTGGGCGCCATGTTGTTAATTAAAATATTAATAACACTAGTTACGGGCTACAATCCAACAAACTGTTAACTAGAAACTTATTTATTTCAGTGACTTTTTGGCACAATGCGAGAACAGAGATCCGTCCTCTTAGAAAATTAAAAAAAAACAGAGAATTTTCAAAAAAAAAAACCGAAAGATATTACAATAATTAAAAACTGTACCTGTAATAGGTATTACAGAAGTATAAGTTAAACTGAAATTTGAACAGATATTTGCAGCAAAAGTTAGGTTCTATTAAAATTTGCCAAAAAAACGATATACAGCAAGAACCAAAAAACAAAACTGACTGGTACGACGATAATAGTTGGTAAAATCTGGCAATTTCTAGATATCAATTATTATAGACAGACAGACAGTACCTTGTTCAAACCTAGGTTGGTGAAATCTCTCCAGTTTGATCACTTGGTTTATAACTTATCCTGGTTCCTTCTCGAACTATAGTTCGAAGGACAGTGAAAATAATGATGAGATGCAGACTCCTAGGGGAACAACGGCTGTTGCTGGTCTAAATTGTTATTCCAACAATTAATTAATTCCCTATCTGGTGGGATTTATGGCTGAACCTTCTTCTCGTGCATAAAAGAAAAGTTACCAGTCAAAATTTATAGCAACAAATAGAGAATATATGTATAGGTGATGTTACGGTTGAACAAAAAATACAATAAGGCAAGAAAAAAAGACTTTACTCTGTATAAATAGTAACTGAAATCAACAAATGGAAGTTAAAAATTATCAAAATTCAGTGAATTTTCTAAAGGAGAGAATTACCGACAGAAGATAATAAACTGATATAAACGATATAGATTGCATCTATAGAGTTAATAAGGTGATCCAAACTCAAGAATATTAGCTGAACGTAATGGACGCGCAAATATGACTAGCCCACAGGCTTTACACTAAACAAATACAGCTCGATAAAAAATCGATATTGAAACCTCAATAAGAAAATAAATAACTTGTCAAGAACATAAGCATACCCTACACGCTCGAAGTGTTTAAAATAAAATTATTAAATATTTGCAAAGTAATAATTTAACGAATACGGTACACTACGATCACCTTCCTATTTGAAGAACGCCCACAGACTCTCCATTTCGCCCGCACCCTCGTCATCTTATTGACTCGCACATGAACGAAAATCATGGCATTTCGATTGAGAACAAGGACAGCGAAGTAGTAACCATAATTTGATAAAATTATCGTTACATATGTGCCTTGACAAAGTTAAGGTCCACGTTAATCAAAGTTTTTTATTATTTAATGGAATTTGCTAGTAGGTTTAGAGTGAATTCTGATTTTAATATAAACAATACAAATTTAGCAATGCGTAATATCATTACATTTTTGGGCACTTATCTTCAAAATCATCATATGGAATGATCACATTGAGTATGTGTGTGCCAGGCTAAATAAGTTTTATTTTTCCATTGCTTCTCTAAAAAGTTCACTGAAGGAACCTTCTTTATTAAATATATATTACGAGGTGGTCTACTTCATTTTGTTATATAATAATATTATCTTGGGGCTAGGCAACCGGCATTCAACGAGTATTTATCCAGCAAAAAGGGATTTTAAGACATATTTAATTTGGCACCATCTCCGATCTGCACGGGTACATTAAAAAATTTAATTTACTGACATATATATCCTAAATTTTCTGACATTTATTCATAACAACATATCAGTTTTCTTAAAAAGTAATGA
This sequence comes from Rhamnusium bicolor, assembly GCA_029963845.1. NCBI lineage: Eukaryota > Metazoa > Arthropoda > Insecta > Coleoptera > Cerambycidae > Rhamnusium > Rhamnusium bicolor. Next base: position 215,405 of record JANEYF010000603.1, on the reverse strand, counting down.
GGTACATGCATACTCTACTCGACACAATAACGATATATACATTAATAAATTTTATCGTAGTTTTTATAAAAAAGGTTCCTTATCTTGCAGGATCAACTTACAACAATGTACTGCCCACTAACATGAGAAAACTCCCTAAAACCAAATTTAAATTTGGCTTAAAAAATATGCTCATAAAGAATTCTTTCTATAGCCTCGAGGAATTTACTGAATTTGTCTCATTATAATTAAGGGGTAAGATTGATTATATTCATTCTGTCCACTTTTCTAATCATCAAAATGAATGGTACCATTTTCCTAATTTAATTTTAATAATTACATGTAGTACATTTTATTATTTATTTATTTATTTTCAAACTACCTTTAATCGACAAATGTATAACCCTCACATATCTGTTAGGCAATTGATATTAGTAAAAGTTTAGTTCTTAGAAATTATTATCAATAACAGCCACACAGGTTGTGCTTTGTGCAAAGCTCAGACTTGCGTATTTCAATAGACGATTGGATTTTCTTGCTTAAATAATATTGAAAATAGAATAGAAATTTAAATATAATATTTTAGAGTGATGACTTTTCGCTATTACAATAATACTGTAGTAAATCGCCACAGTAGTTTGTTAAGAGAAACTCAATTTAAAAGGATATGGGGAGTAAATGTATGATGCAGGTTGTTTAATACATGCTTAAAAGTTATCTCACTATTGTTTGAAAACAACTGAAGCTTCCGTATATTACATAAATGGTAATATCATGACTGCCTTACAAATAAAAATTCAATTTTTCTGTATCATTTATGGGCTGATTTTCAATTTGAAAGAAACGTTGAATAGAGAAAAATATCTTAAAAAAACTATATGGTATCATTAAAAAAAATGTGGCTGGTATTGAGGGAGCGGTATTCTTATGGACATTTTGTGTTTCTCTATCAATTATATTAATTAGTTTTTGTCGCATTTGATTTTCCATATTAGTTTTAATTATGGCCTATTTAAATAATCTGGGACAGAGTGGAATGAAAAATAATATTAAATGAAAATTTTTTACTAATTATTATTTACTAACTTTTACAAATCTTATCACAGATAGGTATAACATATATCTTTTTAAACAATTATTTTTCCGGCTATTTGCCAAAACGCTGAAACTTGAATTACAAAAAAAGATAATATACACATTATGTTCAGTACAACTGACTCAATAATGTTATTTTTAATTTCAACTATTCTGTCTAGTAAAACCAAAAATAAATAAAACACGAGGTACTCACCAGCTGACATTCACTTTAAAAAACTTTAAAATGTCTACCGACATGTGTTTCTGCTTGCATCGCTTCATCAGGGTAGCCAGCACATTTAAAGAATCCAAAGTAACAAAACTTGTAAACCTTAATGTAATAAACATTAATAGCTTCAGAGAACAGAATAATTGGAATTATATAGTGGAAATAATCTGGGACACGCTGTATGTGAAGAAAACTTTTGAACGCACTATTTGGTATATTTTTTGGCTTGGAAAAAGAAAACAAGTTAGATTTAGCAATATCGCAATTATATTAATTAGTTGCCTTCAAAACCAAGAGCGAAATTTGTTAAATATGGGTTACCTCAAGGTTCAGTAATGGCACCTATCTTACCGAATCGATATATAAACTACCTGATGAATTTACCTTACATATGACTATTTACTTGTCTAATTTATTGTGACTCCCCCTTAAAACATATAGGTGTAAAAAAAGTATATCTATTGTCCTACATACCTGCGAATGAATAGTGTATTAACCATGCATATATAAAAGATAATATCCATTTCATATTCCATTATTTTAGCAACTCCGTACGAAAGAGAAATAATACGGATGCCAGGAGCTGTTTGGTTTTATCATTTTGGAGAATAAGACATTATGGTTTTATCATTTTCGAGAATAGGGCATTACTTCTATACTTTATACTTGGTGACAAATTTCGCTTCACAGCATGATGAGCTCAAATGATGCAAACAAGTTTTTTTGTATGTTGTCTGTGTGTATGTCTTTGCATGCAATCACTTTTGTCAATCTTAAAAATTTCACATTTCAAGATTTGGTAAATATCTATAATAGCACCGTCTCTGATTAAATTTGCCAAAAACTTGACTAAGTGGTTTAAAATTTTATGTTTTAGATAATGTTTTAGTAAGTTAAAGTAAAATGTCTCTTGTTAAATACTGGAAAATTCGACATACACGACTTTATTGCTGTACAGCCTCGTCGCTTTTAAGTCACCGGAGAGCGCAAATATCTATGTGTTACCTATGGCGATGTGGTACTAAACTTGAAACAAGATAGCTCAATGATATTAATGATATACTACTTTAATACTCTTTGATCTAAGCTGTTTTATTAACATGCGTACTCCGTCATAAAAAGCAGACTAGTATATCAACACCCTCCATTATTTCGTAAATTCCTCAATAACAAACTAGAACTCTTATAAATAAGCCTGGCCAAGCGATGGTAGATTCAGGGTCGGGCGCAATACCAATGCCATCGCGCGCTTGTTTACGATGACGATGACACGACACACTTCAGTTGTTATCTGTCGGTCGATGCATAGAGTACTAATAAATAATAAATAATGTTGAGCGTAAAGTGTAGAGAACGACCATACGCTGATAAAGTGATTAAATTTATCGGTGAATTTAAGGATTTATTCTATGATGGATGCACAATAATTTGTAAAGTTTGTGATCAAGACTTAATGTGCTGGAATAAATACGGCTGCAAAATTCATGTCAATAATAACCGGCATAAAAATAAAAAAAAATGGCGTGTCTTCTTTGGAACCTCAGTTTATGTTTGATTTACTGTTAATGCTGATTACTTGTAATGTTCCCCTGCGCATATTGGATAAACCAGCATTTCGGGAGTTCTGGAATAAATGCAATCCCCAGGTGAAAATACCAAGTCGTTCATCGGTACGTAGATATGTACCAAATATTCGTGAAGACATTGTAAATAGGATTAAATGTGCATTAAAAAATACACGGCTGTGGTTATGTGTTGACGAGACGACAGATTGTAAAAAAATTCTATTTTAAATGTTATAGTACGTATACTCGACCCTGTTAAACCAACATTTCCACTTTTACTCGCTAGCAAAAGACTAACTGCGTGTACTGGCGAAACAATTATGTGGGCGGTGTTAGAGACTTTCGAAAAATTTGAACTGTCAATAAGTCAAGTGTTGATGTTTGTGACCGACGATGCTGCGACAATGCGTTTGGTTGGCCGTTTTCTTCAAAGAGACGATTGTAGGTTTTTACATGTTACGTGTAAAGTGCATGCGTTCCATCTTGTAGCAGAAACGATTCGAAAATGTTTTCCAGAGGTAGATGCATTAATAGCAAATACTAAAAAAGTATTTCTCAAATCTCCTAAACGGCTTCGAGCATTTCACACTCTGTGCCCAGGTATTCCGGAACCACTAGAGCCGATTCTTACACTTTGGGGAATGTGGTTGAAGGCAGCTTTTTATTATGCTGAATATTTTCAACAAATAAAAGCTGTGATACTACAGTTCAACCCTAACGAGGCTGCGGCTATTAAGGAAAGCCAGACAACTTTTCAAGATGTTTCTCTTGAAACAGATTTAAAAACTATTTATAACAATTATAGAGGACTACACGACGCAACAGAAAAATTGCAAAATACTTCGTTGTCGTTAGTGGAATCGGTGCAAATAGTGGACGTCGTAAATACACAGCTACAGACTATAAATGATGCAAAAAATAAGCTCGTTATTGAAAAATTCGAGAGTGTATTACGGAAAGATCCTGATTTTACCAAATTAAGACAAAGTGATGGTGCATCTACAGCTGCGTTGAGTTCATAGAGTGTTTTACTTATACCTGTATTACTTCCGTAGATGTCGAACGGTCTTTTTCAAAATACAAACATATTTTTTTCACCACAGCGAACATCGCTTACTGAGACAACTGTAGAAACATATCTGATGCTACACAGTTATTATAGAAGTGCTCCAGTTTGTGATAACGACAACCAAACTACTTCATAAATCTGCTTAAGAAGGTGAGTTTTGTACATATTTTTATAAAGTGTACCAGTATTAATAAAATTTATTTCCATTTATTTTATTTATTTATTATTAGTTATCACTTAGATATACAATGTACATGTGTGAACATTATTTAACAGTTTAATAATAATGTGCAGCACTAATCTTACAAAATATAAGGAAATACATAAAAAATAATTTAAAGCGAATGAAATAGTACAAAAACATACATCACAATATATAAAATATTTTTGTTTTTATTATTGTACTTATTCAAGTATTATGATATGATGCATATCCAGTACGTCTCTGTAGGATTTATGACCTTGGCCAGGTTTATTTATAAATTTACTGTACTCTTTAACAAGACTATCATTCTTTTCGTGGCTTTTGCTAAGTTGGAAATGGGCAGTGTGTGCTGTATGGTGTATACAGATTGTAAACCTCTAACTGTTACATTGTCTTAACAGTGAGCGGCAAGTTCCGCCTTACATATTTGCTTGTACCACGTTTAAATACTCTTTTTAGTGGTTGTTTGTAACAGTTCAAAATATAAACACAATAATTGAAAAACCTGTAGTACCACGACAAGGTCGGATGAGTTGCATGGCACAGTAAATATCAAACTTTGGTGTTGTGACTTATATTAAATAGAGTAGTTCACACGTCATAGAATTTTGTGTTCTCTTGTTTATTTCTGATTTGAAACTGCGGGAGTAATTGACAGCCAGCTTAAATCGTAATGTTGGTTGTATAGGTTAGTTTCCTACAAAACATGAAATAATAATAATAAATAAATATATAAACAGGTGAGGTACGTCTGTGTTAACAATATTCACGTGCAGACATACCTTATGTCAGCTGGCTGGTATTTGTATGCGTGGGTTAGCGCAAGGGAGGTTGTATCCGTGTGATTATTATAAAACTCTCCTTTTCCTTCAGTCTGTTAAATACCATAAGAAACAAAGCAAGAGTGGGTTAGGTTATAGAGTATTATTTATAATAAATATAAAAAATTGTAACAAAAGTTACTGAGGTGTTCCTTTTAATAAATTCTTTGAAAACATGTGGAATAGGTACCAGAATGTCTAAGAGTTCTTATAAGTATAATCATAAATTAAAGTTGTTTTGACTTAGACAAGATAAATTTCATTTTCGAAATTTTGTGAACAACTGGATCCTATTAAAAAATATGAGAAGATAAGGTCCGTGAAATAATAAAAAAATTAGACATTTGAAATTCGACGAATACCCTAAATGCGACACGTAATTTGAATACAGTACAATGTGCAATTTACATATCCCCTACTTTTTGTTTCAAATCTATTCCATTAAAGATCCAATTAATTGGGTGAGTACTAATTGACTAATTTAACAATTACCCTATTTTGTCTATTATTATTTGTTTAAGTAAAATTAACGTTTACCACGTACAGACGCGTAAAATTCTTTAAAGTAAAAAACTTTTCATTCTTTCATAAAACTCTAAATGAATGATCTTTTCACAAAAAAATTAAATGAATGTTTTTTGGAAGTGTTAGCAGTGCCGACTAGATTATATAACTGTTATTCTTCCAGCAGTAACAATTTATTACAAAGCAAGAAAATTTGGTCACCGTCCATTGAAACTTTTTGTTCTTCACTTGAACCATGGGACCGAAAAACCAACGTGCACAAAGTATTTTTAGTGTCCTCTCATGCGGTCTAATATCCAGAGTATAATGATGAATGAGATCTTGACAATGATATTTAACTAAAAATATGAGCATGAGCATGAGTAAAAACACTGCCTTCACTACATTGTGGGAAATTTAGACATGAACGGACAATTAGTTTATATAACAAAAAAATAGTCGCCTTGTACGAGGTAAACTATAAAACCACAAATAAGTAATAAGTAACTTTATATTAATTTTAATACAGACCGAACAATTTTAACACCATACTATTATACGGGGTGTTTCCTATGGGATGTCAAAAACTTGGACGATTTTAAAGAAAAAAGTTGCTACGAACATCGATCCAGAAATGCTTTCCTGCAGAGCAATGGTTCTCCAAAGTTAAAGAAAAATAAGTTATTTTGGTATATCTTTAAAACGACTTACATCAGTCATATTTTGCATGTAACCAGTAGCTGCTGAGGACTATAACTCTATTTAATTTTGATACAAACTCACCTTTGTTCTAAAGGTGGGTTTACAGGGTGCTAGGTTTTAAAACTGGCTAAATTCGTAGTGTGGGTCACATACCGTTCAGGCCTATAAAATAAGATGCGGATAGGTGATAACAGATATGTGTCGCGCGCATTCCTATAGAGAGGGAGATGGTTTCGAAAAAATGGCGATTCCTCCGAATTCTATCAGGATTTTACCCGGATTCTACCCGGATTTTACTAGGATTTTATTTTGAGTACTTGAATTCTTCGAAAATACTTAGTCTTCCCTTTGTTTAGGCTTTCTGGCAAAGCTTTCTAATATAGTGTTCTCACGTACAGGGAGTACAACGTGGCCAAGACGGTGTGAGTCCTGGACTACTGATGAGCCCTGTACCACAGATAAGCAACTTGTTTAATATACAGGGTCATTTTACATAATACTACCATTTGCCAACATTACATATTTATAATTATCTGTTATACGTTCACATACAATTTCTGGTGTAACTATCTTATACACTTTTACATAATATATAGATCTGCCATTAAATATTACTGCTTAATAACGTCAAAAGACCATCCGAACTCACTCCCAATTTTCCCGGCTATAATATAGAGAGCTAGCTGAGTGTTATTCGCTACCCACTGCCTACGAGTGGCACACTATAATAAATCTCTTTTGTTACTACGCTTTTAGGGATGAAAAGCCCAGACTTCTATATTAAACACCTGACGCTTATGAAGCGAAGCGTAAAAATATTCAAATCTTAAACGTAAGAAGGGAACCACGAAGGTTATTCTAATATAACTTTTTCTCGTATGGACCAACATGAAAATTGAAAGCCTTTTGACAAGAAATTTGAAAGGAAAGGTTCTTGATCTATTGTATTTTTTTCGTAGGAGTAGTGGTTTTCACAAAAACCAATAGAAACCAAAGTATGGCGCCATTAGAATAATAAAACCTTCACAAATTTCATTTTTAATGTTATGCACAAGTGCATATCTGTCATTTTTATAGAAAACTTTTTTTTAAACGTCCAAGGAATTTCATCCTGAAGTTTATGACATCACTAAGGGGAACATCTTGCATATTGATGATTGGCTATCAGAGAGCGGAAATATTGCCATTCTGCCGATCTTTCAAAACCGGTAGCTATGGAATGTTTTAAAAGGCCTTCAGTTAATTGAATTAATTGATAGGTACGCTTTTATTTATATTCCTGCTCGACAACAAGCATTGTGGCAGGAAACCGGGATAGATATATGTAATACTATACGTAACTGGCAAACGTTTAGTTCCCTGATTGCTATCAGATTTATTAATATAGAGCGTGGTAAATTAGATGGCCCTCAGTAGCGTCTCATGTGGATACCTACGTTCTCGATAATTATGGCAGGTAATAAAATAAGTAACATTGCTTTATCTTTTACGTGTTAATAACCGAACAGAATGGCTAAAATTGCGCATCAACGAACATTCGTATGAGTAACACAGTTTCTAGGTTTTCTGCTGAAAAAGATTTCCTTTGTGGGGTAAAAACATGTGTGTAATGAGAAATGATCTTTCCACATCTACCGACGTATTATTTGCAAACTTAGAACTCTCTTAATCACTTGTAAAATATTCCTTATTATTAATTAAGATATCATATAATACTACATAACGTTTCATATCCCACATTTTTATTTAAATGTCATACGGCTTACTAACTCGCATACCACGGTCATATTTTAGAGTTTGTAATATCTTTTGTACATTATAAATTACATGTAAAGGCTCTTCTAATGACAATTAAGAAATTTCTAATAGTTGAATTCTGTCCAATACCACTGTATAATTGTTGTGAATCACATGCTGCTTCTACTTCAGGATTATTTAAATAGTTTTGAAGTCTCGGAGAAGGCTTTTGATTTACTAGGATTTAACTGTAGATTAAAATCCTTTACTCGTTGAAAATTATCATGGTAATATCCAACTGCTACTAGCCATGTTCCCCAATGTGCTAAAATAGGTTGCGGAGGAAGTTGTATGTGAGAACTTGTAACCTGTTTAGAGGCTTTCATGAATAATTGTTTTCGAATTTCTTTGACCACCAAATGAAGCGTATTAACAAGGCAAGTTACGTGTATTAAATTTGGGTATATATTTTTCAGCAATTGTCCAGCTACGAAATACTTACTGCAGACTGGAATGCGGCTCGCAGAGATTTCAATTATATCTACTGCATACGCGAATATATAGGTCTATGACCAGCGTTAGATTTGCCACGCTCTAATGAGATAAAACTGTGAGAAAAATTGGTTTCAGTTTCCCAGCCATTACGTCCATAATGTGCTCCGACTTGTTATCATGGGAAAGACGATTATTTTCTGAATAAAAAAAAGAGTACCCTGTGATGTTATGCACATTAATAATGAGGGTTAACGCGCTTGAATTCACCACGAGAGGTGCCAATGTAGGGAAAGGTCAATGTCACTGAACGTTAATGTTTACTATGGCTTTTTAACGCTAGTTTTCAGTAATTTTTATAAAAATTAGCTGAAAAACATTTACCACAATGATGGCGGAATAGGAAAGTAGTAATTTACTTGCTCTGTCTTATATCATTAAAGTTAGGTTATATCAAGAATGAATATGATGAAAACAACTAATGCACATGATTATTACTCACGATTTTCTGTAGTAGACTCCTTTGGTAACGCATAATCGTCAGGATTAAAATGTTTCTTACAAACACACGAATGTTTCGAAGGAGTAAAGTTATCTCTATCAACCACTGTTTTAGGCGAGTTTTGTCTCTCGGAAGCATATGTCCGCCTTTTGTATTCGAACAAAATGGAACTGCACAACACTGAAGTACAATTAACAAGGTTTTTTATTTGCTGGTATACGAAATAATTATAATAAAACACTATAAACTTTTCCCGCGCCTAACAATAACTTTTGACACGATCTTACTCGACCAGTGGCGCCAACTGGTGAACCTAAAAACGTTAGGCCTCATTGTCTTAACTTAATGGCATATCTAGTTAGACTTTTCAAATCAGAATATACACCAGCTCTATATAAAACGTAGCATATAGTATTTATTAAATTTGTTTACATAGAATCCCCTCTTCTTAGACTAGTTTTATCTCCACATGTGGTTCGAATTTCATTATAAACTGTAGAGTTTTATTTTCTTTGCACAAACAAAGTTAGCTTTCCTAGAGTTACTTAAAGTAACTTGTCAGTTAGAAAACATTTTTCAAAGTAAATATCGATTGCCTTTCATCACATTAAATGTAAAATTTATTGTAAGGTAAACGACTTCTTAACTCGGGGCATATGTAAAACCACCAATGATTCAGATATAAAAATTGGATTAAGTCTAAAACAGTATAACAATACCTCAACTTTGTAATGTATCACATTGGCAATGCTAATAAATGTCATGGAATACTTTTCCAAAACAACTAACGTAAAGATTGATGGTTTGTAACAAATTTCATCAATCATTTTTCAGAGCAATATTTTAGAAGGGACATTGTTATAATTCAGGATCAACGCCTTTAAACTCGTTTTTAGGGAAGGCTAATAAATATATTACATTTATATTCCATTTGGGTAACGTATGAAGAAGAGTGTATTGAAATATACTCTTAAGATTAGACGTTTTTATTTTGTTTTCACAATTTTAGTAAGAATAGTAATAATAAAAATATCTGATGTGGCCAGCACATAACTTTCTTATACCAGTATATCATATCATCCTGATCTAAAAAAATATTTGTATTTAATTCTTCACTTACCTCAATTAAATTTTAATAGCGCACCTTGAAATGTTTCATTAAAATTTTTAAATAATTAATTATTCGATCCTGTCTATAATAATTTATGTCATATATTTTAATAATTTCTTCTTATTGACATTGACATTTTTAGTACTAAATTAGACCTTTCAAATTTTAAACTGTTAAATTTATCCTAACCCTATTTTATGAGGCCAAATGTGTAAAATATTTCAGTTAACATCAGCTTTATATAAGTACTTGGAAAATATATTTTATTGGCTTAACATTGTAGTCATGATTTATAATCTTCCATCAAGAATATACTTTTGTGTAAAAGCAAATACAATGGACGTACTCTCAGCTGGCCAATTTTGCTCATCACCGAATTTACCATTCTCTTTGGACATTAGAATATATGTACCAAATTTGAAAGCTTTATCTCAAAAACTGTGGTTGTTATCGCGATACTGCAGACATGCTGACAGATTTTTTTTCATAAAGTTATGTTTTTTCCTTTTAATTGTCGAGATTCGTCCAGAAATGCAATAAATTTTTTTATTTTTTTTATTTTTATTTCCCGAAATTGTACCTTTATTCTTCTTTCATTCATTATGTCTCTTCTGGTGATACCATATTCACCAAATTTAATGTGTCATCTAAAATATTGTTGAAAAACTGGCAAATTTGGGATTTTTTCTGTCTGAAATGTTGTGCATTGTCATAATTCGTCGAGATTCGTCCAGAAATGCAATAAAAATTTTTCCATATCATAAGGAAAATTGCGGCCAAACAACCTTGTTGCCATTTTGAAACAGCCTGAGTGGTTCACTATGGAAGATGCGTCTAAACAGAAAAGTATTTCAACGACGTATTCACCTTGGATGATTCATTCAAAGTGAACGATCTAAATTCGCCTTTATCAACTCATCAGTCCTATTTAAAAAACCTCTTGTAAATTAAGATACCTGCTGACATACGAATAAATATGTTTCTCAACTGATTTAAGAAAATGCATCTTTCGATACGAATTATAAAACAATTTTACACGAGGGACAAAAATAAATAAAATATCCAGTTATGTACCCACTACTAGGAAGAATACACCTCCTTTTCAGTTAAAAAGTTACATAGCACGTAGATACCCTATACTACATACAACTTAACTAAATATAAACCAAATGCTTTATTGACACGCGAAACTAAATAACGAACATCACTAAATCATTTATACATTATTGCCAATCTAAAATTAAATTTATCTTTAAATCGACTTTAATTTACTTTCTAGTTTGGCTCTTTATCTGAAAATTTAGTCTTTCATTGAAAGAAAATTGGAGAATCCGCAAATTGAAATTGTCGACTTTTAATTTATACTTCTATTAACTGAAATGTAATTAAATCAATTTGAATATTTAACTAGGTCGTTCGATTGCTAGTAGAAGTATTTTAAGACTCTGAAGAGGCAATTATGCTGCATTTAAATCAAATTATTGACACTAGATTAATAAAACTTAATGAAGATTTTAAATTGGATTCTTTTATGAGTATTGTATCATTTTTATCGATTAAAATGCAATGGTATAGTTTATTCAATATAAAATAAATAGGATTCTAAAATACATAAAGTGTTTCTAAATACGTAGTTAATACTTAAGTAAGTTTGCAAATATTTTAAATAGCTATACATATTGTTTTTAATCCACTAAAGTGCTTCCACTCAAAGCGCAATTCAAGAAATGCGGCAGACCTATTACTGATTATAATATTATCTTATAGAATAAAAGTTCCATTGGACAAAGGGCCATGTTACAATAATATGATCTGCAACTGTAGATACAATTGCAAAAGGGGCTACCTAGCTTACAGAAACTTGCATAATATTATCAAATTATTATTAATATTCAAAACCAAACATATTATTTTCATATACAGTAAGTTTATTGAACTATTGGACATGGGTTTCTTAAATGGCAACGTTGCAATGCGCGCGATACGACGATGACATATTTCAAACTTCCTTTAATGAACTGTACCTAATACTTTAATACACAGTGTATACTGAGGAACAATATTTTCCAAAATTCAACCTCCTGAAGAGCCCATGCGAACTACTTCACTAAAAATTTTACAAAAATAATATTAACTGTTCCCAAAATAAACATTATTTGAATAATGTTCGTTGCAAATAATTTAATAGATCTTGTAGATGACTATACAGGGTGGTTAAAAATAATTACACTGTAAGAAATTAAATGTAACTTAAAAAATTAAAAAAAACTTTTTTTACTATATTTTGAACTACTGGCTCATAGTAAGTGTTCGAAATTATCTCCGTTTTCTTGTAGACATAATCTTGTTCGGTATATTAGAAAATAATCGGCCTAATAACACGCAACATGTTGCTGGAGTAAACCTGGCATCTTCAGTAAATAATGGTGTTAACAAAATTTGGGTTTACATTTTCTTGTCTTAAAAGCCGCTCCAAGATCAACTCCTCTGCGTCTAGAACTCCCTGGTCCCCTTTCCCATTCAGGATGCACTTGTAATGAATCCGTGGAACCGTTGCACCATTCATACAAATGTATTAGCATCAGGATATTGTCTGTTTCGGAAACGTTTATCATCAACTTTAGAAGCTTCAGCGGCATTCTGCAAAGCTTCTCCATAAATTAGTCCACGAGTTCACTAGTCATGTAAATATGCCAAACTCGATTGTTTTTGTTGACATCCATTTTTATAACACTTAAAACTGCTTCACTGCAAACCAAGTTACTAAAATTCTAATTTTATACACTAAAGCGGCATATACAACGTCACGGTTATGAAACAAAACTGATTACCAGAATAGTGGACATTACAATTATTTCTTTTTCTTTGAGAAAATCTTTACAGGAAGAAGATATTTAGAGTTAGTGCAAAATGATTTTGTTCCGGAACTTGCAGAATTACGCCATATCGAAAATAACGATGTACCAGGTATCAGAAAAACGGTGCGTCGCCCCACTTTGTGCGCCCTATTCGCAATTTTTTAGATTACTATTTTTCTGGAAGTTTGTTGGATATGCGAGGGCAGATAGAATGGCCGTCAGGGTCCCCAGACCTTATACCCCTTGATTCCTTTTTATAGAGTTACTTGAAGTCAACGGTCTATGTTAATAAGCCACAGAAGTCAGAGGATTCAAAAACGAGTAGGGATGAAATTTAACGGATTAGCCAATAAGTCATTCACAATGTTCTAGAACAATTTGTAATTAAACTTGCTCATTATTGGGAGGTCAATGAATGGATGGCACTTTGAACACTTAATTTTCTTGATGCGGTAATTAAAAGAATCAGCCTAATAGTATTAAAACACCGCATAATGCTATCTAAAAAAATGACATTAAACGCTTAAAAACATATAAAGGATAATTTATTAGAATTTAATACAAAATCTTTTAAATAATAGCAGCATATCACATATGTTTTATTAATTATTGATATAAATTCCTGTTGCTTGTAGAAGTTTGTAGAAGATTTTAAGTTAATATCAAAATAAATAAGCCAAAGCATTACTGTAAATCTATACCAATTTATTTTTTTTTATAAAAGTTAGTATCCCTCTTATTAAATCATTTCAGCGAGAAGAAAAAAACTGAATTCGTTCGATCCAGTTGTAATTGCAGAGTTAGTGAGTTGGCTGCTGCCTTTTTATCTTCTGGAAACGGTCGATGAATTGAGACATAAAGACTTTATCTGGCCCCAGTGAAATTCCCTTAAGAAATATGTGTTTCTGTTGTTATTTTATTTTCTATTATACTTTCTTTGGCCCTCTCGAATTGGTTTCATTTTTAGACCCATGTTTCACTGTGGTAAAGATTTTTTTCGTGCTTGAAAGATATATCTATATAATCTTTTGTTCACGGATTCTTCTACTATTTTCTTTTACATCTGATTTTTCTAAAGCTGCGGACGTAGTATTACAATGATAAAGAATTTATTACAACAAAATGAATCTAGCTAATTGTTCACTAAAGATTGCAGTTCCTAATATTGTGTTTCACAACAAACAGGATTTATTTCCTCAGTCATTATTTTTTGATCATTCTGTTCTAGTTGCTAGATGTAAGAAAGTAAAAATTCAGAGCCCAATTTTTTCTCTTTCGCTTTAATACACCCTATGTATCACAGAAATTCAAATTAGATTTATATATGCAGTTATCTCCACCATTCACACATCCGTAAACCTTTTCTAAGCCGTGCCCTTTTTGCTAAAGTGTGGGAGGTGGTTGAGGTGACGGAAATACAATGGCCCTTAAGCCGCTCATGAAATACCTAATTATCCAAGTAAAGTTCCCTCGATGGAAACGTTAATCTTGTTTTTGTAAGCTCATGGCGTTTTTCATGAACCAGTCAAATTTGCGCTATATAACTGTTAAAAGTTTTCATATAAAGTCAATTTTTTACCAGATGCACTCATAAAAGTTCCTGTTAAATCTTCTACGCATTAAATCATGTTTTATGGATTTTTTTTCATTTTTAATCTTGTAAGATGCATTACCGCTTATGAAAAATAATGATGTTATATTATGACTAAGTTAATAAAAGTTACGGTTACCGACACTCTCAGAAATAATTCCTTAATGCCTTATATTAGTCTACTTTAACAAATGTTGATGTTTTAAACCATAATGAATATCGACCTGCGCAAATAACACCGTATTTCGAAAAAGTAACTTTTGCATGACAGCGATTTTAAAGTTTTACTAAAGTTTTATCCGATTTGTATAACATTTGAGATACTGATTTGTATATTTTCCTAAAGTGTATCCTCATTTAATAAGCAAATTAATTAAAATTTAAAGAGGTTTCTAATTATTTTCTACAATTAGAGTGTTGTTAAATTATAATTTGGAAATAATGACATCTTGTCTTAAGATACGATCATGCCATATTGAAAAATTCAGATCAGTAACATCGTACCTTTAGATACGATCTTACTATTTTAACATTTCGTGGCTACCTGAAACTTCACGTCTTCAAGAATGTATCTTCAGTTTATTTATTACTTTTTTAATATTATTCCCTTACCTCGTTATAGCGGTACAAAATCTGGAAAATTAAACTATATTAACGGAGAAATAAAACGCAATCGAGGTTCAATAAGACATGTAATTTTGTTAATATTATGATATGGACATGAAGATTTCAAGATAACAATGCATAATAATAATAATAATAAATTATTATCGCAACATTATACTGTGCTCGGTACAAGAAAGTAAAAATTCTTAAACAATGATTGTCACGAAAACCATTTAAGATATATAAAAAAACACAATGACAAAAAAGACTTCTTTGTTAAAAAAATTATTGTTCCTCTATCACTTGTTATAGGAAATTAGGGGTTATCATTTTTTTAATACGTACTATCTTTCATTATAGTTATTAATATATCAAAAATAATAGCGCACTGAGGTCAGCAATGTACTTCCCAAGGGCCTCTGGCCCAAGAGAATGTACGTCGACCGAGGGCGTCATTATCCTATAACACCCGTGGTGTCTACAACGTTTAATGACCTACTAGTCTGTTATTTAATTCTAAAATTTTTTAACATTTACGATTGATTAATTTGACATCTATTATGTTCAGGACGATTCCATTTCAAAGAGAGTAATAATCAAAATTGTTTGTAAACGCCGTAACTATGCAACACATTTTGTTTGTAAATAACGCCATCCACATTTAGTTGTTTTGTGCTGTGTTATTGTGAAAATGTTAATGTGTTATAAATATATAATGCCCTAGAGCATTATTTCTCATTTAATTTATCTCAAAATAGAGTTATTATTGCAATATAACAGACTACTAGGACGTTAATACTTTTTATACTTAGAGCCGATCCTTCGATTTCCTATTAAATTTATTCGATAGACAGTTTTCTTGGATACAATTGTATCAATAATAATTGTTCCCATGGAACTTATTTATCAAATAGATTTAATGGAAGATGGAAAAACTGTCCTTTAATCAAAAATAACACTTGACATTATCATACAAAAATATTCTATTTCTAGTTAATATATCCATAGAACTATTTCATTACATATATTTATGCATAATCTTTTATCAATAACAGACGACAATGCTGCAATATCGGCAACCATAAATAGGTGTAGCCTAACCTAATTATGTGATGCCTAATTTTAGATTTTATAAGACTTGCTAAATAACTACAGCATTGTTAGTTTTTCTATACAAGTATTATAGAGCGTACTAAGTATAATTGAACTTTATTTATGAAATCTTATTTTCAACAACTAGATAAAAAAGGAGTTGGTTTTAAATGAAACATTTCACAGCCATGAAGAGAACTGTTGACAGAAATGTTATGAATACCCTTCTAGATGAGGACAAGTCAAAGACAAATTTTGCTTCACACTGTAGCAAACCATGTGTAATTAATAATTTCTAATGTAATTGAAGCTATATTGTCCTGTTTCCTATATGCAAGGGAATTGTTCCTAGTTTTAAAATTATCTTAAATGGGAATATACGCTATTATTTTGCTTGTTTCTTGATTTGTCCATCTAAAACACTTTTTAACGTTGTTTTCCAAAATAGTGAAAGCCAAGAGTAGCAGTGTGCAAGGCACTGACTAGCGCAATGCGCAGTTATATATATACATACATATATATATATATATATATATATATATATATATATATATATATATATATATATATATATATATATATATATATAAACGTTATTTATATAGATATGTAATTTTGCTGAGAATTTTAAACCGATATATCGTTATAAATAGTTTAATCATGTGTCATGTATCTCCTAAATGAAAAATGGGGAAACGTTAAACGGTTTTCTTTATTTAGCCATAATAAATAAAGTGATGCCTATAACTTTATACCAAGATATCGCCATTAGACATGTAGATTACGGCCATCTTTACTAAGTCACTGAGCCACCCTGATAGATGTAAAGTAACATTACTCATTACAAAAATTGAGCCCCACGTTGAGCGCCAATTTTAACAATTCCGCCTTTAGTACTTATACTAACATTTATTAGCATCTTGGATATAGGACAATACGTTCAGTCAGTATCTCGCTCCATAGTTAACTAACTGCTCTAGTGAGTGCCGTAAATACTGTTCCCCTTAGCTTTCGTTGTCTAGGAAAACTGATAATTTTACAGGTCTTTACACTTTTAGATTTCACAGGAAAATAAACGGCTTTTTACCCATATCACTAAAAGACAAGGTACTTCTTGTCTTTTATTGATATATTTTGCAGACATATTTTACAAATACAGCTTTCGACTATTAGATATTTTATTCTGGAAATGAAATTCGAGGATTTCTAGTCGCTGAAATGTTTACCTACATTACGATAAATTGTGTTTCCTCCAAAATCTTAACATTAAAAAAATCAACAGTTTGGACCTATATTGTGCCTAAAATTTGTAATTTAGAGTTACTTTTGTTATTTTTCTTCTATGATTATTCCTACAAAAATTTTGTTCTTCAGTTCAGCTTGTTGCATTTTCGATTGATAACTGTTTTCCCTACATATATATAGGACATTTTAAAATTTACAACCAATTTTGATTTAAAAAACCGCTGCCAATTACTTGGGGATCAAAACTTCCCCACCGTAGTAAATCTCAATGTGTGGTGGAGTTTGTAATAAAAGTAATTTTTGACGTTTCAAAAAGTCACATTGGTGGAATGACGCTAATATTTTTTTAGACATTTCAAATTTTAAGAAGTGTCAATCAAAATTAAAATTTTATGGTGTTGCCAAAATGCTTACAAAATTTTAATTTATAGCTTTACTTAAACATTTGAACACAATATTACAATGGGTTTGAATAACATATCTGATTTACAATCTTTCATCGCGAATAAATTTTTTTGTAAAGCTGGAAATATAATTGTTGGGGCCATGTAGACCCCGTGCCAGGGGACCAATTTTGCTCATTAACGAACTCTATCTCTTCCTTGAACTCTAGAATGTGTGTACCAAATTTGAAAACTTTACCTCAAAAGCTGTAGCTGCTATCGCGAACCATACAGACACACAGACAGAAAATTTTTTTCTGTCTGAGATTTTGTGTATCGTCATAATTCGTCGAGATTCGTCCAGAAATGCAATATAAATTTTAAAAATTTTATTCACGAATACATACCTTCCTCACTTTGAGGGGTGAGGAAGTAATTAATATGTGTTGTTACAAAAAAAAATTAGTCTGAAAGTAAGTTTTAATTTTATGATTAGTATTTATTTATTTTTTAAAATTGTCTTGAGGTGGAGTCTTTGTAATTTTCCCAAAAATATATCTTCTACTTGAGTAAGGGAATCCTCAGACTTTAATTTTAATTGAACTAAACAGTTTATATGCTCTGTCGTCAACTATATTACCCACAAATGTTTCAAAAATATATGATCCACATAATGAAGCCGTTATAATTTAAACGTTAATTTAATCACAGATTGCGGTGTCGACTTTTCCTGCATGCGAGGGGTTGTAAAATTCATTATATTATAATTTATTTTATAGAATTTAATTTCATTTAAGAGACATTAGCATTTTCATCAAGATATAATCAATTAGACATTATTTGTCTTATGTCGCATGCCTCTGTAAGTAAATTATACGAACAGGATTTTATGTGGCGGGAAATGTTATTATTTCCTCTAGGTTTCCTTCATTAAATTTGAGCACTCTTTGACAGACTGTAAATTTCTGATATATCTAGGAACAACTAAACATTCTTAATGTGCGTTTAGTTTGTTTTAAATTAAATAAGTTAATATTGTTGACATCACGAAATAATGCCGTTACGTCATCGTTAAAATTCATATGAATCCAGCACTACATTAGTGAGATTCATGCTTGTAGAAATGACGTCTAGATATAAACAAACTTTACTCGTTGACAGGTGAAAAAGTAAAAACATAACCCACAATTTGTCTACTAAAAGTCAGAATAATTTAACGACTTCGTCAGTCTAATTTTATGTAATTTGGCAAAATGCAGATTACTTGTAGATATTAACAATTACATTTCAATTAATTAACATCATTAAACATGAAAAAGTCTGATGACGTTCTAGAAAAAGGATTTTGTATGTATTTTAACAACATATTTTTAATTTAACTCAAGCGATTTATATACCATTGACATATAACTTAACATAATTAATTATTTTAAACAAAAAACTGAACATTTATATGTTTTAAAAACAATTTTTTACATATTCCACAAAGAAGTCTCTTGAACGTTGTGAAATTATTACAAGTTTTTATATATGTTAGCATATCACTAAATATTTTTAAACCCTTAGAGAAAATAAAGATTAGTTTTACTCCTATTAAATGTATTTTTAAGAATCATTATTATTACACATTGAAATATATCTTTTGACTTGAAGATTAACTATCGTTAGTTCTGAAAAGATTTGTTTTTCACATACAAAAAATTAATAAAATAATGAAAACGGTAACAATCACACTCAAAAATAAACAAATCTAAATTTGACAGTTGACATGTAGAAACAGGAAACCACGAAACATGTGACAATGACGATAGTCAAAAGCATTCGATGATTGATCGATGTTATTCTCGCTTGTTACTGAGACGTACAAAATCAGGCCTTCTCTTTCTATTTTGTCAAGAAAGTTAGGTTTTTGTATAACGCTTTAACAACGTTAGTCTGAGATATTAGAATTACATATAATGAACTCCCTTGCTCTGCCTCTGTCGTTTTATTATTTTGTAAGCAAAGAACGTTTGAACAGCGTACGTCATATATGTATCTCTAATACATATGTGATGTAAAGGCAATCTTTCGTGATTTTGTTGTATACATTTTAAAATTTGCAATGGAACAAGTTTGCGCCATCTCATTGCTGAAGAACAGTAAATCACAATTTTTTTTAAAGAAGACTGTCATTTTATTGTTTGCAAATTCTTGTTTAAATGTTTTTTATTTTATTAAATCTTCTTGTACATACGATAATCATCAGGGGCGGTTGTAGATCACAAACAAATGGAGACCCAAAAAATAAAACCAAATTTTTAAAATTACTGTTAACCTTGTTTATAACGATTTTCAAATTATTTTTATTTTTATTTATTTTCCTTTCATAATGATTTGGATATTCTGTGAGCAGATTTTAAGTTCACGATGAGCCACATTTTTCATTTTTGCAGTTTATTATATTTACGGATAAAACCAGATTTACTCAAAAGAGGTGCCCCGATAGAAAGAGTGTTCATATTTACAATACAGAATATTGTCATTTCTTACGACTTGTTGATTTCCATCAGTGGTCTATGACACTTAGAATTTTATGAACAGAAGTTACTGACATATATTTTTTTTAAGAATCACCTTAATAGTGAAGTTTTTACGATATTTTATTGCCTTTCTTGAAAACATACTATGAAATCCAGCGCAGCGATTGAGGTTCCACCATGTCGGTGCACCAACCTATTATGAAGCAAACGTTATTCAAATTCAAATTCAAAACAATTTTACTCAAAATTAATGGAAAACAACAAGGTGTATATGTCCCTCGCCGGACACCGGGTCTGTTGCCGACCTAGCATCCCCGTGTATGGAAGCATCGGGGCAATTATTAGGTCAGGCAAAGCGGGGATGGTCCGGGCTTAAAAATATTACGTTAAACTAATACAACTCCTAAAACTATGATTTTAATTGTATAATGGCAATAAAAACAAATCAGTGCATGCAAAAGCATGCACTTAATGACTAAAAAGGTAATGTTGAAAAAAAATGCATATTGTATAAAATGGTGTATATAAAAATTTGGAATTTAATGTTTGCTACAACGCAACGTGCCAAATTGCTGAGAGTAAAGAAGCTCGCCTTGAAACAGTACTGAAATAGGGAGCGGAATGTCTAGTTTCCGCTAATTTGTATGTAGAAAAATATTTGTGTATATGATAATGTTCCGCAATTTATAATGGTTTTCATAAATTTGGAAAAAAAAATTGTTGAAAGGGATTTATTACAACAAAAAGGGACAAAAAGAAAGAAAGGGAAAGGTGAATATTTTGAATTTGTTACTTTATTTATAGAAGGGCGTGTTCTCCCTATAGGAGGGGGCGTAAAGGTTGTCGAAATATTGGTAACGTCTGGTATGGCAGCTTGTGTTTAATGCGAAAATGCGCGTTATGCTCCCTTACTTGTGTAATGTTGGCGGTTAGTGGACTATCAGAAAGTTTGAATTCATATAATCGATGCGATGTATCTCTGATATAGTCCACTATGGGTACTATATCGCTGCAAAGTCGGCGTAATTCCCTTAAGGGGGTATCGTGTTGAGTTACTTAGGAGGTGTAGAGATTTATTTTCTAAAATGAGTAGCCATAAGTTAGCCACATAAGTTTTCAGATATAACCAACCGCCTATGACTTTTTGGTGTGGAGTTTTGTCAAAGATGAAGTTTATGAACTTCCACCAAGTAAATCCGATGACATGAAATATAGAATTAGGGGGCGCTTCTACTAGTGTTACACCAAGAATGCTTTTAAATGTGCAAAGAATTATAATTAATAGAGATGAAAATTGAAAATAATGGAAACCTATTTGAACACACACAGTCTTATTACCTATATTATTTTTAAAATGTTACAATAATTAAATTATTAGTAAACGATTTTTGAATAATTTGACGATTAACGAGCCTTCATCGCCTACTAATAAATTGTTAAACTGGTATGTTTTAAACATTTGTCAATACCTTCAAAACGGTTTAATTTAGGTATAAGGATACCTATATTAATCGAAAGGGAATTGAAATCTGCTTCATAAAAAATAAAAATATTCAGAGTGCGCTGTTTAAAAAAACTGAAAAAAATTTCATTTTTAGTTTGATAAAATTGATACTGAAAATCGGACGCTCTGTAAAGAAATGTAAAAATGTAATAACTATTTTGGATCAACAGCAATTGAAAATTTCAGAAAAAAAACGTTTAACGTTAACGAGTTATTCTTAACTTCAAAATCGATGCGCTTATCATAATTCTCGGAAAACGCTAAATATCTCTCAAATTAATAATAGAAAGTAGGCCTACCCCCATACCACTGAAAACGAATTTGTACGAGAAATCTTAGTTTATAATAAAATATATACCATTCCATTTGAAATAAGAAAGTTTAGGTATGTACCGTGAAAATGATGCACCCTGTATAGTTGAAAATATTTTTAAATTATTCAGCGCTAAATATACTTATAATTTTCAGGTTTCGTATGTTTAATATTAATGAAGCCACAGTTTCTACTTTAAGATTGTGTAGAAATCCAAAAAATAAAAAAATGGATAGGAATGGTGTAAACTGACGCATTAAAATCATAGAATGCTAGACGATCCTCAATTTTTTCACAAATAATAACTTGAAATATATCGTCTAGACATATAATATAAAAAATTATAGGTTATTTTATCTGAACAGAACTATTACATTATATGTCTAGACTTCTGTGAAGTGACTTACATCAAAAGGACTTACTCAGTATTTTATTTACAATTCATGCAATACGAAATACACATATACGCATGAACGTTGGATACCTCCTGAAATTGAACAATGGTCGCTCCATATTAGGGACTTATATATATTGCTTAACAATACAAATTGTAACAATATTTTGGAATTATGTATATCAAAGCGAAAAAAATAACTAGCTATATAAAATATATACGACAATACAGACTTCAACTAAACAGTAATAAAATATTAAATGCCGAAAACAAATCGAAAGCTACCTGGGATATATTTAACAAAAGTATTAATAATAAAAATAGACAAAACCAAAAACAATTAAACTCACTTTAACTTTGCAGTGATGATGGGTTGGACATAACTGAGTGAAACGTCCAATTACGATCGATGCTTATGAATAAACATGAAAATTAACCGCTATAGCAACCTTACACTTATGTACTTCTACATCTGCCTGCGTCTGCACCAAGAATCAGCGTGCATTTACTTTTCTATCCTGGCTAACACTGCTGCTGCTGTTAAAGTGAATAGAGTATAGTTATCAAAGATTAACTAAATAATAAAATAACCGACCCGGAAACTTTAGTGAATTTATTTAGTAAACATTTTTCTCATTCGCTAATACAACCTGTTGAAAAAAGGAAAGATGTTATTATTCCATATTATGCAAATTTGCTCTTGACTCCAATAAACGCTAAAGAAATTATAGACATTGTTCTCGCAATGCCAAATAAAAAATCAATCGGACTAGATGATGTATGTATTAATAAAAAAGTTATCGTATATATTGCCGAGCTACTTTCTGACATCACAAATTATTGTTTTTTAGAGGGAATATTTCCAACAAAATTAAAAATTAATAAAACTATACCTGTACATAAAAAAAGACGAAAAGGAAAATATTAAAATCTACCGTGGTATAATAATAATCCTAGCGTTTTTGTAAGATTATTGAAAAAGCTACATATAGTAGACTGATTTTATTTTTCACTAATCACAATATTATTAGGGATTCCTACTTTGGTTTTGTGCCGAATTGTTCAACGGAAAAAGCTATATAACAATCTCTGTCCAGAATTATTTTGCGCTTCATTCGAATTTAAAGGTGGCTGACCTATACTTTCATATGTCAAGAGCCTTTGACACAATTGATTACTCAATATTGTTAGACCTGCTAGAGTATTACGGTGTTCGGGATACATACACTAAACTGCTTCAGTCGTATCTTACAAACAGATCTCAGATTACTGCAATAACAGTTTATAAGAACGAAGTACTGCAAATATTTCTTTCCAATAGTGACCACAAGGGTCTGTATTAGGGCCTCTCTTGTTCATTCTCTACATTAATGGCTTAAAAAGATTATTTAAAAATAGACAATTTGTATCAGTATGCTGATGACGATTCCTGCCTGGTAACTGAGGTATCGACAGTCTTTTGTGCTAATAAACTTAACACAATAGTGTCAAATCTGACATTTGACTTATATTGTGATTCAAACGGATTAACTCTAAATCGAGGTAAACCTACTCTTGTTCTCTCCAACTATTTTGATTTTTCATTGTATGTCTAGTTAAATGGTACATCTACTATGCAAACAGACAATGTGAAATTTCTTGGTGTAACGTTGGACATTAAGTTAAATTGGGAAACTTATACCAATGCTATAATATCGAAATTAAATTCATCATGCTACTTAATAAGATTTATGAGAGATCAACTTGCAATAGACTGCTTAAGAATGTTCTATTTTGCTTATGTAAAAAGTATTTTAGATTACGCAATAATATTCTGGGGTTCTTCTCAATATTGGCAAAAAGTGTTTATTGCACCAAAACGTATAATTTGATGTATGATGAAAGTCTGTCATAAAGATTCATGTTAACCGTTTTTTAAAGAATTGCGTATACTTACCGTTCCGTCCCTTTATACTTATAAATTAATATTATATGTAAAAAATTCCTAGTGATTCACAAGAAATAGTAATACATATATATATATATATATATATATATATATATATATATATATATATATATATATATATATATATATATATATATATATATATATATATATATATATATATATATATATATACATTATATATATATATATATATATATATATATATATATATATATATATATATATATAAGAAAGACTCTAATATTTAAATTAAAATGATAATTTTTGAGTGGTATGAGAGCCCAGTTTCAGTGAGAGACACTTACGTTAACTGTGTTCATATTAAATAGGTAAAACTTGTACTAAATGTTGTTAAAACGCTAGATATAAACACCTACCGTGTGGTAAATGAACTGTCTGTTATTATGTTATGTGAAAAAGCATTGTTCTATTTAGAATAAGCATCAGAAGGACTATTTGTGTATAGCATGGCAACCAGAGCCAAAACATTATTGATTTTAGGTACCAAAACCTTTGGATAACCTGGAAAAAAAATAAAATTTTATTGTTATTAATTAAAATTTTAAACTTTATTAAAGACAAATATATTAAATTTAGTCACAGAATAGCTACAAATGAGATAGCAATCATGAACACTGGAAAAAAAGTGCTATAAACTACTTTCATAATTTGGGTAGCGTAAACTCTACGATATCTGAGATTTTAATCAGTTCTACGAAGTAAGTGCATCGTCTAACTTTAAAACTGTACAAAACTGAAAGAGACTCACCTTGTGAGCTAATACAATGTAATAGCATCAAAATGTAAAGAAAGTTAAAAGGTATATGTATAAATTTATGTCCAAGGAGGTACAAAACTTGACAAATATGAAGTTTTTTCTAAAATAAAAACCATTTGTTGAACTTTTTATAGCTATGTCAGAAGAATAGCATCTATTTATTGTTTCAAGTCAGTTAGTTATAAGTAATTTGTTGTATTTGAAAAGTTTCCAGCCAATGAGGTTTAACGAAGTCCTAAAACGAAAGGCAAATTAAAATAATGTTTTAAATGTATTTAGTCATGCAAATATAGTATTGAATTGTTCATTTCTTAAAATAATCTCTGGTATGTGGTTTAGATGGTTGTAATTAGTTATATAAGAGAAATTGTTAAAAATTGTTGCAATTGTAATTTTTCTAAATATTCACAAAAAGGCCATAGTATGGCATATCAAAATAAAGCTAATCATCTTTATATCTTTATTCAATAATAAAATTAGAGCCATAAGGTATAATAAAGAAATAAAAAGAGAATTATATTTTCATATTTTAAATTTCAAAAATCAAGTGTTATGATTTTTGGAGAAACGTCAGATTAAGCCAATAAAAAGCCCATATTTGAGTTTTAGTTTGAATAGAAAGCTCAAAGGGAGAGCATGTAATTTTATAAGAAATTTCCTAACCTCAAAATTTTAAATTTATATTTTTCAAAAGAAATGAAGTCCATTTTCAAGCTCACGTAAATATTAAAACAGGGTTTGTAACCTAAAACACAAAAAATATATTAAATTAAATTTTATCAATACCATAAAATAATTCCAAGTGGAATTTAAGAATAATGTCCAGTTGCAACGAGCAAGGAAAGTATATAATAGTAAATGTGCTTTGAGGAAAATAGTAAAGTTAAAGTACGTACCTTAAATAAATGTTGCTGATTGTTAAATAAATATAGTGTTGTGCTACGAAAACATAAATCCAGTGTACAACAGAGCAGCCATCGGTAATTGAAGTTTTATGAATCCGAAATTTGCCACGGATGAAGAAGAATCGAGGCACTGAGCAATAATATAAACAGAAGCGTTATTCAACAGAGATTGCCATAACGTGAGATTCAAGAAATCGCCGTAAGTAAAATAAAAATAAATCCTAGGTACTCGACGATTTAAAAGCTTCGATGTTAACAGATCTGATCAATAAATAAAAGGCCATTTCATTTTAATTTTAAGTTATATTTATACAAAAGTTCATGTCCTAAGCCACACCAGAAATTTGTAAATAAATCTATTTTGTTTTGTAATCTGTCAAGGTGTGTTTCATTTGAAATTGGAGCTGTACGACTATTATTTTCAGATAAACGCCAGGAACCTGCCCAAACCCTGAGGAGAGTCTCAAAATAATAATAATAATATAAATAAAATAAAATAAACAATATTTTTTATTGTCATAAAATAAAATATATATATTATATATATATATATATATATATATATATATATATATATATATATATATATATATATATATATATATATATATATATATATATATATATATATATATATATATATATATATATATATATATATATACATATATGTAGATGACAACGAGACATGCCTGATCTCAGAGTACCAGTTAGTCATCATAGTTTTTATGGAAAAGTGCCATATTACAATATTATTAAAGCCTACAATACCCTGTCTGCTGAATTAAAATCTATAAATCAAATCAATTTATTTAAAAAATACCTTAAGACATTTAATTGAATACAAATTTTATTCATTCAGAAATTTTTTTAATGCATAAAAAGATTGAAAAAAAACAATAATACCTAATAATGTTTGTAGCAAATTGCTTTAACTTATTAGTTTTGGGTTTATTTTAAGTGTGTCTCTGTTCTGCTGTTTCATAAATCATAATTTTTATATGCTTTTATACATTATATAATTTTATAATATTTTACTGTATATTTCTCTTGTGTAAATTTCTAATATGTGTATAATTCTCTAAATTTTGACAATACTAATGTCTTTTTTTTGTAAGATCTACAGCAATAAAGTCTATTCTATTCTATTCTATTCTATTCTATTCTATTCTATTCTATTCTATTCTATTCTATTCTATTCTATTCTATTCTATTCTATTCTATTCTATTCTATTCTATTCTATTCTATTCTATTCTATTCTATTCTATTCTATTCTATTCTATTCTATTCTATTCTATTCTATTCTATTCTATTCTATTCTATTCTATTCTATTCTATTCTATTCTATTCTATTCTATTCTATTCTATTCTATTCTATTCTATTCTATACAATATGCCCATTTCTAAGTTTTCCACCCTCAGTATAAATATTCTTCTTGTTAGATTAAAGAAACTGAGTCGCGAACACATACTTCTACTTCATTCCAAGAACTATGACTGCAGCACTTTTCGCTTATATACGTGCGAAAAAATAAACGTTCTTTTTTTGTATAAGACATAATTTAGAACAGTGTGTGCATAACACTTGCATATTGAAATTCAGTTTGCCATGTTTGGACAGTAAAATACTGAGTAAGTTTGATCCTGTCTTTGCCGCTTTGTTGATAAGAAAACATATATGTATTAAATAAAGTAATGGAATGTATTAAGTTTTACTCAAAGATCATTTCAAAAATTGCGTTTTATGGGAATCTGGAATGATATTTTTGACTGCAGTATGGATAAAGCATTTGTTTAGAAAGTTGTACTATAAATAATTGACTCGCATACTGTCAAATCTTTAGGTTGTATGTTGTCTCATGGATGGGATCTTAGAGAGTATCAAGTAACGGATGGTCCTAATCCGTTACTTGAAAATAATTCGCTGATATATCCCTAAGCAATATTATTCCTACAAACACTACCCAAGCTTGTCCATCACATTACACCTGTCTGGTATAACCTGGAAATATAAAACAAAACAATTTTATTTTAAACAGGAGCTAACTGAAAACCATTCAGTAACAGATCAGTTACTTGAGTTGGCTCATACATAGTAGGTATTGAGAAAAATACTTTAAGAATAGCTATTTAGCAAAATATAAAAGTTAAGTTTAGAAAGACACACTGGAAACGAATACAAATGTAACACATAATAAATGTGTACCTACATTTTTAAATCATGTTACAGAGGAAAAAAACATTTTTTGTAGCGGACTCTTTATACCAATTCATCCCAAGTGCAAAATTAAATCCGAGGTGGATCATAAATCAAGTAGGTACATACTTTTTATACTGCAACACGAAATATTAAATTAGAAATCTTTTTTAAAGTTGATCTCAGGCAGCGTGGTAAAAATATTCAAGACAGTTCCTGTAAATAAATCAGGAAGAACTGAAAAAGTGAATGTGATTAATTTTAGTGAATTGTTATCATCATATTTAGAGGGTTTTTTTTATCTGAACTTGCAGTATTTTTTATCCTATATCCTTCATACATTTTTAAATGCAATCCAGAAAATGGCTGGAATAAATTTATCATTTATAAATATAGTATTGAAGATATCGAAGTTCAAATAAGAATGAATATAATTTTACGGTAACAACTGTTGATTTTTTATATTTATATATCTGTATATTTTTGTAATATAATTGTTCTCTTCCTAATCTACTAGATATGATAATATTCGATAGATGCATTAATTGTTGTGTTTCCTAATTAATTGCTGGTGTATAATTTTATAGGTCTTATTTAATAATAAAATGGTTTTTCTGGATGCCGTGTTGATTCCTGCGATTACTAATAATGGCACGCCGTCCTTCACCAGAAAATTAATAAAACAAGTTAAAAGTGAGATACATATACCTCGAAAAACCACACGCGACAATTTAGTTGAAAGCGAATTTTCAAGGGGAAAATTATATGCTTTTGTTAATTCGTTTCACAACATCCGGAACACAAATATTGATAAAAAAGATTTTTTTTTATGTACATGGGTCGCCATATACATTGTTGTTTATTTAATTGTTAATAAATTGTTTTGACTTGCTATCACACGAGAATTGACCATCCTTGTAACTTTTTTATTTTTCGAGTTAAAGAAAAATGTTTCAAATATAGTTGTAGGGAATTTGATGATTTTCTTTATGGTGATATCACTCAATAAAAAAAATAATAAAAATTAAAGTGGGACATAGCATTTTTATATATTTTAAGTTTTTTTTGAAATTTACGCATTTAATCGATTCCAACGATGTTATATGTTATTATATATTTGCATCATTCGTTTGGAAGATACAAGGTGTTAAGTTATTGAATTTTATAACTATAATACATAGGTATACCAAAAAAAAAGTTACCATGGAAAAATAAAAAAATGTTATGCTTCAACATTTTATTAAAGTTATATGCCATATAATTTTTCTTCGATGAGCTAAAGATAGCTCATCTAAAAGCTCCTCAATTTGGTTGAGAAAGTCAGTTTTAATCATCTTCTGATGATACCAACTTGGTTGGCGAAGTGCGCGTCGAGTTCAGTGTGTAGTGTTTTGGTGTTTCGTGGAAAACTACGTCAGTGTTATCTTCACATCAAAGGCTCCAACCCACCCCAGGAAAAATCGTACAGTCACACTGACAGGTAGGAATATGATTTTCAATTTGAATTAAAAATAAATACAAATAAGCAAACAACGACATAAATAAAGGTGGCCATATTGTAATTTTGTTGCAGTAATTGTTCTGAGTTTTACAATCGTTTTGTTGAAGTGTTTTGTGCTTTTTAATTGAATTGGAAATGAAAGACTATGAAAATTTATTTTACTGTACTCTACTAGAAGTCGAAAATGTTATATGAAAAATAGAGTAACAGACTTGGCGGGCCGTAAATACTTTACGGCGTGCTGTAAAGTAATACTTTGAGACCTCAAACCAAGAATATAAAATGACCAATTAAGACTGATCGTACATAAAGGTCATTTATACTGAGTTTTAATTAGTTCTTACCATTCTCTCTTCCACTCTCACCTATCGTATGGCACAATCCTGTAAAAATACGAGTGTACAGATTGCAGAAAGCAGCTGTAAGAATAGTAATCTAGCGCTGGACCTATTTTTCACTGTCAACCAATTTTTAGGAAACTTAGGATTATGCCAATTCCGTTCCTGTATATCTATAGCCAGTTGATTGAAATATATTCTTCAAGGACTACATTCAACATAAACTCTGATTTTCATAAATATAGCATGAAGACATGCCACCTAAATACAGTGCGTTCACAATGCAAGGTTTAAATTCAATATAATCTGACCAACGTGGTTTTGCCAAAAATGCTCGGACACGTCGATTTGCAATTTTGAGTCATACGGCAAGTCAGTGTGACTTCCAGTTTTTCCAGAAGTGATATCAACTTTGTTATTTTAAATGTAACAACCTGTATTTTTCTACAGATTTGTAGAGACGATAAAAAGACGTTTTCAAGGATGTAGTAAACATGTTTTTATTATGAATAATTTTTGTATTATTTACAAACTTACTGCACTAACTGTCTAAAAACTGTTTCTAACCGTTTACTTCAATGCATTTTTGAATTGATAATTATTTATCGTTGGACATTGTGAATCATTTCTGGTGAGATTAATCGGATTTCCTGGCGTATTTTTTCTTTTAAGTCATTAAGGTTAGGTTGGTTCATATAGACTTTGGATTTTAAATAACCCCATAAGAAAAAATCTAGGAGTTAGATCAGGTGACCTCGGCAGCCACTCAATAGATCCCCTCCTACCAATCCATCTATTGGGGAAGGTTGCATTTAGAAATTGACGAACAGAGATCGCATAGTGGGGAGATGTCCCATATTGTTGAAACAAAATTATATCATTTGGTACGACAGGGTCATGTGAGTTGGGAAACAGAACAGCTAAAGCAGGAATAAGTTCGAATTGAAGGAACTCTACATTGCGTTCTCCGTTTAGTGTTCCTTCAAAGAAGTAAGGCCCAATAACTCGATTGCCGACAATTCCTGCCCATACATTAATTTTCTGAGGACTTTGAGTGTGCACCTCTTGCATGAGGATTTTCTGTCGCCCAGTATTTGCAATTTTGTTTATTTATATGACCACTTAAACAGAAAGTGGCCTCATTAGAAAAAAAAATGTGTTCTATTAAATTTAAAATTTCATTGTGCATTGTGCATTCTTCATCAAAGTCGTCTTCCGACAATTCATGCACCAAGTGTACTTTATAAGGATGCTACTTAGCTGATCGAAGACTTTTTGATACTGATTCCGTTGCCAAATCATAGTTTCTTGTAAGTTTTCTGTTGAACGTGTACCTGGACATTTACCTTAACATCTTCAGGTACCTTTTTTGGTAGGCCTTTAGGTAAATCTCTAACGTGGCCAAACACTAAATTTTTTTTAATTTTGCTCACACTAGATTGGCTAATCGGTGGACGGTCAGGATGATTTTCATTAAATAAGTTACATACCTGCTGTTGAGTACGAACTCTATCATCAAAATAAATCATCATAAGCACCTCAATTCGAACT
Source organism: Rhamnusium bicolor (assembly GCA_029963845.1). Classification (NCBI taxonomy): domain Eukaryota; kingdom Metazoa; phylum Arthropoda; class Insecta; order Coleoptera; family Cerambycidae; genus Rhamnusium; species Rhamnusium bicolor. The sequence goes on along the minus strand of JANEYF010000603.1, from coordinate 183,682 downwards.
TTTTCCGTCAAATTAATTTTTTTCGGTAAATAAATGTCACTTGAACTTACAGACATTTGATATTGGAAACTTCAATTACTTTTTGACAACTTAAAAATCTATTGAACGCTTACTATGTTAGTGCAGTAAATATATCACGTTTCTTGTAAATAATAAAAAAAGTATTCATAATAAAAACGTGTTTACTACATCTTTGGAAACGTCTTTTTATCGTCTGTACAAATCCGTACAAAAATGTAACACCCTGCTTACATTTAAAATAACAAAGTTGATGTCACTTCCGGAAAAACCGGAAGTGACCATGATTTGCCGTATGACTCAAAATGTGCCAATTCAAAATTGCAAACCGACGTTTTTGGCAAAACCGCGTTGTTCAGATTATATTGATTTTATTCCTTTCATTGTGAACGCACTGTATAAACATTTTGAATCTTCAAAAACACTTTGAATGCACAACTTTAAGACAAATATTGTTTATAACAATATTCCTCCAAACTTTGCCTTTGCTACTTGGTTTTTATTATAGAAGGGGATCCACTTCGAAAATATAAACTATATACATGGAACGGGTATTATACAATCATTATTACTCTTTTTTTCAATCAGGCCATAATAGTCCTTACTTGCAGATTTTTTAATAGCACCTAAAGTTCCTAACAGAGCATATTAGCGCAAAACGTATTTTTTTAATTTACCAAATATTTTTTGATGCCACTAAATCATTTGCAGATATAACTAGGTTCGCCACAAACAACGCAACGGTTGATTTATCTTCCATGTCTGTTCGATAAAACGCAAAGCTCACTCACCGAATGCGTGCTTTCGAGCTTCTGAGCTTCGTTTGTTATTAATTTTAGTCTTTTAATTTTCTCACGTTTACAAATTATTCTTGAAAATACGTGTATAGTGTTAGTATAGATTAAGGAAAGCACGGAAATTTCTAATCAATCTTATAACCATCTTCAGAGACATAACGAGCCCAATTATTGTCTGAGGCAAAATTATTTTATATCCATTATTTCAAATCAAAAGTCTAGCTTAAGAATCAAGTGGTCATATTAGTTAAAATCTGTTACACAAAGTACACGAATTTAAAATATTATTGAACTAAAATGAAGTAATTACATGCATGTTATCTACAATATCATGCAATTGTGGAATGTGGAGTTTAGTTATTGTTAAATTCTAATTAACCAATTTTTATAGGTAATTGTAATAGTTATAATTAATTACATCTTTCTCATAATAATTGTAACATTTTAAGATTTGCCAAGTAACTGGAGTTAGAAAGTTTTAAGGGAATCTAGGTCGATTTTGTTGCATTATTATATCAAATTCAATTTCCGACCATAATTTGTTTTCGAGTACGAATGTCATCAATATATTTTTTAATGGCAACCCCCTATTCTTTTTTCTTAATTTTGGTAGATCTTTTAATTGCAAAAATGACAGCATCAAAATGTTTACACCTTACATAAGAAAATTTTCGAGCAAACGACGATTGAATATTAGAAAACTTAAATTTTATTAACAAAACATAAATTACTGACATATAGTATAAGCAATAGCTTGGAAATTCGACGATGAAAGGTTACCGTGTACCAATGGGTAATCAAAGAGATCATATGAGTACCATACTTTTAGCTTTTGAAATTTTTGGTATGGCGAATGGATATTGGATACGGAGGGGAAAATATTTTTTTGTCCCCATGGGTAGTTACCATGTGTACTCCACATACCCCAATTACGATGACGTCGTCGCGCGGTAACCGGAAATTGAAAAAAAAAATTATAGTTACCGGACCAAACTTAGCGTAAAATGTTTGTTTTGGTGTGTAGAGTACTGTAGTGACAGACATTTCTATCGGTCGGTTTTTGAGCAATTTGCCATCAAAGTGGCGAAAATTTGATCAAAATTTGAAATGTTGATAAAAAATAGTTAAAATTAAGAAAAACGTCTACCTAACCGGCTTATGGTTCACAAGGCACTAAAAAATCCTAACCTTGACTGGCAGACATTTTAGCCAAATTTAATCCCCCAAACCACCCCTTAAAGGGTTAAAAATTTCCAACCAAAGCTCAAATTTTTCGTATTTTCTACTGTAATAACATATCGAAAGGACGTTTTTTTAATATTTATAAGAAAAGAGTACAGGCACAAAAGCTAAAAAATTTTTTAAAAACTTTAAGAGGTGGTTTGGGGAGTTAAATTTGGCAAACATGTCTGCCAGCCAAGGTTAGGGTTTTTTAGTACCTTGTGAACCATAAGCTGGCTGGGCAGACGATTTTTTTAATTTTAACTATTTTTTATCAACATTTCAAAAATTTATCAATTTTTCGCCATTTTAATGGCAAATTGCTCAAAAACCGACAGATAGAAATGTCTGCCTCTACAGTACAGTACTGTACACACCAAAACAAACATTTTGCGCTAGGTTTGGTCCGGTAACTGAAATTTTTTTTTCAATTTCCGGTTATCGCACGCTGACCGGAAGTTTTGTCTGTCAGCGTAATTGGGGTATGTAGCATATACTAACTACCTATGCGGACAAATATCGGTAATCACGCGATTAAAAAAAAATCCCCCCTCCATATCCGTCCGCCATACCAAAAAATTTCAAAAGAGAAAAAGTATGGTGCTCATTTGGTCTGTGTGATTACCGACTGGCAGACGGAAAACTTTCATCGTCGAATTTGCACGCAGAACACAAAACACCACATACTGCACTCGACGCGGTTCCGCCAATCAAATTGGCATCACCTGGAGAAGAATAAAACTAACCTTATGCTAACAATGTATCCTATTTATATCTTTCATCCTCGAAAGAGTTTGACATATTATTTTTAATTTATACAGTGTTCGTAAAAAGGGTGCACCATATGGAAAACGTTTTGTTTAAAACGGGTTTCAGCATTAGTTTCAGCATGATTAATAACCACAAAATTGCCAAAAATATTTGTCACGTCACAACTATGACACCTCCAAAATGTCATTATAAATTGGCCTGAAAAAAAAGCACCATAAGGACAAGTTGTTTGTAATTATTTAGAATCTAAATGTGAAATTTGGTTTGAAAATTTAAATGTTTGTTTTTTTATTTTTTCCCAAAAAATATGTAATATTTAATTTTTTTTGTGTATTTTTGGTTTACGTTGATTTTGAAATATTTAAAAAAAATTCAACATTTATGTATTTTTTGAATTGAAATGTTTCAAATTAACTCAACGTAAACAAAAAATACACAAAAAATTAAATATTACATATTTTTGGAAATAAATTAATAAACTAAAACATTTAAATTTTCAAACCAAACTTCACATTTAGGTTCTTAATATAATTACAAATAACTTTTCCGTATGGTACTTTTTTCATTTTTTGATGAATTGGGGCATTTCAGGCCATTTTAAAATTTCTAATGACATTTTGGAGTTGTCACAGTTGTAACATGTCAAATATTCTTGGCAATTTTGTGGTTGTTCATCATGTTGAAACTAATGCTGAAACTCGTTAAAAAAAACAATTGGATAAAAAAGTTTTCCATATGATGCAGACTTTTTGGCGGACTCTGTATAGAATTAAGTTGGGAAAGGCAATTGTCGATACCCTAGATGTGGTTCGGCCTCGTTTCTCTTTACCTAACATAAATTTATGGAATTTTCAGAGGATTATTTCGGTGACTTGAAAGGCGGTCAAGAAACAAAATTTTTTAAGTCAGTGCGCCAAAACATTTGGCGTTATAGCAGCATGTTCTTCCTTTGTCAGTTCGCAACTTATCTACGTTACTAGATGTTCCGCAAATTATCTAGTCGTTCGGCGAAATGCCCAAAACAGCTGTCAGTCCGCGGGTTGTCTGTCAAATTAGGAATTCTGCAAACTGCCAAGGCATTTCACGGATTATCTGATTTTACAAGTGTTCACCGTCTTTATAGTGCTATACTGTGTGTAAAACGCCTAATGTGGCCAAATCTTTACAAAGACGAATTATACAAGTGAGATGGACGTAGCAGTGTGAGTGTATTGTAGATGGCTGGTGGGGCACAGACTGAGCCTGTCCTTATGTTCGCTTGGTGTGTTTTATTCCATCTCATTCATCCCAGTTCGCAGCCATCGCTCGTATTATTTTTCTAACTGGCCACATTTGGCGTTATACATAGAGCATACGTTTCTGTTAACATACCATATTTCATGTTAGTATCGCAAGGTGAACTATTGGTTTGCTTTAGCAATTCTATATCCACTACTTTAGCAACAATATATCCCTTCTTCTTATGAAGACTTTTTTAATATTGTTAAATAGTTACATAGAAGAGCTTTCAAACCTTATGAATATACATAACTAGATATTATTCATAGAAACTGAATGTGTCTAAAATTCCCTCGACTCTTAACGGATACATTAGTGTTTAAAAAATAATGAACTTCTATTGTTTTAGATTTACCAACTGGGCAATTTAAATAATACATTATTCCCATAATGTTCCGTGTTAATCCTTTAATGCTAATGTTGTGTCATTTGTCACTTGTCAACTTGTCAACAAATTTGTATAATTAACTCCGACGGCAAACACGAGTTTACTTTTAAATTTATCTGTATTTTACTGTTTCATTTTCTGACATTTGCAAATAATGTACATATTTCTTTCATTTGTAGAATTAACTTAGAACTGAATTATTGAATAGTTAAGAATATCTTTTAACATGTAATTTTTCTCTCGCAATGTCAAATACTTAATGTAAGTATCTAGCTAGACAAACTCGGTTCCATTTCCGTTTATTGTGAAGTAATTTTTAATTTAAATTACTTTATCCCCAATAAGAATTACTATTGTAGAATTTATTTAAATAGTTCAAAACAAGTATATAAACAATACATACTTTTACAATAACAATTAATTGAATTGGCATAACGTTGTTCATTTTGCGGATTTTCTCACCCCTTAATGAGGTTTTTATATAATGCAAAACTACTACAATGTTTTGCTAAATTTGGATAATGGAAAATAAGTCGCCAGAGAATAACAAACATTTCTATAATAATATAAAGTTTTACCTGTACCAAAAATCATTGATAATAATACAGTATTTACATAGATAACAATACTTAAGTAATTTAACAAAATAATAACTATCCTAAAACATGTTGGTTTTGTTTGTTTATATGTGTTGGTAAAATGCTTGGAATATTCTTTTGTTAATATTTTATTACATTCGTCTATTAATTTAATACCTCTTAGATATATCATTAACAACTTTTAAGTTCTCAATAACTTTAGAATAACTTTTGTACTGTCCATTACCCCCCAGGTTTCTGGGTCATCATTAAGAAATTCGGTAGACAGATCATATTTAAAAAAATATATTTGTGCCCGAAGAAATAAAATCACATATTTCTTACCTTTATATCTCAAAATACTGCTAAATAGTGCTAAAATGAGTTCTCTTTGGGTAAAGCCTTAGCCATATCCTATTTAAAATCAATAGAAATCTCATCATCAAAGAAAGATAGAGCAGAAGTTTTAGGGCTTAAATACCACAAATGATTTTGAATATTAGAAATTGCGGTTTGGGATACAGCAGTATTAATTGTTTTGTATTAAATAAGATTTTTTTAGAAAATAAATTTCATGATTGCAGTCCAGATGTTGTGCAGTGCAGAACAACAGTGAAACGCTCTTGTAAATTCGTCAAATAAATTGGTTAAAAGTGTAGTAAATGTGATAAAATTATATTAAAAAAAGTTTTCTTAACCACCTCTCAAGTCGCCAAAGTAACTCCCAGGATTTTATGTTGAGTAAAGAAAGACGAGGTCCTACAGTTTATTGTGGAGTCCGAACCGCAAATTACAAATAAAATTTCTTGCTCCGGCATGGATTCGGACCATCGATATTCGATACCGAGTAAATAGCCTCTAAGCGCTTTACCCTCTCGGCTACCATATATTGGATTGGTGCATAAAAAATTCCGCATAAATCTATATAGTTCAACAAAAACCTGTCGTTAGAATAAAATTAGTAATTATTAAATAACGTGTGATAAATATAGTTATATAACGTTGTTATAATAAACAAATGGTCAACACCTTTACACCATGAACTTGAGCCCTTTTAAAATTGAAAGGAAATAAACATCTGAGAATAACAAAAGTGACGGCAGGTAAGAAGTGATAAATTCCCAACAATAAGAATATTTGTTAATCTCCTTGCAAAATCTGATAATTATTAGTCTGATTTTATTAATTATAGCTTAATCGAATATAAAAATGTCTGGTGAGATTTGTATTAAATGCAAGAAAAAAGTTAATGTAAACGAGAACAATTTGATACCATTACAAATTACAATGGTCTAAGCTGGTTTTGCAAAGGTTGTATATTGTACACTGATATTATTTTAAAAGTTACCAATGATATTGAAAACTTAAAACTCCAATTTCTTAGTGAACTGAGTAACCTTAAAAATATAATAAAAGCCAGTGCAGACGAAAAAACATTTGTTAGATGTGTCCACTTCCAAATTTTTTGATGAGGTTGTTGCGGAAGGAGTTATAAATTAAAAAAAAATAATTATAAATGCAAGGAAACTGAAGAAGCGGTTCAATAGAATTTAAAACTTTCGTCACTAGAAGTTGGAATTACAGAATTTAAAAACATTAAAGAGGAAGGTGTTGTCAGGAAGTGAAGTAAAGAAGAACAGGAGATAATTATTGACAAAGCTGCTTAAAAGAAGTTAAATAAGAATTACGAAACTTAAAAAATCATTCTATCAAGATCGTAGATATTGATGATAATTTTAATAGTGACGAACTTGTAAATCTTATAAAGAAGCAAAATACATCTGTTTTACATGATGACATTGAGATAAGTGTTAAAGTCATGAAGAAAATGAAAATAATATTTATGGCCATTATCAAATGTGACCCTAGTAGCTTCAAAGAGATTATGGATTAAAATTATGTCGTCAAAGACTGGTTCATGTGTAGAGTTTTTGAGTATATTTTTATAGACGTTTTAAATGTGGTGGGTTTGATCATCACCTAGAATACTGTAAAAACCAATTTAGATGTTGTAAATGTGCATCTTTAGATCATTCAACAGAAAATTGTGAAAGTATTACACCCAAATGTCATAACTGCATTGAGAAAAAACAAAAACTGAAAATTGACATTGATATTAATCATTTTATTTATGACACAAGTTGTCCAGTTTACTTAAAAAAATTGAAAATCAAAAGAAAACAATCAAACAGTGTTCTTTTTTAGGTTAGCTGCTAGGAAATATAGTATTGATAATGTTATAATAAATAAAGTAAATCTTAATCAAAGTAAAGAACAGGATACATTCAATTTAAAGTTAAATAAAATATGTCATTTTAATGCTAGATCTGTCATAAATAAAAACGATATTAAATCCTTTGTGAAACAAAACTCTTATTTAGCTATTGGCATTAATAAAACATGATTTTGTCGAGATATAGAGGATGATTTGTTCGAAATACCTGATTATACTTTAATAAGAAGTGACCTCCCGTCAAAAGGCGGGAGTGTTGTTCTTTATTTGAAATCTTGCATTTCTAAATCCAGCTCAGTGTCATCTATATCAGTGGAGAAGGTCTACGATATTGAATATTTAATTGTTAAAATTACCATAGAAAATAGACCATGTGCTATAGAACATTTATACAAGCCTCCAAATTCACATTATATCAATATTTGTATATTGACTGATATAATTAATTATTTATTAGAAAATATATTTATTTTTATTTAAAAGGGTGATTTAAATATTTTTGTTTAAATTAACAGTCCTGCCACTGTCTACCTAAATAATTTGTTACTGATCTTTGATTGTAAACAAATAATTGATGATCCCACTAGAATAAGAGCTCAAAGTGAAACATTATTAGATTTAATTATCACAAACTCTGATATAGGTATTAAGAATGTAGATGTTTTAGATATATGTTTTTCAGACCACAACATTACATCTTATTATATTGAATTGAATTCTTAGAATTCTTTAACGAAAATCTACTAAGTACCTATATCTTTTTAATCAGTCTGCTTCTTTAAAAATAGTTACTTTTAAATCCAACAAGCGCCAAGAACCATGGTTTACAGAGAATCTATATGAGATAAAAAAGAATTAAAGAGGGCTTGGTTAAGATATAAGAAAACTAGGGTGGTACTGCTTATAGGCAATATTATTGCGAAATTCGTAATTATTATAATAATTCCGAATTCAAGAAAGAACCGCGTTCTACTCTTTTCATATCAGCAATACAAAGAATAATCCAAGACAAATGTAGGCTAATAAGTCATGGGAAGTAGTAAAGGATAATATTACACAAAATCTTTCTGAAGATCTTTGTAATTCTGATAATATCAACAACTATTTTATGAATTCCACATTAAATTTAAAATCGATTGATCAATATAATGATCAATTTTTAGAAACAAAATTTATAGATGATATTATATTCACTTTCAAACTTGTTCCTGTTAAAAATATTGAAGATATCATAAATAAACAAAAAGCTCACACCTTAGGCCTGGATGAAATATCAGCTAAAATATTACATGTTGCTTTACAGTGGATATCGGCCCCACTGACGCATATTAATATGTCATTAGAACTAGGTGATTTACCTCCACAATGGATAATATCCTGTATTAAACCAATACCCAAGAAAAAAATCCTGAACAACTTAAAGATATGCGCCCTATTAGTTTACTTTCGGTATCTCTTCAAATCACAGAATACAGATGTATATGAACAACTTTCTGAATATGTCCTTATAAACTCAATAATTCCTACATTTCAGTCTGAATTCCGAAAAGGTCACAGTATCTCTTCACTACTAGGTAATACAACCGATGAAATTTTGCAAGCCATTGACAACACTCAAATCACCTCTTTGACATTACTTGATATGACCATGCCTTTGATTCTTTAGATATTAAGTGCTTAATTGCAAAATTTAGTTATTATGTCATATCTGGAAGTACTTTTTCTTGGTTTCAAAACTATCTCCATGGCAAACCACAGTTTACTAGTGTAAATCGAGTTTCCTCGATACAAACATCACAATATAGATCAGTTGAATCCGGTGTTACACAAGGATCTATTTTGTGACCACTTTTGTTTAATATATTTATTGCAGATATATCGTGATTTTAGCTACATTCAAAACTATACATGTATGCTGATCATATTCACCTGATATATAGCTCTTCTCCTGTGGAATATCAAATTGCTGAACTTCACATAAATAATGATTTAAGTCTCATATGAATGGACAATCCAAAATACTCTTAAATTAAATGCTAACAAAATTCAACATATTGTTTATGGAACTCCCCAGCAGTTATTGAATCTCGGCGAACTTAATACTCTAGTAAATAATGAAGGCATTGCATCAGCCAATAGCGTCAACAATCTTGGTCCCATTTTGATTCTTCACTAAGTTTTTCAAATCACGTAAATACTATTTGCAAAAAATCTTTTTATTGTTTAAAACAGTTAACTACATTCATTAAAAAAATTTCTTGACACAAATACTAAAATATTTATTTCTGAAACTATGGTTTTATCGCACTTAAACTACGAACATTGTATACGGTGTCTGTCCTTCACAGGATGACAAATATCAAAAAAAAAAAAAATTGAAAACTGTTGTGTGCGATATTTTACAACTGTGCCCCAATATGGTCATATTACACCGCACTTGCGTGCTTTTAGTTTATTGAATATGTGTGAAAGGACATTTATACACCTTGTGGGATTTGTTTTAACCATTTTGAGAACAGGAAAACTAAATTATTTGTTTAATACAATACAAAAGCGTACTGTAATTCACAATAGAGATCTTAAACAAATTAAAATAAAGTTTGTATTACCTCTTACAAAAATTCACCTTTTCGATCTTCCTTTTCATGCATAGTAGCATATATTATTAATAATAATTTGCCATTTAAATATCACAACATGTAGGTGTCAACGATTAAATATAAATTAAAAGAAGACATAAATTTTTCTAGATTAGAAAATATTAATGAACTAATGCTCTAAATTAAAAAGGTTTTTTCTATGTGTTTTCATTTCATGCTAATATATTATAAATGTATATGTTTATACACGGGAAGTGATGTAAAGCAATACCGTTGGAAAAATTTCATGTCTGTACTTGTATTGCTCGGTTTTTTTTTTCAATAAACTTATCGTATTGTGTTGTACATGAGGCTTTATGTAGAGAAGGATCTATAAATCAGACTTTCACGTATATTTTAACAATAAAAATACATAATTCCGTAATACTTTTGCTTTCTTTTTCTATTGCTTTTGCCATCCAGCGTGCGTAATGGAATGTCCCAGGAGCGCAAATATTTAGGTTAATATTTCTTTTGTCTAGAAATAACGGAGTCAGATTTAAAATTCTTTAAAGTCATAGCGAGATTGTGGCGTATTTCAAGCCTTCTCTACAAAATCAAGAAGAGCTTCGTTCTGTAACATTTGATTCTTTTCATCGTCGATTGCACGTTTAAATTTAGTTTTCAATTTTAGGCCAAGCCTCTCTAAAACGATTGACTAATGGAACGTTAGGAACACTAGAATAAGGCATTTTTACATTAAAATCACTTTTTACACTAGTTCCATAAAAAAATATATGATGTCTACAAGGCAAATATAATTCTAACGTTCTAAAATTTTTTCTATTAAAACACTTGCATCATTTAGGCCCGGTTTCTCAATACCCAGTTAGCAAAATTATCCTCCGTTTAGTGTGAAATGGATGAATTCTATTGACAGATAATTTCGCGAGAATTGAAAAACTGGGGCTTAAACTACCCAAATTCGATGCAATACTGTCACAACATAACGTCTTCACTTTATCACGCGGGTTCCATTTTAATACTGATTCATAAACTTTAGCAGCTTGCTCTCTTTCTGTCGTTTTATCTAAAACTGGTATTCCTAGTATTTGTTTTGTATCTACACTTGTAATTATTGTTAACGCAAGTCTCTCGTGTTTTCCAGTGCCCGTTAATTCAGTAAATTTTCCATCCCAGTGAATAACAGAGACCAGCAAGTAGTCAGTGTGAGTTTTCATTTTGTGCAGGAAGTAATTGTTCTTTCGAATAAAAAACCGAATGTTTGCGGAACATCCACGGAATTCCATTTTCATTTTCCGAATTTGAAAACAGCATACGAGAAACGAACGTTTGCGGCCAGCTTTATTCACAAAAGTTGCTTCTTTCTGTTTAGCAATTTCGCTTGCTTTATGAGAACTTTTTGATTTTAATTCTTTATATAGGCAATGCTCATACATCAGCGCTACACTAGAGACACGCAGTATGCATTCATTCATTTTAAATAAATAGCAATCAACAAAACAAATACATAATTCTAGCACTAACGGTTCTGATTGTCTCGCGTCTGTTACCAATTGGAGTTTTTACCAGTGAGATTTATTAATTAATAAAAATAGACTTAAGTGTGAAAACTACTAATTTTTGTATGCGTACATATTATATACTCGTAATATTCTGGGATAAATTAAAAATTGTTTTGGCTTTTTTAATTTATCGGTAATGTGCGAAATGTGTTAATTAAAAATGTTTCAAGTGAAGCTACGAAAAAAAATCAAATATTTTCGATATGCATGATTGTTCTATGAAATGTATGACTTTCTAAGTAATTTTTGACAAACGTTTGTTCTGCAAAAAAATTACTTTGTAACAATGTTAAATAAAAATTTCTCTTTACTACTGCAAAGATACACAAAATTAAATTTTAAGCATAATAGGCCATTTATTTTGATAAAGCAGTCGTAATGTCTTTAACGTTCTGTTTATATTTATACTTCTGCTTGTAATTATCTTAAAAGAATAAGTTCTTCTTTAAAACATGTTAAGAATTTCACAGGAAATTTAATTTATTTAATTAAAAAATGCAAATTGACTAATTATTCATTCTGTGAACACATCTAGAATTTATTGCTTTTAGAGAAAATTCATTTAACTTTTCTAAATATTCTAAATTGTTCATTGTATTTTTCAACATTGACTTTAAACTTTCCAAACTAAGTTGTGAATGATCAAATTACGAATTCGGGTTGTCCCTTTTCACCTACGATGCTTTAATTAATTTAATCCAGAATTTTTTTTATGTTTATACATTTTAACAAAACTTTGTTACAGTTCCCACTAAGCATGCGAGGTTATAAACGTTCTGGAGAATTCTATAATAGATCCGCATAAGAACTATTTATGTAAACGTATATAAATTCTCTTCTAGGCGTTATTTTCCGATGTCAGATGGCCAAAAGGCTAAAGATATAGTTTACAAAGGAAGTTACGTAGAAATTTATATAACTTGCATAAATGAGAGCACTTGAAAATATTATATCAAACGCTGGCAGAAATTGCAAAAAGAGGTTTTATTGTTTCTAAAAAATTAAATAATTGATGAGATATTTATGACTATCACAAAAATCGTACAATTAGCAGTGCAAAAATATATCTGTAAATTGTTTTTATTACTTCATGAACAAGATATCAGGTTAAATTAGTTTTATAAACCTCTACGTAACGTCTTTTGTAAACTATATCTTTAGCCATTTTTTTGACTATCAGATATAGGAAAATGATGTTTCGAAGAGAATTTATATACTTTTACATAAATAGTTCTTATACCTATCTACACTGTGTCCACGTGAAAGACCGGACTAACCACCCTTGTAAAATCTTTATTTTTGACCGATTTTTTTTTTGTTAGGTAGATATGCAAAATGCGCATTCAGCGAGTGGGTAACTTTAATTTTGGGCTGTAATCATGGCCAACTAGGACCAGTTTTATGGGCTCAAATTTCAAGCAGTACCATAAGGAATTTTTTTAGAAAAAAAACTGACAACGAATTCTATTTTAGTATCACTTCAAACGTACCTGTACCGATTTTCATTGTTTTAAATAAAATACAGGATATCCGAGAAAAAAAATTAATTTTTAAATTATGAAATACTTATCCAAAAAATACTATTAGGGATTTAAAAAAAAACTGACGATGGATTCTTTTTTTAGGATTACTTAGAACATACCTGTACCGATTTTAATTGTTCTAAAATACAAGGTGTCCGAGAAAAAGATTACTTTTCTTAAATTGTAGGAATTTATTATTTTTTTAACACCAGTACAAATTATTCTTAATCAATATTTACAATTTTTTACAAAATGAATAAATTAGAACATAACAAAGAGCAGTTTGTAAAAAATTAAATATTAGTCATTTCGATTAACCCACCGAATTTCCTTATACACTTTTCAATACGTCAACGATTATTACTTATTACATTTCTTAACTGCTATTGAGTTATACTCTGACAAACTTCGCTAATACTATCACAGAGCTCTTCTCGGGTCTGGGGTCTTGTAGATTACACTTTATTTTTTATTGTCCCCCAAAGAAAGAAACCAAGGGGCGTAATGTCTGGGAATCTCAGCGGCCAGTGAATAAGAGGACTACTTTGTCCGATCCAGCGATTAGGCAAATACTCATTAAACCAGTTTCTCACATTGACAGCATTACGGATAGGTGCTCCATTAAGTTGTAAATGTAAATTGTAGCGATATTCAGGAGGAAACTCATCAAGTGTGTCGGTAAACTCATCAAATCTGAGAAAACTAGCAGCATTCAAATTTTCATAAAAAAAAGTTATGGCCCAATAATCTTTTCATTTAAAATGTCACAGAAAACATTTACCTTTGAGGAGTATTGTCTCTTACACTCAATTACCCAATGTGGATTATTTTCACTCCACATTCTGATATTTTGTGATGATACAATTCCGTTTGTCATGAATGTAGCTTCATCCGTGTATAGAATATTTTTTTAAAAATTCAGGATTCTCTACGTACATACCTTGCAGCCATAAACAGAGTTCCATTGTTGCCTCAGTATCTCCAGCTTCAAGTAAGAAATTATGGCTTAAAAGGTTTCTCACCGCTTTTTTTCAAAAATTTCCAGATTTAACTTTTAGAAATATTTAAATTCCTACTAGCATCTCTAAGGCTTGAATGGATTATCATTAAAATAATCAAGAATCATTTGGTTTCCTCTTTTGCTCCTGATCAAAATACTGGTTTGGAAGTCTCTCAACTGTTCCATGTTGGTAAAAAAAATCTGTTATTATTTACAACTGTTACATTGTCAATACTGCGTTCTGGATGTCGTCGGTTAAACTCATCAGCTGCGTCATGGAAAGTACGTGTTCCGTTACCAACTAATCTTATTATTTCAAATTTTTCTTGTAAAGAATAAGACATTTTTTATGCTTTTTACGTCTTTGGAACAGTTTAATACTATAAACTGCTTACCATTAGTAATTGACAGCTGGTAACTAAAATAACATTCATTGTTTTCACAGCACACTTAGCTTTTTAACAAATAGCAATCAAATTAAATATTGCAAGAAAAAGTAAAAATCGTTCGATTAGTCGACGCTCCGATAATTTTTCTTTTTTTTAATAGTGCTTTAAATTAGAGTGTGTATTAAAAAATTAGTAATTTTGATAACAAAACCAGAAATATATTAAATTTTTAATTACATGTTTTCATACATTGAAAAAATATTTTATTATTATTATAATGTTTTTCTCGGATACCCTGAATTTTATTTAAAACAATAAAAACGAGTAAAGGTATGTTTGAAGTGATTCTAAAAAAGAATCCGTCGCCAATTTTTTCTAAAAAAATCGCTAATGATACTGTTTGAAATTTGAGCCCATAAAAGTGGTCGTAGTTGGCTCAAAAATAAAGTTACCCACTCATTGAATGCGCATTTTGAATACCTACCTAACAAAAAAAGTTTATCAATATCGGTCAAAAATAAAGATTTTATAAGGGTGGTAGGTCCTTAATGTGGACACACTGTATTTTAGAATTCTCCCCAGAACGACCGAGGTTGCTTTATACAACTCTTTTACATTTTAGGCCTGCTCGACAACGAACGTACTTACTGTCGCCGTCATTGTGAAGCTGACAAAAATAAAATTAATAAAAATGTGAATTTAGGAGATTTTTGGCAATCTAATAATGCTACTTTAAGTTTAAAACCACTAATAAAGTAATCACTGATGTGTTGACAGGTTAAATCATTCAAATTTGTGCATCCAAAAAAAAAACTAATAGAATTTTTTTTCGGCATACCATGTCCATATTTTACCACGAACTGGTCTGTGTTGACAAATTTTGATACCATAATGCTCTTGAAATCTATTGACATATCACAATATTAAAAGAGGAAAAGTTTGAAAGCCTGACCCTTACTTGATAATCAAGTTGCAAAGTGCATGAGATTTAAAAACCATTACGTCGACAGCTCCAGGCAGTGAAACTCTCCGCACCAGGAATATCAGGACAACATAAGGAGCAAGAGTTGTTATCCATACGGCCTGCAACAGATTATCTATCAAGAAACACATATTGCATATGTACACCACCAAAAAAAAATATAAAAAAAGTATTCTTTATACAGGTAACATTTAGCATCTTAAAAAGTGTTAAGTGTAGTGATATAACACCATTATTTTAGAAATGAACAGTTACTCCTGGAGGTCATCTCTAAAAGTTATTTTGTTGCTAACATTCATAAATAATCTAATGGAAATTAATAAATAATCCTCAAAAGAAAAATTTAACTGTCAAAAACCTTTTTAACAATACTTATATAAGTAACATTTTAAATGAGTTCTTTATTATTTTAAAAATAAGACAAAACAAGATAGATTTATTGGGGTTCAAAATAAAACAAAGAAGGTTTAGTGCCATATCCTCAAAAAAAAAACAATTATGCAGCTACGGACACGTGTTTTAGAGTTATTGCCCCTCATCAGCATAGCGTAGCTAAGGAATTGGATCTACGATGGGATAGATCAGGAACAAGAACTAAAACAAGGCTAGAAAGTACAGTACACAGTACTGAATTAGAGCCTTCATGTTACCATGTGCCACAAATGGGGCCTCGATGAGCACAGTCAACACACAGAGCTCTAGGTGTACTGCTCATTTCCACCTGGCACATACAAACAAATCAAGATAGATTTATTGAGGTCAAAATAAAATAAAGAAGGTTTAGTGCCATATCCCAAGAAAAAAAATGCAGCTACGGACACGTGTTTCGGAGTTATTTCCCATCATCAGCGGAGCGTAGTTAAGGAGTTGGGTCTACGATGGGATACATCAGGAGCAAGAACTAAAATAAGGCCATTTGTAGCACATGGAAATATAAAGGCATTAATTGAGTACAGGGTATTGTACTTTCCAGCCTTATTTTAGTTCCTTTTCCTGATCTATTACATCCTAGATCCAATTTCTTAGCTACGCTACGCTGATGAGGGGCAATAACTCCGAAACACGCGTCCGTAGCTGCATAATTGTTTTTTTTTTTGGGGATATGGCACCTTCTTTGTTCTAAAAATTAGCTTCAGATTATTTCAGTACGAGCTTATATACTAAATGAATATTTAACAATACTTTATGTAAATTCTGAAAAAATAAATTACTTGGATTATGTTAGTTTTCAACTACTTAGATTCATTTTATATATTTTTGCAATCAACTTTCATTGAGAAGTTTCTATTTGTTATATTTGGCTAGACATCGGACAATTTCCGTGCGTGCAGGGCACACTTACTTTGCGATGTGGAAGTAATACAAGTAATTAAAATTACAATGGAAGAATGCTGCTTTTTGTTTAGTGAATTTGAGTAGTCAAATAAAATTTGAGGTTAGGTTTCGTGCTTCTACCGCTAATAATACGATAACTCCGTCGCTTGTACAAGAGTCCTTTTCTGAAACTGAAACTATGACAAATGTCTTTTGAAAACTTCCTTACGAAAAACATGCAATATTTAAACTATAATAATTAAATATTTATTTCAATCAATGCTTTTTTGAATATAAAAATACGGATAAAATACCAGCTACATATAGACCAAGTAGATACGAGCTGCAAAATGCCGCAATGACCTCGAAATTCCCGGCAATGAATTTGGCGGTGAACATATCTACTTATTGCTAGATAAATCATAAAGAAAATACCTGCATTATCTACTGCAATCGATCATTTATGAGTAGACGAATCTTAACCTTATTGCATACGTAACCAAAAACAACAGGTGGGGGGAGCGGGTGATAATATTCCTTCGATCATGATCGAAATGATATCCTATTGACTGTCCGATATCATTCGTACACAACCATCTACATTCGTTAGCTGTTTAACAAAATGACATTTTAGAAAATGTTGCGGTAATGCGTTTCTAGTATTTTTGGTAACTTTTTGACTAATCCATGGATTTATTAAGTATTTTACATAATTACAAATGGTGAAGTGATGTATTTATTATTATATGCAGTGATGTGCAGATCACTTTACGTCTAGTGATTTCATTATAAAACCAGTGGTGTAAAGTACGTCAAAAGTCATACCGTACCTTCAATACTTAGTACTTCAAAATCTATGAGGTGTTTGTTAAGATATGTTTTAATATGAATAGTTATGTACCAATCAATAATTATGTTTCAGTTTTGAGAACTCATGGAACCCTAGTGACTGTGGTAAAGAAAATATTGTTCTAGAAGAAAATATTCAGTACCAACCTTAATCAAGAACAATTGATCAAATTTACTTTGCAATACTTTCTGAAGAAAAGTAAGTACAACTTTTTAATCTAAATATTATATAAAGTTTTTTATTACCTGCATTGTAAAATAACATATAGGTAATTTTTTTCTAGTTTGAAATGGGATATATACAATACTTAATTGAATGAATTAAATGATTTAGCATAATACACAATTTACTAAATTATTTAAAAATTAGAATTTTAATCCATAAGGTGCTTCTTACGCTTTCTTTTGTGACAAATTCTTCAAACCATGTTCAAATTTTAAAATGAGCAAAAAATTATACTCTATTTCAAATTAAGGAAAAATCGTTAACTAGATTATGTTAAAGAAATAAATAAATCAAAATTAAATGCAGATTATGGTGTGTTAAATGTAATAAAATATAGAATCTAAATGATGTTCACTTAAACTTTGCAGTGTTGGGTTGGACTTGAATGAGTGAAACGTCCAACTACGACCAAATTTCCAAATTAAATTATTTTATTGCGTATGGGTACAATTCTAACGACCGATGCTTCTGAAAAAAATAAACATGAAAATGAGTCGCTATTGAAACGTTGCGCTTGTGTACATTTACCTGCCGTCTGCACCAAGAATCAGCGCGCATTTTGTTCTCTATCCTGGCTAACGCTATGAAGTAAATAGAGTATAGGAAGAAAATCGTTAATTTTATGTTAATCGGTAATTACAGAAGTTTGGAAGAGTGAATCCAGTTCTTCCTTTTCAGCAACATTAACCGCTTGTCTAGATGTATAAAGTATTATAGACATTTCAAGTTCAACTACAGCGACGGTAAAAGAATCTCAAATTGAAGAACGGAGTTGTACTGTAAAATAGAGTCCACATGAAATAAGTTAGTTAAAAATAATTTCAAATTTACACGATGAATACTTTTTTCCAAATCTTGAGAAATATTATAAATATTGTACAATTTCTATCGGAACCGACAAAGATAAGTAAATATATAGTTAAAAAACATCATTTACCTCTGTATTTCTTTGATTTCACAGTAATCAATAACTTCTAAGATCTATCAAGAATTAGTTTTTTCATTGCAAGCTAGGTTCATTCAAGCACATATTCATACGTGTTGTTTTCACAAAATCAAAGAGGTTCAATTATTATGTAAATATAATTCATATCATATGAAACTGTTATATTCATAGAACATAAAGTAAAATACATTGCATATTGTTAAAAATAATTATTTTAAGTTTAATAGTATTTTGCTGTACAAAAAATTTATAAAATCTGACATTATATTTGCTTTGTATTATCATTTCTAGAAAAAATAAATTAATTATTTGGGTATGAAGTAAGCATCATTTCAAATCTAATATGATAACGATAAACTATCTATAGTTTTCTATATTTTACACTTATTCTCATCTCAATGTGCTAGTATAAAAGTTTTAGGTAGACAACAAATTAAACAACATGCATCTCAATGTTGTCATGAGAACCCTCCTTTCCTCTTCAATTATTGCCTTGATGAAGTGTATGTCAAGTTTGGTCTAGTCATAAATGGTTTAAAATAGAAGATACGAATATTCCTCTATCTGTAGTATTGCCAACCAAACGTATACTTTACCTCGAAATTGATTTAAAAAAATTGCGGCTCTTACTATACTTGTTCTATATGTTCCCAACTGCAAGATGCAATCTATTAATAGTAAATAAAGCTACAAATTATGATGTATCAATTGAATAAAGACTTGAAAAGTATTGTATTCTTTCATGTCATTATTAGCATGTTTGTAAAGTGAGTTCTGTTTGTATATTAAAAATGATTTATAACTAAAAGCGAATATTTTTTACTTAGTTAACAGAAATGCTACTGGTCAAATTAGTTTTAGATTGTGAAAAAAAAAATGACTGATGAAGTAGTTTTTTATTAGCCAAATCGTTTTTTATATGCTCATTGTATTCATAGTCATATCACTATAATATGAATTTTTATTTACTAATTTTTGCTGTAATTAAAATTTTGAAATCTAACTTTATAACAATGAAAATACCTATATACTTTTATTGTTAAATCAGAAATTTTAATTATAACACAAATTAACAACTAAAATGTATTAATATATTCGTTAGAATAGTTGCAACGCTCTAAACCCATTTTAAATATCATACCGTATTTGATTTTTAAATATTGTTAACAAACTAAAAATAAGTGGCTACCTCTCACTCACTGTGCGAAATCCTCAGGTTTCTTTAAAACTTTCGTTTTAAAGCGTTCCTGGCAGAATGCACCTGTTTATAAGGAAACGCGAGAAACCCATTTTGAATAACGAAAACAAACTTAAAGTAGTAAATCCAAGTCATTAGAAACTTGTGATGCAACATGATAAACGGCTATGAAACTTAGGGAATCCATGCTGAATACTGAAAGACAAACAAGCAGAAAGGAAGACAAAGACAAGCTTATGATTATACAGACCCTTCGACAGAAGAGACGTAAATTTTGCATAAGCGCCTGCCTCTATGAAAAGCTTTTTTGTCTCTTACTTTTCCAACGCAATTCAGATACTTTTTCTGCAACTGGAGCAACATTTGAATTGATGTATTTACTCTGTCGAAAAGTGAAGACATTTGGGAGCTTTAAACTCATGTTAAAAAAAATTGCATATCAATTCAGTAATCTACGTGTACATTATAAATGTTTCTTTTAAATACGGATAACCGCTAAATTCTCAACAGGTAGATAAGCCAATACCTACAAGAATAACGAAATTAGTATTGTTTCGGAGCTAAGATCAATTAGTTTACTTTCAGTTCTACCCTGAAAAATTACCGACGGCGTAATCCATAGACAGTTAACGCTTTATTTAATCGACAATAATGTAATACCGAAAATACAATCTGGTTTTCTAAGAAATCATGAGATATAAAAGTAAAGAAATAATAATAATTATAAAGCTAAATTTTATGGAATAAATGAATATTTTAATGTGGCTGTCATCTTACATACTTACTTGCTTTTAATATAACTGTCTTGATACCTCTAGTGGGAGAAAAATTGCTAATAAACGTCTAATACTCTCTTGAGTGCCTCAGGGCTCGATTTTGGGGCCCTTGCTATTTAATATCTATACGACAGACTTACCATATGTGACGATGTGTAACTTTATTTTGCTTTAGATTTCTTGGATTTTGAGTCCCACTGTTAAATTAATCATGTTTTAAATAAAATAAAAAAAACCGCTGCCAGTTACTTGGGAATCAGAACTTCCTCACCGTAATAAAACTCAACGTGTGGTGGAGTTTATAATAAAAGTAATTTTTGACGATTAAAAAAAGTCACATTTTGACGTTTTAAAAAAGTCACTTTGACGTTTCAAAAAAGTCACTTTGACGTTTCAAAAAAGTAAAATTTTTTTGACGTTTCAAAAATTGGGACCGATTTTGCTCATCAACGAACTCAATCTTTTCCTTGACCTCTAGAATGTGTGTACCAAATTTGAAAGCTTTATCTCAAAAATTGTAGCTGCTATCGCGAACCAGACAGACAGGCATACAGACAGAAAATTTTTTTCTGTCTGAAATTTTGTGTATCGTCAAAATTCGTCGAGATTCGTCCAGATGTGCAATAAAAATGTCCAAACTTTTTTTTCACGAATACATAACTTCCTCACTTTGAGGGGTGAGGAAGTAACTTGACCCTATACCGTGTGTAACAGGGTGATGGTACACCTCCCTTTTTCCTTCAGTTTTAGAGATAAACGAATAAAATTTAGAACATTCTATATACTTAATAAATGTCACTTTTTGACATATAAATAATTTTTTCCACCTCCGGTTTCACCTTAAATGACACTAACTTTTTATTTTCAAATGGATCATCCTGTATATTATTGCATTTTTGAATTTAAAATTAAAATCTGGCGCACACTGTATACGGAAATTATTTGTTTAATAGCCTTTGTTTTTTTGTTTTTCCTGTTCCGAAAATTGTACAATGCAAAAAGTTACTTCAAGAATACAAGTTTCAATTACTATTTTAATATTAAATTAAGCCCCTTATGACGTTTTCCAGCTGCAAAAAATGAATGATTATTTGTATTACTATTATTTGTTGATATTATTGCCTTTACGGCGTAACTTAAAGATTGTTATACGTAATTTAATTTTTTTTTGTAAAATTTTAGAAAATAATCAGAATATCCACAAAATTCTCTAACCTGTATAAAATACCGATTTAGTCCTAATCTGTATGCACAACCACTTCAAAGCCATCAAAAGAACCTGTTAGAAAATTTATTATGCACGCTCATGATCGAGTTATTTCATAACGCAGTTTTTCAGCGGCTGTTAGATGTGTGCGCATTTTACAACTTTCATTAATCTTTCACAGAATGCTTTGACCTGCCTGGGTTCGTTTTAGGTTTTAAATCCTACTTTTCTGGTGAATTTTTTTGCTTGTTTTACGTTATCTGAAAACGGTTACAGATAGTAAATTTATTGCGGATCCAAATACGTCGGATAATACGAATCTAATCCTTTGTCTCAACAGTTTGTATCATCGTGTTAATTTTTCCTACCCGACGCCCGTCAACAGGGATTGTCTTGTTTACGTTAACATTTTCGCAGATTTTAGTTTTAATTTAATAAAGATGGCAGAAATATAAGTTGAAAGATGTAATTGCGAGTTTTGCTGCTTCCGTATGTAATTCGTTTAAAATGAAGCGTTTCTCCTTGATATATTATTTAATTTTGATATCACAGCTGCAAAGCGCATATATGAGCAGCAGTATGAAAATATGCAGTACAACGTATATGTTCTGTTTGATATCAATTTTAAAATTGACTTTCATGTCATGCACTCTATCCAACATGTCGTTATTATTTGTACTTACAGAAAGTGTCACTTCTGAAGCAAACATAATAAATTACAAATATTTATTATTGAAAATAATGCTTTTAGTATACATTTCTAAATAGTTTTTGATATTTCTTAATATGATTTTTTCTATACCTTTAAATTTTCGAGTTTTTAATAATAGTAAATGTTCAGATAATTTTCGCTTCTTCGCAAGTACGACTTAAATCAAAAACATTGCATTTAATTAAAATATAACAATTTCGATCCATCTCATTGTTAGTACATTAGAAAATATTAAAAATAGTGATATTATACAAAGAGAAATATGACATACAGCTAAATATTTTTTTTCCTATCACATCACTGTCGCTAGTTTTCGATTTATAGGGTTTAAAAAATAGCGAAAAAAATATTTTTGATACCTTCTAAACTGCTCAGAATTCAATATAATTGTATGTGGTCCTATATTTATTTAAAATTTACTGTATCAATAATATAATTGAAAAGAAAGGTATAGTTTTTAGCTAGTTGATTGATTCGACCTTTACTTAATGAAAATCCATTTTACAAATAAACACAAAATAAACTTATATTTGATTTTCACAATTTAATTAACTTAGAACAATTGTTTCGCCATACAGTGGCTTCATCAGATGGTGAGTACAAGACTAAATTCTTTATTACAAAGTGAGGGTATATATATCAACGAACTAATCTAGGTTAATAAAAAGGAACGGTAATAAAATAAGATACAAAATAAATATTTAACAGTGGTGAACAGTTTAAATCTAGCTGGTCATTTAAAATAATATTACTATTTTTTAATTTATTGATTTATAATGTCTCTAATAGTGACAATTTTGTAACTTTGTAATAAAGAATTTAGTCTTGTACTCACCATCTGATGAAGCCACTGTGTGGCGAAACAATTGTCATAAGTTAATTAAATTGTGAAAATCAAACATAAGTTTATTTTGTGTTTATTTATAGTTTTTATCGATTGGGTGTCTACTAATAATAATAATAATAATAATAACACGCCTTTATTAAGTATAAGCAAAATATAAAATAATAATAATAATAATAATTGAATTTTATTTGTGAGAATTTAGATTTTTTTATTATTCTCCAGAATGGTAAGTTTAACAACAAAAGTGCAATATATACAAAAGTTCTGAAAATAATAATAATATGTAAACTCATAAAAACGATATTAAAATATTTTGTTTCAGTAAAAATGTTAGTGACGTTAAAGCCATCTCACCCCTAAAAAATACCCCTCAACGATTTTCCTGAAGCGTCACCTAAAAATTCTAGATTCAACAAACTGTACGTGTAAAAATGTGTAATTACCGGCTTGAGGGTTGATATTCATTGAAGGTGAAATTGAGGCCGTTGTCTCTGTTTTTGCCAATAGTTGCTATGGAACTGAATAAATGGCAGAAAATTGTACATTTTTACTTTCTTATACCTAATATAAGGAAGTATAGTAATCGTGATTTTTTTTCGACCTCGAGATTTTGATTCCTTCTGAATCCATTCTGACTTGTCCGAATGATGTCTGTCGGTGCGTGTGTGAGGATGTGAGTGTATGTGTATGTGTGTATCCGCGATAACTCAAAAAAGACTAATGAGAGACTTTCCAAATTTGACAGTTAAAATTGTCAACAACATTTTAGGTGACACATTAAATTTGGTGAATGTAGTACCACCAGAGGAGACATAATGAACGAAAGAAGAAAAAAGGTACAATTTCGGGGAAAAAATTAAAATTTTTTTTATTGCATTTCTGGACGAATCTCGACGAATCATATTGAAAAAACATAACTTTATGAAAAATAAATCTGTACGCATGCCTGTAGTATCGCGATAGCAGCCACAGTTTTTGAGATAAAGCTTTCAAATTTGATATACTTGTTCTAAAGGCCAAAGACAATGAAAAATTCGGTGATGGGCAAAATTGGCCAGCTGAAAGGGGGTCCACGGGACCCAAACTTTTTTGTACTTGACTTTACAAAAAAATATATTCTTGATGAAAGATTATAAATCATGTCTACTATATCAAACGAATAAAATATATTTTCCAAGTACTTAAATAAAGCTGTAAACTGTAATATTTTACACATTTGGCCTCATAAAATAAGGTTAGGATAAATTTAACGGTTTAACGTTTGTAAGGTCTAATTTAGTTACAAAAATGTCAATGTCAACAACACAAAATTATTAAAATAGATGACATGAATTATTATTGACAGTATCGAATAACGCTGATAACTAATGATTTAAAAATATTAATGAAACATTTCAAGGTACGCTATTAAAATTTAATTGAGATAAGTTTATAATTAAATAGAATAATTTTTTTAGATCAGGAATATACTAGTACGAGAAAATTATGTGCTGGCCACATCAGATATTTTATATACTGCATTAAATTTTTGAGAAAAGAATCTCATTGAATTGTTTAAGAAACTAAATACACCACGAAATAAAGTAGATATGTTTGAAAGTAATGAACCGCTAGGAAGGCAACTTTTATGTACAATCAAGAGGAAGTCCAGACAAATTATCGAAGTCTGACTGAGTTTTATGCAAAGAATTCAAACACGTTTAAAATGTGTATTTTATTATTTGTTGTTCTTCGTTATACCCAAATAAGTTTTGACTTATTTTTCCTAGAAACATTTTCAAAGAGTATTTTTTTAAATTTGACAGAAAATTGCAACAAAATGAGTTTTTGCTGCACCAATAGAGTTCAACAGAATAGCCTGTCATTAAATGAATTATACATACATTTCTAGGCTTAATTGTAAAAACAAAATTTTTAGTAAATTATCAATTTAATAAGTCAATTAAACAAATTGACTTCTCGTATTTTCGTAATAAATCACTTTAGGGCATAGTTTTATATGAAATTTCTTTCTTAGTTTCAGGTCCTGCATTGATCCTCTACTTTTGAGTTTTAAATACTGAATTACTGAAAACACATATTTTATACGTATACTTTGAGTTATTAAATTTAGGAACACACTGCATACAAATATCTTTTTTTTTATAAAAACAATTTATTCAAAATGTTTAGATACTGTTAGATATTATGTTAAAATATTTTATAATGTTGGTCATTTATAACTGAATTTCAAGTTTTTCTTCGCCTCTGTTCGAAACCGCCATTTAATAATGTTAAATATTGGGATCACGTATTGGAAAGTCACGAAACTACTTCAGTTTTATAATATCCGAGTTTATCACTTTTACGAAAATCTGTGTTGCCGTATAAATAGATAAGTGAATACTAATGTTATTTATATCAAAGTTGTGTCCAAATAAATGCCGTGACCTAAAGCTTCGTAAAAATTTTTTTTATTTTCAATACAAGATGAGTTGATCTTTTTATACTTCCGTCATTTTGTCGTTACATCAGTGGCGTAGCTATCATAGGGCTAGGCGGTACAGTGTACATGGGCCCCAAGATCCCCCGGCCAAAAATTCTATCAATAAATGAAACCCATTTAAAAAATAATCAAATAAAAACATGTACTAATATATAATTGTTGCACATTATATAGGATACACTTAGTCATAATAATTTTAGTTTTGTCTTATAAGTTCATCTAATCTAATCGTCATGGCTACAAATTAATAAGTTCTGTTTTTAAAAATAAACATTATAACGTGTCTTTGCTTTTACGTAATGTTTAATATCTAGTTCTAGAATCAAATAATGTTAAGTTGACTTTTTATAATAACAAATCGTTAGCAGCAATGTTTAACAAAAACAATGATGAATTATCCTTAGACCTTAGGTGTAATGTAATATGTCAAATACCATGTGGGTGTAATATAGTATATATAGGGCAAACAAAACATTGGTTAAAATCCAGAGTGAAGAATCACATGTACGATGTAGAAAAACATGAACAGACAACAGCATTGTCTAATCATGTAGTAGAGGTCAATTGTAAATTTTTATTTGATGACGTTAAAATATTAGACATAGAGGAAAATTTAGAAAAACGTTTATTATTAGAAACGATGTATATAAAATGTAATAAAAATGCGGTTAATTTAAGATCTGACGTTATGGTTTAAGTAATTTTTATACATTGTTACTAAATATTTTTTAGGATGAGTGAACTTGTAGAGACGTTGTCAATTGGTATGACAGATATGTGCAGTGAATATGATAATTATTTGTAATATGTAGATTTTAATATGTATTTAAAAATTATAAGATAACAAGTTTGGTAGACAATAGTTTTAGGTACCTATATGAAGCAGGGTATAAGTGAGGGTAAGGTATTCTTCTTCCTCTAAACAGGCAGAGCAACACAATGTATACCTATGATCTGTCTTTAAATGATCTACTGTTGTTCAATTTATTAGGTACTTTGGCAGTAGAAAAAGAATAGGTAATTATTTAGTATACGATAAGATGCTTAAATTTTCCTGAAAATTTTTCCACCCCCCAAAATAAGGTACGCTGAACACGAATATGAAGTTTTTTTTCGCAGGAGACAAGCCGTTATGGAGAAATAAAATAAAAAAATTTTGCACTTTCACAGACATCTGTCACTTTTTACACTGGATATATCTAATGATTTGCATTATTCCCCTCACCCCAATAATACTCTAAACGGTTTGGAGTATAGTATACGTCATTTTTTATAATAAGAGCAATTTTTTTCCTTAGAAAAACAGCTTTATATTTGGGATAACGCCATTACCTGATAAAAATGCGACTAGAATATATGTGAAATTAGCGTCGCGTTTCAGATAGTGTCTAAAGTGCCTCGCAAGAATTTCCCACTACGTTTAACAGTTTCTTAATGACAGGCGATCGGGTGACGGTAAAATTTGTTTCATTAGCTTTTATTTATTTATTTATTGCAATTTTTATTTATTTACTGAATTTTCATTTTCGGTGATTTTCAGAACACGCCCCTGTGAGATACCACAAAACCAATTATACAAACACACTCTACATATCATCAAATGTTCATTGCACATTGTCATATCCTGTGCAAACATCCCTAACTACCCTTAAATAAGTTAATAAGATTGCATTCTTCAGTAACATTAAGAATTATTCCTTGCCCTATTAATTTTGGGTGGAAAGGGTAAGCTTTAAATAGGGTGCTTTTTACATAGAATTATGGTTACAATAAAAGGGGTTGGTTTAGCGAATAATTTTAATATGACGAAAGTGTGGTTTCATTATGAGGTGTTATTGTAACCATAATCCAATATAAAAGGCACCCTATTTAAAATTTACCCTTTTTCACCCAAAATTTATAGGGCAAGGAGTAATTCTTAATGTTATTGAAGAATGCAATCTTATTAATTTATTTAAGGGTAGTTAGGGATGTACAAGATATATCAATGTGCAATGAGCAACTGATGATGTGCAGATTTGTGCAATAATACAGCCTAACCTAACCTAATACCTGTTCCTCTCCTTTCCTGGCAAAGATAATTGCTCATACCTTTTCGTTGGTACGTGCCGAACAATAACATATTTAAAAATATAATCCATTTCTTTAATTACGTTATCGACTAAATGAGCAACTTACCCTAAAAATGATCCGATCTAGTTCTAAACTGAACGCTAGTTATACAATGTCGTATCCTTAGACACAACAGAATAGAATCGCACCTAACTTCTCCGTAACTATGAATGATTTGTGACGGTACAGCATTTTCCATGCATTTTCGTATTTAAAACATGATTTTTAATGTGTGAAACATTATATTTCTGTACAAGATAAAAGTAACATCGTCTTCTAAGCATTAAAACAGTAAAATTAGTAACAGGAAGTGTTAAATATATCAGAACAAAAAGTGACAGATGTGTGAAAACGCAAATTTTTTTTCTCATTAAGGGCTTCTCTCCGGCAAAAAAAAGTACATATTCGTGTTCAGCGTACCTTATTTTGGGGGGGTAGAATAATTACCGAAGAATATGTAAAATTTTACCTCAATATAGATTGCTGGATGATCGCACTTTTTTAAAATATTTGTACATTTTATAAAAAAAGACCATTTTATTATATACATTGTTGAATTGTTTTTAAAAATATTATATGAATTATCTGATACTGACGAAACCGTGTTATGGTTTTATATTTATTATATGGCTATATTGGTAAGTGTATTCTTGATGCTGTCTCAGATCAATAAATAACTTATATTACATTCATTGTAGATTCTGATGAAAGCATATATTAAATGCAGAAACCGGTCAATATAGATAAATAGTAGTTATTATTTTATGTCCAAATTACCCACAAACCTTCTTGTTGTAATTTAATATCTAGTTCAGTTAAAACACATCTATATTCTGTTCTAACATCACATTCCGAGGTACCTATACGTAATTTTAATTATGTCCCGATAATACCAACTTGGCTCAAGAAAATAGTATTAGGATAGTTATTGTTTGGACTTCCATATTTATGGACAATGCATATCTTGCTATACGACCATATTTTAAGTTATAAATAGGTTACATTATACATTTCTAATTTTCTACGTTTCCTGATGATGCCAACTGTATTGGCGAAATGCGTGTCACTATACCTTACTGTATTTTGGTGTGTGTAGAAACTAGTTCAGTATTAGTATCATATTAAAGTTTGCTACATTCTTTAACTCCACTTTTTTTTATTAATTGGTGACACTGACGTAGTTTTCCACAAAACACCAAAACATCATATACTACCAACTTGGTTGGCGAATCGCACGTTGAGTGCAGTATATAGTGTCGTGGTGTTTTGTAGGAAAACTACGTGTGCTATCTTTACATCAAAAGTTCCAACCAACAACTCCTATATAAAGGACAAAGCGCTTAATAAAAAAAATCGCGTGACGTCAGAGAATCTAGGCTGGACGGACTTTGGGTAGTTGCGGGAGGCCAGATGTCAGGGGAAACGAGGTAGAGCGACGATCTCACAAGTGCATATTGTTGCCAGATTGCCATTTTAAAGCGCGAAGAAAAGAAAAGTCCCATAAACCCCCGTTTCACAATCTAACCAGACTTACTAAAAATGTGGCACATTCATTTCTCGCAAAGTTGACTTGACAACAGCGTAGTTCAACAAGTGTTTGGCAGTTGAAATGGATCGATTTGCCAGTTCAATGTTTTGAGGTTATTAATACTTATTAATGCTTTTTTGAAAGCAAAAAGTGATTAATTGTTAAATTTCAAACGTGTAATAATACTTAGTATATAGTGTAGTGTAGTGTTTCTTAAATTAGCCAAATGCATCATTTTTAATAGGGTAAAACTAACTGTTTTCGGCTTTTTATTTCTGTGTTCGAGGTAGTTTACTTTTAGCGTGGGGTACAAGTAAGAGCTCAGTTCATGTCTGGCACTCTGTTTGAACAGGAAGCTCTTAATCCATGTTGTATAAAAACATCCACTACCTACATCTATATGTAGGTTTACAGTACCTACCTAATCAGAAATTTAGTGTTAAAAGTACCTACTAAGAAGTACATATTATATTAAAACGTCAAACCAAAAATACTACCTAGAAATGTCGCTATAAATAATATCCTACATAATAAGGGTCCTTGGCCACTTGGCTACGCCACTGCGTTACATTCGTCATTTTTATTATAGTTTGTCTACTTTCACTGTGCTTCGTTTTAAAATTTAAGGAGGTAATTTATTATTTGTTCAATAGTCCTCATACGTGTTTGTTAAAGTTTATTTTAGAGTTCTCTTTTAAATTAATTGTATTGTGATCTTCTTTAGATAGTGAACAACAACTGTTATCACCACTTCCATCACGGAAATGTTCATCAGTCTGGTTAGCATTTAGGTAACACCCAGTTCCTGTATGGGTTTTGTTAAACATTCAAAACTCGCTAATAAAATTTAGATGGTGTTTATTCAACATATTTATAACTTCATTATTATTAAATACTTTATCTTTCCTTGTACAATTTCTAAAGCTTTCTTTATTTTCTCTCTCATTCGTCTTGTTGTACATTTAGTGGTGCAAATTTCGATTGTCACAAAAGAAGTTACTGTGATATTTTTATCAATGTCTTCTTTACCTCTTCTCCCATTTTGACTTGCTGTTTACTTGCTGTCCTCTATAGATCATTCTCGATGCCTTGATTGGTTCTGCTGAAAATAATTTCTGGTCCATTTACTTGACATGTTTTTACTTAATTAGTTTATGAAATTTATCCGAGTAAAAAGTCATCATATATTGATCATAATTATTACTTCTCTCCTCGAAAGGGAGTAAGGAAAAGGGAGTTTCTATATCTCCCTCTGGCATTCTGTGCATGGTTTCAGTTATTCTATGCTCTTATGATACAAGACATGCATTTGTTTATGGTTCTTCTGTATATTTGCCTCCAATTTTCCAAAATTTCTGTTAATTTTATATATCTTCATCCAGTGATAATTCACAACCACCAAAAAAAACATTTTTTCAGGTTTAGGGATCAAAACATGTTCACTATATATTTTCGGGGACGTTGAATCCGAATCCGGGGTCCGTTTAACCCCATCACGTCAAAGCATTGACATAACCTTAAAAAACCCAATAATTTAGGCTTTTCGGCACGCACATAACCCTGTGACTCAAACTTTAAACACAAAACCCAAGGTGTTAACCCCAAAAATCCATAACCCCACCACCTCATAACCCTATAACTTGAAGCCATACCCATGTAACAAAAATAATTACACTCAACCTCTGATATTGCTACTTGTCAGGGCTGCCGATTTTTTTCATACTGTGGACTTTTCGTGTTAGTGCAGTAAAAATAAATTATGACCTGGGCAAAATTGCAACACAAATGATTCTTTTTGCATTATACTGTCGGAAGTGTCTTTTTTTAACATATTCAAAATCCCCATTAATGCCGGCTCAGGAAGTCAATGAAAATCCAAGATGGCGGCTGAATTTTTTTTTATTAAAAAATTTATAACGTTGTATAACTTTGTATTTATAATGTATAACTTGGCAAAAAGAATCATTTGTGTTGCAATTTTGCCCAGGTCAAGGGAATTTTTACACCATATTGACTGCACTATGTTCCCTAAAAAGTTTTGTGTCATGTCTTTGAAATTGTGCCAGTCGATTCATTTTACTAGTGAAATTAATATTTCTGAACATTGTGTGAATCTGTGGTCAATTAAATACTCATTCTCTCAATTTTCCTTCAGAGAGTTTCGGGAATTTTGATTGGAGATCTTGAAAACATTGACCTGTCTTATCCAAAGCTTTAAGAATTATTTCAGGAAGCCATGCTTTATATGCAGAGGAAGAAAATAAATTTTTGATGTTTTCTCTAAAGACTCATGAATAATGTTACGCGAACCAGGATGAGCTTACTGGATATTCTCTTTTTTTTGTAAAGTTACGCTCGATCTCTACTATCTCACAAGCGTAAGTAGCAAGGATGTTTGGTGAATCCGGAGTGTTATCTGAGTAATATTGTATTATGATTTTCAAATCTGCCATGAATGCTTCTTGTAGTCAAATTTCAATAGAAGAACTTGCATGTTATAATATTTCTCCTGCATGACAGTTGAGTGTGCTATTGACACTGGAGCATAAATATTTGTGTTGTAGAGTAATATTGCCTTAATACTTCGTTTAGAAGAGAATATCAAGTCGCCAATCAGTAGCTTCACATGAATTTGCTTTCAATTAATTCATAAGACCTTCAATATTAGTGCAAAATACAAGGTTAAATCTTGATCCTTCTAGCAGAATCTTCGGTACTCTGAGTCTCGGTTACGATAGAAAGAAACTTTGGTGTTTGATTCTAAAAGATTTATCGCTTCGAGGAATGAAGCTAAGAACTTGGAACCATCTTTCAGTAAACCTGAGTCGCATGATGCATTTTCCGTTTCTCTATCATCGTGTTCATCGCTGTCGGATTCATTTTCTTCAGCAAACTGTACGTCAATTCCCATGCCTCCAGTTACATGATCAAATTTAGTTTTATACTCATTTCATTCAACTAAAACTGGAGCTATTACCAGTATAGGGCTAATACATACAATTTTGTTCTAATTTTACTATTACAAGTTTTTTCGTAAAGAATTTACTTCGAATTTAAAACATGTAGCCAAAAATGTCGTGATTCACATGACAATCAGGTGAGTGTGAAACTATTTACAATTGTTTTCTTGTAGTTATAAACAAGAATTTAGAGAAGCATCAGCCATGACAAGTCGCGATATCAGAGGTTGAGTGTAATTATTTCTATTACAGGCCATAAGGTTGCAGAATTATGGGATAATGATGTTATGAGTTTCCGGGGTTAACAGCTTGGGTTTTGTGTTTAAAATTTGCGTCATAGAGTTATATGCGTTTAATAGTGCTGAAAAGCCTAAATTACTGTTTTTTTTTTTTGAGGTTATGGCAAATCCCTGACGTGATGGGGTTAAGCGGACCCCGAATTCAGATTCAGCGACCCCGAAAACATATAGTAAACATGGTCTGATCCCCAACCCCGAAAAAAATTTTTTGTGTGGCTGTGAATCATCAAACAGACAGCCTCCAATGCCTTGTATTAGATTCCTAGCATGTGATTTCCCTGCTTTAAATTTATCCATGGCTGCATATCAATTACTTGTTTCTCTTCGTATTTTCTAATTTTCGTGAGTTTATGCTGTTATAATTCATTTTGTGATTCTCTAAGGATTTTTTTATTTACTTACTATACTACTGGAGTTGGTGTCAAAATTGGTGTTTACAGACATATTGGAAATAAGTTTATTGTAATTTAAAGATGGTTTCAACAGTAATGAAATGATTTTATGAACCATTAAAATTGAAATGACAAATAAAAGTGACAGTTATAGGTTATTTTTATTGCTCATTATAAATTTAGGGTTTTACGAGGTAACAAACCCTTGAACAGATGCTCAGATATGTGGTAGATATATTTAATTTAATTTATAGAATTATAAACATTTTAAATTCATTGCGTTGTTCTGACTGTTTTATTTTCATCAAACTGTATTCATTTAGTTAAATAAAAACTTACATTTGATTGTTATAGTCGTCGCAGCTTTGCTGTCTTCCTAGAATTTATTGTTGTTCAGGTCACTTGGGTCAGCCACAAAATAATTATGTTTTTGATATGCACTGCCAGTTCACAAATTGAATTTATTTGAATGTTTATCTTTATTATTAAGTAATTGATAATTTTAAAAATCTGATATTTTATTTGCCTCATGTTTATGCATTTCTAGAAAAATATAATACATTAATTATTGGGTATTATAGAAACATGCTTTCAAACCTAATATGATAACAATAACATACACCTATATCTTCTTACATTTTATACTGTCATTCTTATCTGACTGTGTTAGTATGGTTAGGTAAGGTTAGGTTAGGTTTGTTGTGAGTGGGTCTCAGTAGACCCTCCACTGCGGCCATCAGCAGGTCTATTGTGGTTCACGCCTAATTATATTTCACCCAATAATTTCAGTCTCTTAATGAAACTGATAACTTTATTGGGTGAGAATGTGTCCAGATCCTCTAGCAACAGTTGCCCTTTGCCAAATATTGAGAATCGGATCCTCTCCACACCGAGACAGGTGCATAAGATGTGGTCTGCCTTCTCACCATCCTCCAGGCATAGACGGCACTCGGCGTTTTCCGCTAGGCCGAATTGATGCAAATGATAGTTTAGTCGGCAGTGCCCGGTATATAGGCCTGTTAGAGTTTTCAGGTTTACCCTGTTTAACTCTAAAAGTTTCTTAGCCCTTGATTTCAAAGGGTTTATAAACGCCTTCGAATGAACTAATTCTGGTAACTATTGCCAATACTGGATAGTTTTTCTATCAGCTCAAGTTGAGATAGCCATCTTGGCAGTACTTGAGGATATGAGTATTGGTTCTGGTCCGATGAATCGTGATCCCGCTCCTTCTCTGGCTAAGGAGTCCGCTATTTCGTTACCTTCCATACCAGAGTGGCCCGGTATCCAGACCAGAGTCACTTTGTTATTTTTGCTCAAATGATTTAGAGCTTTCTGACAATTCCATACCGTTTTGGAGTTACACCGGTAGGAGCCAAGAGCTTTTATAGCTGCTTGGCTATCTGAGAAAATTGTTATTGAACTGCGTGTAAGATGCATATATTCCAGCCTTCGTACACACAGTTCAATGGCATGAACCTCAGCCTGGGAAACAGTTGCGTGAGTACCTAGGCTTGAGAATATCCTCACCCTTGGTCTGTAGCTATGTACTCCGGCTCCTGTTCCCTCGGTAGTTTTGGAGCCGTCTGTAAACCAATAACTGTCTGCCTTCAGTAGGTCGGCTTTATTCCGATCCCACTCATCTTTTTCTGGAGAACGGATGTTGAAGGTCAGCTCGTAGTTGGTCATGGTAGGCATAGTATCCGAGGGCATTCCCAGGATGCTGTGATTCTCTATGTCATCCAGAAACCTGTTCTACTACATGATACTAGTCTGCGGCATATTAATGGTCGCTTGTTGCAGTCTGTAGGTTGCCCACCTGGCCTCTCTCTCCAGATATATATGAAGAGGGGGTAAATCCAGGAGAATTTCCATTGCAGCTGATGGTGTAGTGCTAATTACTCCAGTTACGGTCATGCATGCTAATCTCTGCAGTCCAGAGAGTTTCGATTTTGCCGTCCGTTGTGATCCGAGTTAGTATAAATCAGACATGACACTTCAACTGCATTTTATCGCAGAAACTAATAAAACAACTGTTCAATCTAGGAGCAAGATTGCATTGGATTAAATAGTAGTATCCTTAAGTGTTATTTGAAGCAAATGAAATATTGCGATTAAAAAAATATTGACACCTTTAATATCAATATTTTTTCTTCTAATGCTAAGAACGCTGTTATTTAATTCTATGCAATCTTGCCCTTTTGCCTGTTTTAATAATTTCTGCGATAAAATGTATCTGAGGTATCGTGTTTGTTTTATTATCTTCCTAAAACTTTTATATTAGCACATTCGATAAGAATTACAGCATAAAATGTAAAAAACTATTGACAATTGTTATTGTTATATTAGGTTTAAAAGGATACTATGTACAGAGATCGGGAGGAAGCGATAAATTACAGAGCCGACTTTTAAGTAGATATAATATTATATCATAAACACCTAATGAAACATTCTCAAGCAATATGAAATGATAAAATATTCCAATGTAGTACTCTGTGATAAATCCGTTTTCTTTACAAAAATGGGAACAAAAAATTAAAAGTTTTTATCAGGTAACTGGTCGGCTTACAGCTATAAAAAACAATTACTTGCTGACCGTCATCTGGAAGGGGTATACTTGTTATTGTCAAGAGTTCTATAACAATGCGAATGCATAGATATAGGCGGATCGCGCGCTTGCGTGATTGTAGGCTATCACGTATACGCCGACTGCCCTCTTTTGAAAAAAATATATACAATCTAAGTACGTGGTATTTATAAAACGTCTAAATAGATAACACGTAGATGCGTAAACAGAGCGAAATTAAGGCTACATTTACACCAGATATATAAATATGTAAAATATATAAATCGTTGTTGAAATTTTTCTGTTAATAATATCGAAAAACGAAAACAAATAATTTATGCTAAATACCATATAGATTTAATATATAAAGTTACAAGCAATACTGATGCATATTTTTTTTTATTAATAGAAAATACCATTATTTAGTTTCATAAAATGACATCAAATAAAATATTAGTATTTCTTATTAACACAAATAAATACGCATCAGTATTGTCTGTAATTTTATATATTAATATGATATTTAAGATTAATTATTTGCTTTCATTGTTCGTTCTCATCAACAGAAAAATGTTAACAGCGATTTAAAAATTTATGTTGGCAATCCTGGCGACAAGGGCGTACTAGCACTGGAGATTAACTTTTTAAAATGTCTCGTTCAAATTGTCCACAGAATAAAGTGAACTTGTTGATTAGCGATTTCCCGGAGTTGCAATTTAACGACACAGAATTATATTGCACAAGCTGTAAAAAAGAGCTTTCGTGCAAACATTAAGAGACATATTTTCTCAGACAGACATGAAGATTTAATTTTAATCATCTCCAGATGATGCCATCTTGGTTGGCGAAACACGCGTCGAGTGCAGTATATGGTGTTTCGGTGTTTCATTTGGTGTTATCTTCACATCAAAAATTCCAACCCACTCCAGGAGTCATAAAAATGTGTGAGTGGTAATGTTACTGATGGTAATAGGCAAACAAGTTTAGGCAAACTTAGATTTAGTGTAAATTTCATGTGATGTCAAGTATAGTGAGCCTTTTAAATGGCAAACAGGTAGACTTTTCTACACAAGACATAACTGTGGTAATATCTAGAAATATTAGTAATATACTTTTTCTACTCCCTACATAGAAAATACTATTTTGCTCCCTCATTTCAGGGAGCAAAGTAGTACTTTTCCTCCCTCCGGAGGAAAATACTTTGCTTCCCTAGGGAGGAAAATACTTTGTCTCTCTCTGGAAGCAAACAAGTAATAACTTCAAATAGCAGTAATAGTAGTGTGGAGACTTCTTTTATTGATACTTCCTGAAAATGAATGCTTTTCTTTGAAACAGATTTTTTATTACTTATTTTTATTTATAAAAATTGAAAACAGTAGTAAAATAGGACCACTTCTTCACATATTTTCCTTATTTGCCTAGTCTCCATCCAACAATTAAATAGCTAGTACTCTTTTTCATATTTTTCACGAGACTTTAACGGTAATAGATTTAACGAAACCACGTTTGATTCTTCCAGAATATCTTGAGGAACTTCATCTTCACATTCGGAATACATTATTATAAACTTTTTGGAAGTTTGTTTATTTTGAAAACAAGAAGCAACCTTAGCAACGTTCCATATACTTTGATTTTTAACATTATTTACTTATCTAAATATCTATTATGACATTTTGACATATTTGGTTTTTTGATTGTCATGCATAAGAAAATATAATAAAATAGATGTAAAACCAATGTAAAACACTGTAAATGGTCGTAGAAAAAAATCATGTGTATTACACAGGAGCAAAGTGCCATTTCCTCCCTTGGATATTGATGCGCTCCGCTTCGCGTCGGGCACCAAACTATCCGCGGGAGGAAATTATGCACTTTTTCTCTTGTCATACAAATAGCTATTTACTCTTGTGGTTGCTAGTTAAAAATACATGAATGTATTAATGTTAAATTCTCAATATTTTCAGCCCCTCGTCGTGTTAACTTTGGATGATACCGTACTCGCCTAAATAACCACAAGGTAAAATAACTGTCATATATGCATGAACGTATATGCGCGGTGACACATCACCTAGAGGCAACCCTGGAATCGACGTCATTGACGTCGCTACATCTCAATTTCTACTTAATATCCAATACTTATTTCATTATTTTTTTCTAGAAATCCGTAATTGATAATGTTTCTAAATATTTTGATTTCGAATTCTAGAATTACCTGAGAGCATCTCTGTGTCTTTGGTGTCCACCAAAATGCTCAAAGTATTCGTTTAAGAAAATATAATTTATATACAATGTTATCGAGCTTGGTAGCGCTGTGGGCTAGAGCAATAAGTGACGAACGTACTGGTTTTACTGTCTGACGAGGTGGAGGGAGTCGTTGGATGTCAGCATTTTTTTTGACAGTCTAACCCCCGCCTGTGCAGCTACTTTGAATTTGGGGGTTGTCTAACATATGTTGTATTTCTATATTTATTATGTCATTAAAATACCAACAAATTTAAAGATTGAAAATATTTTATGAAATTAAAAACGATTATTCTATATGAGAAGATTTCCTATCTTTATAGAAAACATTAATCCTGAAGTGTAATAATAATAATCGTCTTTATTTTGAGTATACATGTAGGTATATTACACAATATACACATATATAAATTTATATTGATGTTGGGGTGTGCGCGGCGAAGTGCCAGTGGGCTACTCTTACACTTAACCGCCACAGCTTAATGTATTATGATATATATATATATATACATATAAAAAAAAACTTAACTGTACATACAAACTATAAATTAACCTAAAACCTATAGCTAGACATGTACTAGACTACACAAAGGATTGGTCTAGTTTTGAAAATATTTAAAATAATTGAAATAAGTATGCACCTAAAAATAAAAAAAAAAAAAAAAAAATAAATAACGTAAACTAAATTTCATATTTGTCTGTTCCAAGAAAGAAACATATCCAAGAAAGTAATAATATAATAAATACATAAATAAAAATCATATAACCAATATTACTAGTTTGACAAAAGATGTAACTTAATTTTTTTTCTGAACTGATTCACAGAAAGATCTTTGAAGTTATTGGGTGTAGCGTTTTAAATTTGTACTGCATTGAAACTAAATGATCTGGTGAACATAGCCGTACTGTGTAAGGGCATTGTAAGTGTGTTGGGAAATCTGATATTTAAATTGAGTATGGCACTTTTGAAAACAAGCTTTTCTTTAAGGTAGGCAGGTGATGAATTTATTAGAAGCTTTGGATAAAAACATGACAGTGGTATCTAACAATTTTTTCCATATTTAGCCAGTTAAGGTTAGCAAAAGCAGCGGAAATGTGATCAAATTTTCTTAAGTTGCAGATGAAACGGCAACATATATTTTGTACTTTTTGTATACGGTTTTTTGTCATTTGATCCAAGCAGGGAAAATATACTAAATCACAATAACTGAAAATAGGCAAAACGAGTGACTCGCAGAGTTTTTTCCTAAATTTGTAATTTATTAAATGCCTGTTAGCAAATAAAACTTTCATTTTTACGAAGGACTTTTGAAGCAGTTTACCAACATGAAATTTAAATCTGAGGCCATCGTCGAAAATGACACCCAGTATTTTTGATTCATGTGACAGAATTAAAGGTACGTTATTTATATTAAGGCGTAATAATTGATTTATACCTTCCCGTTTAGTCTCTGAGCAAAATAGGAGCATACTGGTTTTGCTTGGATTTAACTTCAAATTATGTTTTGTTGCATAGGAAAAAAACAGATTCAAGTTCTTCATTAATTTGTAATGAAACCGTTTGTACTTCCATTGCCTCGAAATTATATTGAAGAAGTATATCATCTGCGTACGCTTGAAGATTTGCAGTTTCCACAGATTTTATAAAATCCGACGTATAAATTAAAAACAAGAGTGGGCCCAATATTGACCCCTGCGGCATTCCAGAAACAACAATTTTTGATGAAGATATTTGATCGCAAATAGATACTCTCTGATATCGATGAAATAAATAGGATTTAAAAAACATAATTTCTCTATTCCCAAAGCCATAAAAGTTTAATTTGGCACAAAGTAAATCGTGATCAATGGTATCAAAGGCTTTTGAAAAGTCCAAAGAGATTAACACTGTAGCAAGCTTTTTATCACAATTTCTTAGTATATTGTCAGATAAATTGAGAAGTGATGTGGTTGTACTATGTTCTTTGCGAAAACCAGATTGGTGAGCAGGAAGTATGTTATTTGCTGATAAATATTCATTTATCTGAATGTGTACTATTCTTTCTAATATTTTGGATAGAACTGGCAACAGACTAATGGGACGTAGATCGGAAACGGTTTGTGGATCATTTACTTTAGGCAGAGGACAGATCAGCGCCTGTTTCCAGTGTATTGGAAAATAACCTAACTCCAGGAAACAGTTTATGATGTTTGTAATGTAAGGTGTTATTGTTGGAAGACACAATTTTACCATATGTAATGATATTTTATCTAGTCCACAAGCATTCGATTTTAAAGATGAGATAGCTTTATTTACATCTTCAACTGTAACTAATCTAAAATGAAAATATATATTCGCATCATATTTTGTATTGTTATAATAATCAATATTTTCTGTAAAGTTGTTAGATTTTACAAAAACAGATGAAAAAAAATCATTTGCTTCTTCAGGATTTTCTAAGTGTTGTGGTATAGAAGGGTTGGTTTTAAAACGAATATTTAGTGTTTTTAAACCTTTCCATAAATCTTTATTTTTATTTTGTAAAAAAAAATTTAAATATGCTGCTTTTTCTCGCATGTGAAGCCAATGCGAAATTACGCAAATGTTTATAGTTATTTAAGTTCTCACTAGATTTATTTCTTTTATAAACATTAAGGGCCTTATCACGTTCATTGAAAATTAATTTTAAATTGTCGGTTAACCAAGGTGCATGAGGTTTACTAACCCGAACAGTTTTTAATGGAGCATGAATGGAAAAGAGATCTGTAATGTTATTTGTCAAGATTAATACCTTTTGGTCTATATCGGGGCTATAAATAATATTATCCCACTGAAAATTTGACAAATCTTCTTTGAATTTTTCTAAATTGAATTGCTTAAAATCACGAAATGTAACCATTTTTTGAACAACTTTTATAGAAGCAACTTTTATTTTACAGTATACTAATCTGTGATCTGATATTAAATCTGCATTGACTGTACCAGCCTCGGTAATTAAATTAGGGTCACTTATAAAAATAGGATCTATCAGAGATGCGGTGTCTTGAGCTACCCGTGTGGGGTCATTTATGACTTGTATGAAACCTAAATTGTCAAAATAAGTAGCAAGTGGGTTACTTATTATAAACTGGTTAATATTTGCATCACCAACAAGTATCACTTTATCATTGGTAGTTATGATTTGTGGCAATCCCAACCTAATCCCACCCTCAAAATTATACTTTACGCAAGTGTGTGGTAGTATATCATATAACATATATATATATATTCGTATAATGAGTCAAATCAGTGATTTCACAGTTATGCACATAATGTAGGGCCAGTAATTTATCTTCTGAATAAGGACAGAGTATTAAATTATGTCTAAACAATGGTTTACCGGAACATTTTCCTTAATTAGCGGTCATTTAGACAGTTGGATATTTGAACACAAATTATGAGAGGCTTATTATACATTCATAAATAGGCTAGTTCTGGCACTGGTACAATAGTATGATTCATCTAATAATTGTAGCATACGTAGCACAAAACTATTTAACTTTATAAAGCGGAAAAAATATATCATGTTTATAAAAGTTTTATATTTGTAGAATTAAATCAATTTTTATAAAAATTTCTACCCAA
Source organism: Rhamnusium bicolor (assembly GCA_029963845.1). Classification (NCBI taxonomy): domain Eukaryota; kingdom Metazoa; phylum Arthropoda; class Insecta; order Coleoptera; family Cerambycidae; genus Rhamnusium; species Rhamnusium bicolor. Next base: position 142,080 of record JANEYF010000603.1, on the reverse strand, counting down.
ATTTGTCTTTCGATTTTTTTTAATTAGAATTGCTATTTGAAGAAAATCTATAAAAAACCAACTAAAGAGGTCTCCCAACATTTCATATAATTTATTATAGCTCAGCCTCAAATAAATTCTTATAATTGTATATAGAACTACCAGTCTCCTAGTTTAATCTGAATTGTTTTAAATAAATAAAATTTTTAATTTTTATTACTGTAAGTCACATGTATCCGCAGGCGACAGTAACTGAGTATTGAATTTATATAAACTAGTAGTGTTATCGTTTATCCCTTTTTATAAATATGTTATTTATATTAAATAACTCTCTCTCGTTCACTGCTATTTATGAAATAATAATTCGGCTGATGTTCTTGAATTTAATAAAAATAAATTTTTACTTTTTAAAATTTAGACAAAAATTTGTTAAGTACCTAGAATGGATTCAAATAATACGAGCAATATTTCTTTTAATCTCGCTAACTTAATGGTTACACCTTACTAATGCATAAAAATACATTTTATCTAACCCCGTTATGAAATGTCAAGTTTTAAATGCATTTTTGACGTTACGAAACGTCACATTTTCATAACTCAGTCCCATTACATAACTGAGTGATGTAATGAATTTTTACGTAACTGATTATTATCATTTTCCTATTTTAAAGTGGGATTAGATAAAATTTTGTACTTAACACTATGAAAATTAATTTTACTTGACTCATGTAATTGGCAAATATTACATTCGTCAAATAAAATTAGTCATTTCATAACTGGTTACGTAATAACTATTATTTTTATACCTCAATAATTTATGACTGTCAGTATGTTAAACAACTATATTGTAATGTGTCATATCAGAATAATTTATTTTCCATAAAATATAATATCATATTATTGATTCGTTTCTTTGGAGAATAACAGAATCATTCGTTTAAAACCAGTAGAACCGGGACACTAAGAATAAAACATCAGTCACTTATCTAAATAGAAGTATAGTTAAAGAGCCTCCCTTCCTACAAAGAAACTCTTTTTGATTAAACTGGTTTGTACGGAGATCTAATACAAATAAATTTCCATACGAATATTTCAAAAAACTGATAATAATTTGTGTTGAAAGTTTGTTGCGCTAAGCGTCTCAAAGGTCATCTGAATATGGTGTTAAATTTTTTAATTAATAAATTTATCTGAAAACAAACAATTTGTGCTGGACTATACAGGTTGATTTGCGAGCAATGTGCCATAGCCTAATGGCAGATAGAGCACTTCAAGGCAAGTCTAGATCTACAAGGAAAATATTTTTGACCACTGATTAAGAAGATATAGGTAGGGTGTTTTATGCATTTGATCCGACAATTCAAAAAGCTATTCTCTGCAACGGATTGGATATAATCGAATGAAATTTACCAGTAACATTCCTCACATAGGACTTGTCAGAATGGCCTACTTGGTTTTGAAAAATTCAGTGCCGGACTCGGTGAAAATCTGCCCTCCTCGTTTTTGACGAAAAAGTACATTTTTCTATTGCATTTCTGAAAAATTATTAGCGGATTCGGAAAGTTCAGAAAAAATGCTATCAGAATAGCAAATAAATTTTGACGGCACACCTAAACCATTTCGGCAAAAAAATCACAAAACAATTTTTAACCGGGCACTAATTATGGAACAGTTTGATAGAGTCTATTCAAATACTTTAAATCCCATTTGAGACATAGCAAAAAGCATTCCTAGCAAGAAAAAGACAGGGTCGTACTTGTGAAATTTTAAAGGTAAACAAAATGATAAAATCTGAGTGAATTATGGGTATAATCTACATAGAAAAAGCATACATGCACACATAAACGTGATAACTATTTTAATAAACAATAGGTAATTCTTCACAAACTTAACATCATAATAAGAATATAAACATAACATCATAACTTAACGTCATAATATTAGATAAGGAATGCTTCAATTCAAACTAGATCAGGTTCTCAAAATATCGTCCCTCAACTTTGATGCATTTTCTGCACCACACCAATAAATGTCGTGTGGCAATCCCAATGGTTTGTCTTTGGTTCTTTATGTCATCAGAGGCTGCCACGACCCGCTGTCGTAGATCCTCTCTAGTGTTGGATTTCCATGCTGTACACCGATTATTTCATGTGTAAATTGGGCAAAATGGTCTGGAGGAAATCCAAGTAGATTTCTCCAGTCAATCGGCTTTCAAAAAAATACGGTCCTATCAATGTGTCGCTCACAACTCCACACCATACATTAAGGGAGAACATGTGCTGGGAGTTTTTCTGGACAACGGTACGTGGGGATTGTTGTGAACCCAAAGGTGTGAATTCCTAAAAATCCACACTCCGTCACGAGTGAATTGGGCGTCGTCCGTGAAACTAATTCTGGACAAAGTTCTTGAATGATACATCATCCAACGTCAGAATGTAAGACGTGCTACTTCATTAGCTGATTCGAGATGCTGAACCTTTTGGTTGTAATAAGGATGCAACTTTTCCGCTTTTAATGCCCTCCATTCACGGGTTTGCAGAACACCTAGTGTGCTATTGTTCTAGAGCTTGTCGAAGGATTTTGCTCTGCAATCTTCACAATATTTTGTTCTGCCGGTCTAATTGCTCGTTTTACATTTCCTTGAGCTCCAGGAAATCTTCCATGTTTCCGAGAGAACTGGAAAACTCTGGTGAAATTGTGGCAAGACGGTACTTGTCGACCTAGAAATCTGCGCTGATATTCCCTAACGGCAACCCTTGCACTGCCATCACAAAATCTACACACACAAATGTTACTAGCGAATTCAGTATTAGTAAACTAATTAGGCATCTTTGAAACACGAAGAATCGCGGAATAATTAGAACACCGAATAGACAAAATAATAATGTCAAGGTACTGACACATACATAGATTACTATATTTTTCAATTTCAAAATAAAACTGTATATGTATCTTTCTTATAGTATTGTTTTTGCTTTTTCCTATCAACTAGGTAGGACGATTTTTTGCTATGTCTCAGAAAGGATATGGATCTGAAGCATTTGAATAGACTCTATCAAACTGTTCCATAATTAATGCCAGGTCAAAGTGTTAGTTGTGATGCGCTAAATTGTTTTGTGATTTTTTTGCAGAAACGGTTTAAGTGTGCCGTCAAAGTTGATTCGCTATTCTGATAGCATTTCTCTGAATCCGAAATAATAATTTTCCAGAAATGCTATAGAAAAATGTACTTTTTTGTCAAAAACGAGGAGGGCAAATTTTTTCCGAGTCCTGCCTTGGATTTTTAAAACCAATTAGGCCATTCTAACAAGTCCCAGGTGAAAACTGTTACTAGTAAATTTTATTCGATTACATCCAATCTTTTGAGTTGTCAGACCAAATGCACAAAATACCCTGTATCTTCTTAACCATAGATCAAAAAATGTTTTTCTTTTGTAGATCTAGACTTGCCTTGAAGTGCTCTATCTGCCATTAGGCTATGGCATATTGCTCGCGAATCACCCTGTATATGAAAATAATAGATGTCTTTGTAGCGAACAGAACGTAAAGAACATATGAGGAGCAACTGTGTAAAAGGGGATAAATCTGAGATATAGTGTTTTTCCTTTAAATAATATACATTCCAAGTTTAAATATATGATATTTATTTTAATATTATGTTTCGATTAGATTTATGCTTTTTTGCCAGACCAGTGTGTGGATTTTGCGCTATCGGTATGGAATTTATTCTCATCTGCTAAATCAAAAAGTGGTTTTATTGTGTTTGACTCAAAACAATTAATTCTCTATTATTTATTTACAAGAGTTGAGAGGAATCAAAAAAATAGTTTTAAATAAATATTATAGCTTTAAATCAAAAAGTATTTTTGTTAGTATGCTACGTGCTATTGTTGGATTTTGTATTTTCATCGAACTGGTTATTTTAAATCAACATTGCTGTTGGGTCAACAGCAATAACATGTTTATCTGAATAATAGAAAAAAATGGATTTTTCCTATTTTGCATAGTTGCTCCCCATGTATTCAGCTCATCACGTAAATTCTAAATAGCATCCTCATGACGAAATTATTTAATCACACATCATATAAAAGCATCAGATAAATTCGCTTGACCAGATCTCAGATCAGATAATTTAATTTACTAAAATTATAAAACCCTACCAGTAAATATTTGGTTACGAATATTTGGTGCATTATCTGAATATACAGGGTGTTCCACCTAAGACGGATTCTTCTGTAACTATGTAACTGTAAAATTTATAAAAAAATGGTTTTAATAAAAGTTGTCTGGAATCATGTGGGCCATGTAAAGAAAATATTTTTAGCTTTACAGAGTGCTCCATTTTGCGTGTGCGCTACATAACTTTGTTATTTTAAATGGAACACTCTGTATATTATTGCATTTTTGAATTCCTTGTTTAATATTAGGTAGAGTTTATTAAATGTACATGGTTTTAAATCTTACCGTTTTCGAGATATTCAGTTTTTTTTTTAAAATCACGCTTTCAGCTCTCTAAATGAGGCTAGATAGCATCTAAACCGTAAGAGTTAGAAACGTGCAGTTTTCACAGTTCGTTTTGGCATAAACTACTCTATCTTGTCATCTATGAGCAAAACGTGTACGTTATTCAGACTCGGAAATACTGAGACCTACATTTAATAATCTTACGGGTTGAAAAACTTTTTTTTCCAAATAGAATGACCCATATTAATTGTCATGGGTGAATTCAAAATTGAATGCCCTTTCGACTGATATAAGGTTGTCCATACTTATCTCTAACAGTTTTCCAGAAAAATCAGGTTCTTTTCTAAAGTACGAAAAAGTAGCTATGTAACAGCGTCAAGAAGGCCTTGCAAACAATGTTTATTACACTGTTTGACATACAAAGCAAATTAAATGTCACTCTAGTTTTGATTAACGTTGACGTTGCACAACGGGTATTAGTACAACGTCGATACATAGGATTTTAAAAAAGCACAGTTATCATCCTTATCGCATCCAATTACACCAAGAGTTGATAGAAGTAGACTTTCAGCGGAGACTGGAGTTTTGTCAGTGGGCACTTGAGATGATGATTTTTTTTAAACGGATCATGTTCTCCGATGAGGCTACTTTTCATAAAAATGGTTTCGTTAATCGTCATAATTGTCATTATTATGACACAGTAAATTTCGGACAACTCATAGCCAACACGTGTGGGGAGCAATTTTGGGAACCAATATCATTGGACCATTCTTTTTTGACCAGCATCTAACTGCAGTAGTTTATTTAAACTTGTTAACAAACACTCTAGAAGATTTGTTAGGCGACATTCCTTTAGCTACACTTCGAAGAATGTGGATGCAACATGATGGTGCTCCACCTCACAATGCTGCTGCGGTTCGTCAGTTTTTACACGAAATCTTTCCCAACAGATGGATTGGGCGCGGGGGACCAGTGAGTTGGCTTTCAAGGTGTCCAGATATGACAAGTTGCGACTTCTTTTTATAGGGATTTATAAAAAGTAAAGTTTACGTTACACCATCAACTACCGCGGAAGATATGCGGCAGCGCATTACAGTAGCATTTCAAGAAATTACGCCACACATGCTGACCAATGTTGAACAGTCTTTTAAAAACCGAATTCATTTATGTATTAATCAAAATGGAGGACACTTCGAGCAGTTGATGTAAATCAGCGCTCTAAGTATTCTTCTCCTTGTTGTGTTCTGAGTTTCAGTTTGTTTCGTTTTGAGTTTTGTTTTAGTTGTTGTTAGTGGTTTACTCTTATTTGTTAAACCACTTTTTAAACATGCCAGTAAATATTGACACTGTCAGTCCCAAACCTGATAAAATGTGAGGGAAAAGTTGTTTTGCAAGGCCTTCTTGACGCTGTTACATAGCTACTTTTTCGGACTTTAGAAAAGAACCTGATTTTTCTGGAAAACTGTTAGAGATAAGTATGGACAACCTTATATTAGTCGAAAGTACATTCAATTTTGAATTCATCCATGACAATTAATATGGGTCATTCTATTTGAAAAAAAAAAGTTTTTCAACTCGTCAGATTATTAAATGTAGGTCTCAGTATTTCCGAGTCTGAATAACGTACACATTTTGCTCATAGATGACAAGATAGAGTAATTTATGCCAAAACGAACTGTGAAAACTGCACGTTTCTAACTCTTACGGTTTAGATGCTATCTAGCCTCATTTAGAGAGCTGAAATCGTGATTATTTTCAAAAACAACTGAATATCTCGAAAACGGTAAGATTTAAACACAACATACATTCAATAAACTCTACCTAATATTAATCAAGGAATTCAAAAATGCAATAATATATAGGGTGTTCCGTTTAAAATAACAAAGTTATGTAGCGCCCACGCGAAATGGAACACCTTGTAAACCTAAAAATATTTTCTATATATGGCACACATGATTCCAGACAACTTTTGTTAAAACCATTTTTTTATAAATTTTACAGTTACATAGTTACAGAAGAATACCTCTTAGGTGGAACACCCTGTATATCTGAAAATATAGCGTACATATCGTCTTTTGTAATATTATATCAAACACAATATGTGTCATACCAAATTTAAGTAAATCGTGATTGACTTTGGCATCCTATAAATGTTTCCTCTCACCCTCTTTGGGTATATTATCTTTTTTATTTGTAAGTCGTAATGCTCTTATTAGTTCATATATGTTTCTGATTTACAACCCCTATTGTCTATTTCCATATAAATTGCTGTATCTTCTACTATATTTGCTTTAATTGTAGGTCTCTGACAGACTTTCGTGTCTCCATGGCTTTTGCTTTCATATGTCTGAACATTTCAAGTTTCTATGGCAATTTTTGTTTGTATGTATGTTTATGTAATTAACACCACAAATAAATTTTCAGATTTACACATTTACATCCAAAATTGGATTTTATGGGTATACCTACCAACGGATTCGTTTACATCCTGTGTTCTGTTATTGACAACGTTAAACTATAAATGTTAAAAATTGTCTGTTGATAAGAACGAAAAATGAAAACAAATGGTTAAGGTGCCCGTCGGGAAAAATTTTGCTGATACATACTCTCTCCAAACTTCGTGTATGGCTTCATTGGACCTAGTCTGACAGCATTTTCCTCTATCATTTTTTTTTGTTTTTGGGGCGTTTTCCCGCTAGATTTTCCGAAACATGTCATTTTGACGGCATATAAAAAATGTATAGATACTGTTATTTTTCCAAGTAGAATAGCTTAAAAACGTGAATTGAAACGTGAAAAAATAATTGTCTGACAATAAATGTGGGTCATTGGGCGTGTCCGCTATATGGAACATGTCGGAAAAACGACTATAAGAAAATTTATTAATAACCAGCTGATTTTCGCTGTATTAATTTATTAAAACATACAAAAACAAGTTATCATATTGTCTGACGAAAATTATTTTCCGATTTCCCAGTCTGACGCGTCAAAGTTGTCGGCTTCATGACAGCAAAAAATTTATTCATAACTTTCAGACATTGGAAAATTATATGCAGAAAATAGGTATTTAATTTGTGGTATAAGTGTCTGACAAATACAGTGGGGCATAACGAGAGTCTGACAAAAAAACATAATTTTCCAATAGCGGCCGTCGAAGTTAGGGCGATAAAAAAAATTAAATTTCGTTTAGTCGAGAAGACGGTTAAAAAAGATACGGTATTTCAACTTACTTATTTTATAATCTTTATTTTGAATTTTTTGAACTCTTTTAGACTATCTGAATTCGACTTACCCAAGTTTTAAGTTCGATAATATTGAAAAATATGTAAAACTATTTGTAGAAAAAAGTATCGAAAAATTTTCTTTTAGTACGTTTAAAATCGCTATATCTCTGGTACTACTAGTCCGAAAATTTTCATCCAGGGCCCAAACTATATTGAAAAAGTCAGCTTGTTATTTATAAATATAGCCTCAATATACAGTGTGGAAATTAAGTAACGCATAAATTCAGTAATCCCGTTGATATTAATTTTTTTGGAAAAAATCTCGAAGGGGTATAGCGATTTCAACTTCAGCAAATATATTCAGTCTATTTTTAGTTTCTTGTTATTTATTTTTTTAAGTTATGACGTCATCGACTTTTTTTTTAAATGACAACCTATATTTTTTATTATTGATTTTGGTAGTAGTATTTATTCCGGTTCCGACCGTATAAAATTTTTAATATGTTATATTTGAAAAAAAATCGAGAAAAACAGTCTTAAAGTTCAAATAATAAAAAGTTCATTAAATTGGGAAAATTTATCTAGTTGCCTAAGTTTGACGGAAAGTTATCGATGGCACATTCGTTTTTATTTTGAAATTATACAAATAGTTGAAAAATCGAACTAATGTGATACACCGGCAACTAGATAAATTTTCCCAATTTAATGAATTTTTGTTATTTGAAATTTAAGACTGTTTTTCTCGATTTTTTCAAATAATAACATATCGAAAATTTTATACGGTCGGAACCGGAATAAAATCTACTACCAAAATCAATAATAAAAAATATAGGTTGTCATTTAAAAAAGAAGTCGATGACGTCATAACTTAAAAAATAAATGACAAAAGAAACTGAAAATAGACTGAAAATATTTGCTGAAGTCAAGATCGCTATACCCCTTCGAGATTTTTTTCCAAAAAATTGAAATCAACGGAATTCCTGAATTTATGCGTTACTTAATTTCCACACTGTATACATATGAATGTAACATCCAAGCGTAGCTTGACAACCACATAGAAAAACCTTTTATTTAACATTTCCAGCTAAAAGGCTTTATTTCACCGTCAGACAATTTTTTAATCGTATTATAAATTTTATTTAAAAATCAAAAAAATTTGTAAAAAAAATGTTATGAATAAATTTTTTGCTGTCATGAAACCGACAACTTTGACGCATCAGACTGGGAAATCGGAAAATAATTTTCATCAGACAATATGAAAACTTGTTTTTGTATGTTTTAATAAATTAATACAGCGAAAATCAGCTGGTTATTAATAAATTTTCTTATAGTCGTTTTTCCGACATGTTCGAGATAGCGGACACGCCCAATGACCCACATTTATTGTCAGACAATTATTTTTTTCACGTTTCAATTCACGTTCTTAAGCTATTCTACTTGGAAAAATAACAGTATCTATACATTTTTTATATGCCGTCAAAATGACATGTTTCGGAAAATCTAGCGGGAAAACGCCCCAAAAACAAAAAAAATGATAGAGAAAAATGCTGTCAGACTAGGTCCAATGAAGCCATACACGAAGTTTGGAGAGAGTATGTGTCAGCAAAATTTTTCCCGACGGGCACCTTAACTAAAATGATTCATCTGTTCGTACATAAAATTACAGGCAATACTGATGCGTTTTTTGAATAAGAATATTTTATTTTGTGTAGTTTTATGAAACTAAATAATCTTATTTCATATTAATAAAAAAAAAACAGTTATCAGTAATGCATGTAATTTTATATATTAAATTTATATGATATTTAGGATGATTCATTTATTTTAATTTTTTGATATTACTAACAGAATAATTTTAACAGCGATTTATGAATGAAAGTTGAACAACTGATGAAAACGCAGACATAACGCACACTCCTTATTTTTCTCTTTATGGTGGGTTTTTAAACCAATCGTGAATATCGTTTATTTTGAAAATTATTATACTCGCTGTTACACTAAAGTCACTGAACATTGATTAATGATTCCTTGTAAAAGACACAATAAATCATACACTAATGATATCGCATATAGTGACAATCATAACCTATCTTTATATATAAATTGTTACAATGTTAATGCGACTATAATAACATAAAATAAATGATTTGCGGTTGACTGTATTGGATTATCGCAAATACGGGTGTTTGTGGCAAATGAACGCAATTTTCAGATATCTGATTAGATAACTTGATCGTCATTAGCGCTCCTCAGATTATTTGAAACAGATTTGATCAAACATGTCATTAAATGTTTGAGTAGATAATCTGATAGAGTGTGAATTTTTTGACCAGACAACTGTTTCTGAAATTTGTTCAGATTCAAAGAGACGTGGTTGGCTGCTTTCAGTGTTTGTTTTAAAGAAGAACAGTGACAATTTAATATAGAAATGTTTAATATTTATTTTATAAACATATTTAGAAAACCAAGCACCACAAATAAACTTAAAATCAGTTAAGAGTAGTGACACAAATATTCTATGATTATGGGCACTTGATTTCCAAACTAAATTATTCGGTCCACATATTTTAGTGCACTTTGAAATTTTTTCACTTTGTTTTGGTGTTTATTAAGTTTTTTCAGCCACTTTTCAGCAACTGTTTTTCTTATTTTGTTAACAAATCCCACCACTTGCTCCATGTAATGATTACTAGATTCATTTTCTTCTAAAGCATCCTCGTCATAGTTAAAAGTTATATCTAGTGCTTTTTCTTTCTCCTCTTCTTCTTTATCTCCCTCTATATATTTATTTTCATCTGCTTCTATTTCGCTGATATCTTCGCAGGAAGTTGATATTTCGCTTGGGTTGAATTTCTTGTTGGGTATTACACCTTCACTGCTTGATTTTGCAGTCCTTCTGAATCCTATTGGCTTAAATCTGTTGAAGGTTCAATTGAGTATATTATTACTGGAATCCACGCTGTCAAAACTTCTGTCAAACTTTTATTTGATTGTTTTGAATTCGTTGGAGTCAGCCGCATTTCTTAAATTGCATAGCAACTTGATGAATTTTTTAAATCCATTTTAACTCTCACCATTGACAGTGTCTTAAATTAAATTTTGTAATAAACTGAGTTTTAATTATTATTTTGAATACATATATAGTACCGATCCCACTTACGATTATTCATTACAACATTGTTTTAAAGAATTGTATATCGTACTTAAAGATTTAAAGCCAATGAAACGCAAATACGTACTTTTCGTAGGCGTCTACTCTAAATAATGTACAACTAAAAATGTAAATTTTCTCAAGCTTTATGCATTAGTTTAATAGTGGGAATGCAAAAAAATATGTGTCTACACTTTGTGTGCATTTGCACATGGTTGATATGGCATCCCTAATTTTCTTGAGATTAGTTATCCCGTGAGAAAGTGCAATATATATTTTCTCAGAGCAGGGTGTCATATATTTGTAATTTATAGAAGTGGTACTGGAACAAGTGTTTTAATTAGATTAACAATCACTTAATTTTAGTATGTTTAAAAAGAATAAGACTAATGCAAATTGCTTATTTCATGAACACATGTTTATTAATTAAGAATAAACATCTGCCATTTAAGCGAACACATCTTTCTCATGGATCTATGTATCATATAAACATGGTTAATAAACTAGCTAAATAAAAATGATATTAATTTTAATGAATATTATGCCTTGCGTAAATAAAGATACTATTACAACTATTAATTAATTACAGATTTATAGAATTTTGTTGTCAGTCCTATTAACCATTATTTATTATATGTATTTAATATATGGGGTATAATAAATATGTTTATTATACAGGGTATAATAAACATATTGTTGTAGTGTATGTATGTGTTTACAAGAAAAAGCACGTTAATTTTAAGAATTTTATTAGATAGTTAATTAGATACAAAAATTTATATCTTACATTTACTTACAATTTTGACTATGTTGCAAAACTATTTTAATTTTAATTTGACTACCCTGGTTTTTATTATAAAAATGTAAGTATTATATAAAAATGAACCTCCTTTTTTACACATTTCAATTAATCAAATTTTACATTATTCTATATTATAATTTTAAACTAACGTAATCCTTATTATTTTAAACAATTTCAATCTTTTTTTTACACAAATTTTATCAAACAATTTTTTACCAATAAGTTTTTACTAGTAAAAAAATGAAATAATTGTCTTCTGTATTCTTGTTTTTTAAGTTTTATTAACTTATTAACATTTATATTTATGTATGTAACAACCATACTCATTTTCTATTGTAGTCCTGTGTCTGAAGATGTGAAGTAATTTACTTGTTCACGAAACCGGTCACACTAATAAAAGGAATTTTATGAGAATTTTTCTGTTTGCTTTATCATACAAATTTTAGTTTTAGTAATAAGTGAAAATATTTTTTTGTGCTTATGAAATCGATTATATCCATACTTCAGTCATTGACCATATCACACATGAGCATCGGCCTGATTACTCATTAGTCATTACACATCTATTAACATTTTGTGAGAAATTGCGTTCTAAAACTAAAGCATTTAATGAAGTAGTTACGTCTCAACTAATTAAATGATGGAAATGATGACCACCAGCTTCAATACAATTTTGCTCAAAAGGTTGTCGCACATTCTTGAGAATTAGTGGAGGTATTTGACGATATTCGTTGATTATACGCTGTCGTAAATCTTGTAAAGAAACTAGTTGAGTTGCGTAAATTTGACTTTTTAAGTGACCCCGCAAAAAGTAATCTAATGGAGATGAAACTGTTGACCGTGGGGGACGTTCAATAGCGCCTTCCAAACTATTGACCTGGAAACCTTTCATCCAGATACTGTTGAACAGAAAGTGCATATATAGAGCGACTATTGGAATACCAACTGACCTTCGAAATAATGCTCATCATTCTCGATAATATCTTAAAGTTTGAATTAATTTATAACCTCACAAAATTGCAAACCGCGGTCAAGTCGTCTTCACTGAGTTCCTATAGCAACTGAATTTTGTGTGGATGTAATTTGTGATGTTTTAAAATCCATTTGATACTTGTTCGGTAAATATCAGACACAGCAGCCAATTGCTTTGTATTTAACGTAGGATCGACAGCAACATGACTGAAAACCGCTACTTCTACCACTTTATTTCTTACTCTGGTTTCAGCATTTCGCTCTCTATTGGATACAGAGTCGGTCTCAGGAAATTTTGTCACTAACCCCACGACATATTTTCGATTGACATGCTTATCTGTATATTATTGATTGAACAACTGGGTTGTTCTATTACCACATTCATTATTTCCGAAGAAAGTTGCAATAATTTCAACCCTTCTGCAATCAAGTAAACCATAATTTTCAATGTACAAGCAAAATTAATACTACGAAATGAGACATCTTAGAGCGAAACTAGATGGACGTAGTTTGCGTCGCGCTGAAATTGAAATATTGACGTGTAGCGCAAAAGTATCTTCACGATTTTAAATTAAAAAAAGTATATGAAAAGTTAAGTAAATTTATATTTTGAAACTCATAATACAAACTGTGTTTCTTGAAGTTTTTTTTTCAACTATATACGAAAAGTGATGTCTAACAAATGATGTCCCCTTTCGCGATGACAAGTATGAGCTATTTTTGGCACATCTTCCATGACCATTCGTAAAGTCTCTTGAGATATCCCCAAAATCTCTCGCCTAATATTCACTCTATGTTGTTCCAAGCATTGCGGCTTGTTTACATAAACCTTTTCTTTCAGATAACTTCAAAGGAAATAAGCTGGAGCAGTGAGATCTGAAGATCTTGGGGGCCATCTCAAGTCTCCGTTTCTCGAAATTAGTCAATTCGGGAAATGTGTCCTCAAAAGAGCAATTGTGGCTTTGGCAGTATGGGCAGTGGCACCATCTTGTTGAAACCAGTAGTGTTGATCTTCTTCTTGTCGTGGTTAAAAAAAGTTTTCCAGCATTTCCCTGTATCGATCTCCATTTACTGATAGTGCGTGACCAACTTCATCTTGGAAAAAATAGGGACCGATTATCTTTGGGCTGAAATTGCACACTATACTGTAACCTTTTCGCTATGCAGAGGCCTTTGGTGAGTTAATTGTGGATTCTGTGTACCCCAGTACCGCGAATTTTGCTTGTTTACAAAGCCACACAGGTGAAAATGTGCCTGGTTTGACATCCACAATTTGTTTACAAATCCTTCCTCTATGTCTGCAAGACTTAATATGGCTAAGCTGTATTCTAGACGCGCATTAAAGTTTTGTGGACTCAGTTGTTGCATCAGCTGAATTTTATATGGATGCATGTGGAGATCGTGTTACAAAATGCGCTGCAGTGATCGTCGTTTGATCCCTAGCTGCAAAGAATGTCTTCGTGTTGAAGTTGTTGTTGCTTCATGAATACTTTCCTGCACACGTTGAATATTTTCAACGGATTTTGCTGTTCGCGGTCTTCCTTCTCTCCTTGCGTCTCCTACTGATCCTGTCTCTTCAAATTTGGCTACAAGATGCAATATCGCATGGTTAGGAGGAGCATATCTGACATTAAAATATCGTCGAAAGTTTCTCTGAGTAGAAATAATGCTTCTTCCGTTTTCCAAATAAAAAGTTGGATCTTTATCCTTTCTGCAGGCGTGTATCGCTTCATATCGAAACTCCTAAGTATTTATTTTAATCTAAAAAAAGGTAAACTAGATAAATATTAAATCCAGAAAGAATTATTGAAATTAAAAATCGTGAAGGTACTATTTGAATTTAGTCAGTTAAACAAGTACATCATATTCGTTTAACTGAGTACATTTAAACAGATTATTTCAATTTCAACGTAAAATTTGCGACGCAGAATACGCGACGCAAATTATATCCATCTAGTTTCGCTCTTATTTGCTGATATAGTCACAGACTAGGTACTAGTTAGTCTTGTTTTAATAATATCAGTTGTAATATCAACTGTTTTGCCGGTTTTTAACTTTAGTGTGAACAAACGAACATAACATAACAGAAGCGTCACAAAAATTAGACAATCTCCAAACCAAAGCTGAAGCTGCAAGGGCGAGTATTACGCTTATGAAAAAACGCGGATATACAACTATTCCCACCGACATTGCCAGTGCCGGTGGCGGGATTCGAAACTGCAGTACGATGGATAAATTATCTAATCACACATGCCATCGCACGTTCTTGTCAACTACGCCACTAAAAGAACACAAAGCAGAAACATCAAAATATTAAGGCGCATTTACTCGGGAAGTAATTCATTAAATTATTTAGCTTTAAAAACGCATTTTCAAGAAAACCGTTATTCCAAATTTAAAAATTAATATACCGTTGTAAAGAGAATTTAACGAGCTTATCTTATAAAGGGGTGGATTCCAACACCGCTACGAGTTGAAAGGGCGTCATCGAGAATATCCATTGAAAAATAAACACACGTTTCGTTTTCGGTGGACCACCCTGTATACCGTGTGTTCCAAATTCGATGCTCACCACTGCGATCTCGGACACAATAAAAGCTGTAAGATCGGTTAAATGGGATATGTTTTAGCAAATTTTATGCCGATCCCAAATCCGATAAGAAATCACGGCTAACTGACACCGTTCTTGGGATTTTCCAAAAAAAAACGAAAATTTTGTGATTTCTCTATTTGGCTGTAGCCAAGTAATCCTTGGTTTGACAGATTTTAAACTTTTACATTATTGAGACACTTTTTGAAGACATTTTGGTGTAGAAATGAATGTTCGATATTCTTTAGTTTTCGAGATATTTGAGGTAACTTTTGTATTTCTTATGGCATATTGGTTATTCGATTTTTCATTTTTTAGATTGCGCTTAAAACGAGCTTTCAAGTGATGTGTCACATGCCAAGGAAAGATTGTTTTTCAAGGGACTAATTTAAGAAAACTTATCCATTGCTTATCAGAAAAAAATAGTAGGTCATGGAAAATCAAAAGGTTATTTTGATTTCATGGATATACCTAATACCAACTATTATAAAAAATAACAGTAAATATAAGGTCACCAGTTTGTCATGTTTAAATAATTTTAATTTTCTGTTAAAATACTGAACATAATCGATATGGAGAAAATTTTTTAATAACAGCAAATTAACATAATAGAAGAAATGATAGTAGAGAAGTAAGAAGATTAATAAAACTATTCAAGATGACCTCCATTTAGCTGTATATATTTTTGGCATCTGCGCCTAACTGAGCTGATTACTTTTCTGAGAGTATTGGCATTTATTGTGCCGGAAACGTCCCTAATTCTGTTATCCAAAATATCGATAGTGTCTGGGTTTTCAAAATCATACACTTCATTTTTCACCATACCCCACAAATAAAAATTAGAAGGGGTAATATCAGGCGAGCGGGGAGGTTACAATACTGGTCCTCTATTATCTCTATTATGCGGTTACCAAAATTTTCCTGCAATATCCGTCTAACATTATTAGTATTATGTGCAGGACAGTCATCTTGTTGGAACCACAAATCGTTTATTTTTTGTTCTGTAAAAAGCTGTCTTATCTGGTGTAAAACTTGATTTTACAGAAGTTCACGATAGGCTGCACCCAGTAAATTGGTGAAAAATGAATGGACCAATTAAATGGCGATCTAAAAATAATAATTAAGGAAAGGGTTATAGGCATATCATTGGAGTAGAAATAGGACGAGAAAAGGGTAATACCTATCATGCCGCTACAAACATTAAATTCAAACCTAATTTGTAATTTTTTGTGCGTAGTTACATGCGGATTTTCTGTGGCCCAGTAGTAATAATTGTGCTTGTTAAAGCACACCATTACTCCACAATTTGTAAAACGACTTTCCTCGATCCATATAACTCTTGATTGAAAATCAGGTTGTTCTTTGCATTTCTGATTAAACCAGCGACAAAAAGCTTGGACAATCATAGGTTTGTACAGATGATATTTCCTTTGCTTTAATGTCTTGTGTACAATTGTTTTAGGAATATTTGTTTCGCCTGAAATTTGTCACACTGGTATGCAGGGGTTATTGTTAACAGCTTCGGGAATATTATTTATGAGGTCAATATTATGAATATCATACCGGTCTCTTTTATTATCACTCTCGTAATTTAACAAATTTTTCCAAAAACTATTCTATGTGGTTGCATTCTCTCCGGAAATATTTCTAGATAGGAAGCCGATGCGTTTTGCGAATTTCTATTCACTTTTAAATAACATTCTAACACATCAAATTTTTCTTCATTTTTGAGAATTTGGGCGCCATTATGCAATAATCACACTCTTGAACAGTAATAATAAGTCTTCTTGAACAATTTACAATAAGGCCACTACTATTTAGTGAACAACTGTCAACTTACAGTAACGCTTATTATTTGTTTTAAACCACAGCCTAAATTTCATTTAAAGTTATGTGTGAATTTGGTTGGTTTTAGAACAGCATTTTTCAAATTTTACTAATTACTAACTACTTTGCAAGCAAGAATTCTCTTGATGAAGAGGATTTATTTGTTCAAATTTTGAACACTTTATTGAAAATTTTATGACAAAAACTTTAATGATCGTCTAAAAATTGATATTTTTAGAAAATTGTACAAATAAAGCAACCTATAGTAGATTTTAAGTACATAGATTAGTCGTTGTCTGAATACGCAACTTCCTTGTTTCTGGTTTTATAAACACTCTTTGATTTGCCATGGCCGACTATTTTGTTTTGTTAAGCAATGGATATCTTTTCTTAAATTAGTCCCTTAAAAAAACAATTTTTCCTCGGCATGTGACACATCATCTGAAAGCTCTTTTTTAAGCGCAATCTGAAAAATGAAAAATCCAATATGGCTGCCATAAGAAAAACCAAACTTATTTCGGATATCTCGAAAACAAAAGACTATCGAGCATTCGTTTCCAGACCAAAATTTTAGTCTTTAAAAAGTGTCCTAATAATGTAAAAGTCTAAATCCTATCTAATCAAGGATTACTTGGCTACAGCCAAAAAGAAATATCACATTTTTTTTGGAAAATATCAAAGACGGTTTCAGTTAAACGTGATTTTTAACAGATTTGGAATCAGCATAAAGTTTTCTAAAACTTATCCCATTTAACCGATCTTGTAGCTTTTGCCGCTTCCATGATCCCAATGGTGAGCATTGAATTTGGGACACACGGTATGGCAAAATCATATTGTGTATAAAAATACAGTTTTTATCTAAAAACATAAATGTGTAATTGAAGCGCGTTAAATAGACAATATGATAATGTTACTCTAAGTGTACTCTAATATGAAACAATATACAAACACATTATGTTATGAGGACCGCAAGAGACCTCTTGGACCACCTTTGATATTCAAGGTGCAATTAAACGATTTTAACAAGAGGAGTGTTAAATTCTCATGTAATAGGATTTATCTGTGAAACAATCTGAGAATAGGGGTCCTACTACCATGATACTTGGACTTTTTTTAATGCATAGTGTTGATTAAGTCGATCTTTATTTGATGAATATCAATGTTAATACTGAATTAAATAAAACGGTTTTAAGATTGTCACAAATTGTTTATATGTTTTTTTAATTTATCTGCTTTCTCACCCATGAAAGAAGTCTTCTTGAATTGTTTAAGTTGCAAAAGAAAAATGTCTTATTATATTTTCACCAATTATATTTAATAATAATAATAATATCACTTTATTTTCATATGCATGCATTGAGGGTTGTAACATAGAAAACAGGTCAACAATAAAAAATTACCATTAAACACTACAGAGAATTTACAACTATAATTAAGTTACAGACTAATAAATAAGATTCAAATACCCAAAATAAGTATAGACATAAGTCAAGGATTAAAAATAATGAATTAATGATAAACAGCTACGAGAAAGCTACCAGGTTTCAGTTATCTACATTAAATTCAATAAATTCTTTCAACGTCTGAGGACAAATAATATTAAGGTACTCTTTTAATTTTTTTTGAAAATATTTATGTCTTGTGAGCTTTTTATCTCTAAAGGGATGTTATATAAGCGACAGCCATTATAGTAAGCATTTTTTTGATAGAGTGATGAATTATGATGATCGGGACAAAGTATATGTTTATGACGTGTAGAATAGGTACATATGGTCAACTCTATGCTTAGTAAATAAATAAAAATGCCAGTAAACAAGACGTAATATTTTCAAAATATAAATAGCGGTACAGTCAGAATCTTGAATTTTTTAAAAGCAGCTCTGCAAGATTCTCGTGGTTGAAGACCTCCGAGAATCCGTAGAAATATTCTGTCCAAATCAATCTTTACATAAACCCCGGTGAATAATACCATACTGAAGGTGCGAATAAAAACTTGCATAATACAATGATACCAAGATGTGTAGATTGCATTGCTTTGATATAAACTTAAGCCCGTAATATGATGTAGTTAGTTTGTAGTTATTACCGATGGTAATTCCATTGTCAAGAGTTACATTACAATGGGAGGACCTAAATACTATGATAGCAGTTTTATTTTCAATAATTGGTAATTTATTTTTTTCTAACCATAAGATTAGTTTATCAAAAATCAAATTCGCATTTTCCTCAAAATTGGATGGATCTCTAGATTTAAATAAAACATTTGTATCGTCAGCGTAACTGATCAGTAAATTAGGATATTCCATGAGCGCCTTATGGAGATCATTGACGAATAGTAAAAATAATTAAGGCTCAAGGATAGATCCCTGAGGAAGCCCAATCGATAATGAAGATACCTTTGACTATACTATCTTATCATTCAAGTATATAGAGACCTTTTGACGCTAACCATCAAGATAGGATTTAAATAATTTATATACAGCTCCACGTATACCGTACCTATGCATCTTTTCTAATAATAGCTTATGGTTTATGCAATCAAAGCTTTACTCAAGTCTATATATAACCCGAATGCAAAAGACTTTTTTATCAATCGAGTCAACTACCTCGTTAATAATAGAAAATAAAGCCGTATCCACCCCTTTACCTTTAATGAAACCATGTTGTGAATCATTAATTAAGCCCGCTTTTTGCAAATAATTGTAAAGTCTGTCATTCATAATCAATTCGTATATTTTCAAAAAAATTGATAGGAGACTGATTGGTTGGAAGTTAATAACGTCAAAGTGGTCTGCTTTTTTAAATAGAGGTTTTACAACGGCGAATTTCAATTTATCAGGGAACATTCCAGTTATGAAAGATAAATTAATGATCTATTACTAGTTTTGGGATCAATCTGCCCCATCCTCAGATACACTCAAATATTGATGCCGCTGGAATTTTTTCCAGGGAGGGGCAAATATGATATCATGATTTATAGTTCGATTATTATACAACAAATTTCGTATAAAACAGTTTTCTGTATCTAAGATATTAACGTCATTATTCGAACTTCCATCTTAAGTGGTACACCTGGTACCTTCCACGCCACCAAGAAGATCAAGGTATATTATTCCTGAAGAGTAGACTTAACTGTTGCACTGAGTATAGCATGCGATATCTTCAATACCTCGAATTTTATCATGTGGACAGTAAAAACCATAAAATCCAGGAATAGGTACTGAATGTAGCGAAAATAAGCGTAGATTGTTGTAGAACCAAAATTTTACAAAATTTTTAATGTTTTCAAAAATCAATGTTACCAACAAATCACCCAAATCACATAGAAGTCCCTCAGCCATGAAAAACATAAAAAAATGCCCGAGACCGAAATTACACGGGTTCAAACTATCGCATATCACACCATTTTTTTTGCAAATTAGATAAAGGATAAAAAACCATAATCAAAACTTCAAACAAAATATTTTTATCACGATTTTCCGATTTTTAAAACGAAAAATAGTAAAATTAATTTTCATCAAAAAACCGCTCTGCCGCAAAGGCGCGACGGCAAGCGCCTCGGTGTACTTACAAACATTAAAATTGCCAAAACTCATAAAGACATACAAAAGGAATAAGTGCAAACTAGTCTGAACGATTTTACTGCTTTCAGAAAAGCCACATACAATTTTCAAGTTTAGCACTCGAGAGAGGCAGTTATTTACCAGTAACCTAAGCAATCATAAAATAGTAAACGCTAAATTTCTGCATTTCTACCATACGAATTTTAAAAGATGCTAGTAGCACACATCTAAAAAATAATTTTACAAAGTCAATTAAATAAATAACAATTAATTTCAAAGTAACAAAGTTTCAGACAAAATAATATTAATAATTTCAGGCAACAATTATTGTTTCCACAGCGCCTCAATAACTGTTAGATTTATTCATATGAGACTTAAACTTGTTAAATTTGAGTTTGAAACACCGTGTAGCAGTCAGGTCAGTCTGCCGTGTCGGAGCTTTCAAAAGCATATCGGAGCATTCAAGTGGGGTAGATTCATTTTTACTACGCAGAACTTTTGAATATGATATCATATTATCATCGTAATAGATGACGACACAACAACTATAAATATAAAATTTATTTTCAAGACAGACGATTCATCTCTTGCATTCATATAGTTCAGATGTCATTCCGTGAAACGACAGTAATTAACTTAAAACGAGGTGTGAACCCCATTATCGTATACCAACTGATCTAGAGCCCTAAAGGCAGCCTCTAATTGGCTGTTTCACAGACATAGATCTCACACTATCTCCGGAAGTCATCAAAAAGGCATTAAGAAATTTCTCCATGCACAACTCTGGGTTATTTTTTGGGAAGCTACAAGAACGACGACGGCGTCTACTAAGTACAAAGTAATTATTTTCAAACATTCACCACAGAGAACCAGAATTACTTCTTCGACAGCTTTTATCATTCATGGATTTTGGCTTGAGAATTCTTCCGTCATCAGATGTTATTATTGAAATCTACACTGTTTTTTATTTATTAAACTTAAAAAAACACCGACCAGGCTCCTACAGACGTAGGTTGTCTAAAAGATAAAGCATGTATGCTATAAGAACATCATCGTCTGCGACCTTCTAGTGCAAGGTAAGGAATCAACTTACATACTTAGGAACTTAGAATCATTTTTCAAAATATTTTTTTTCGCGAGGCTAAGTTTGTTAAGATAGTTTCGAATCTCAGTTTTATTTTAAAAAATTTGATTTATTTTAAATTCAAAGTTTCACTTGACACAGAATTCTTTTTTTTCAACCAAATTTAGCTAGTTTCCCAGTTGATTCCTAGGCTGCCAGAAAAGTTTCAGAATTTATTAAAATTTTTTGAGTTTTAAGGATCAACAGACAAAATTTTTATAAAAAAATAAATTTCACCCAAATCATTTTGTTAGTCCAACAGGACAACGAAAAATTATTTTTTTAATATGAATTAATGGGTACACGCCCGCATAAAGAATGCAGGATGAAAAAATGGAAGAAGAATGCAAACCGTGGACACGTGTTTCTGACTAATTGGTCTTCATCAGCACGGTGTAGCTGACTTCAAATGATAGACAAAACTCAAAATTATTAGTAGTCAGAAACATGTGTCCACGGTTTGCATTCTTCGATTTGCAATTTTGCATTTTTTCCACCTTGGATTGTTTATGCGGGCGTGTAACCATTAATTCACATTGTTTTGTACTGTAATGTATTTAAACCCGCGTTAATACCTCCTTCTCTGTTCCATTAATTTTTAAATTTTAATATATCTCGACTTAACTAAGTCGAGATATATTAAAATTTCAAACAACTGTTTGAAAATAAATTTTCAAATCTATTTTATTTATATTTTAACTCAATTGCACTTAGCATAAAAAAGATACACTGCTCAAACGTATTTTTTTTGGAATCCGAGAGAAAAATTTTAATAAAAAATTTTTTCTTTGTTTTTTAAATTGTCCGTTATTGAGAAGTTGTGAAATCTTGTGCAAACTTTTTGGCAGGCTAGTAGTAACCGAATTGTAGGTCAACTTGCCGTCCAGTCTGCTGAATTACAAAATTTTTTCAAGAAATTTTTTTGAAAGCGTTTTGTGATTGTGGATTCTACATTCATCTAAAGGACTCCCTGTCCAATTTTATTTTTGGTCACTAGTTAATTCCAACTTTGTAAGGGACCTTCTATCCAAAATTAATTTTCACTTGAAAAATAACTTAAACTCAGTCATCACTATTAAAGCATTTTCAGGAGGTAAGATTTGCTTTTTGTAAGGAACTCTCTTTTCAAATTATTTTTGGCCTTTAGCGACTTAAAAATAAAATTCACAGTTCTAAAAGCATTTATAGCGAAGTAAAAAGACGTTTTTGCACAGACCCCCTCCTGTTCAATTTTATTTTCACCTAAAAATCTGACTGAAAAATATACTCATTTACATGCTAGAATAAGGCTGGGAATTTTCCAGATTTTAGTATTCGAATATCCGTTCGAAAAAATATTCGAATATTCGAACTATTCGGATATTCGAATATTCGAATTATTCGAATTATTAGAATAGGAATTCGAATTATTCGAATATTCGGATATTCGAATTATTCGAGTATTCGGATATTCGGATAGTTCGAATTATTCGAATACTTATTCGAATAATTCGAATATTCGAATACTCGAATAATCCGAACTATTCTAATAGATATCCGAATAATCCGGCCCCTCGAATATTCATTATTAATAGGTATAGCACTGAATACTAGTGGATAGTGAATACTTTATTTGAGTATTTATGAAAACAGAGCTAGTTTATTATACTTCTGTGTGATAACTATTTTTCCTTTTCGAAAAAAATAAAAGTGCTCTAAAATTAGAATGTTTTAAAAAGATGCAGATTGTGAAGGTAAAACAAATACATGAAAAGTCAGTAGTTAAATATTTACAGGTATTCTAAAATTTAAAATTTAATTTTAACCCCTGCCTTAGTACAGTAAGAATAAGGTCGAGGTGAGAAAGAGATGGAATAGTTGGACTGGGAGTAAAACGTGCCACTAATGTGGTCTATTTATATATTTGGATTTTAGCATAGGTACCTACCTATACCTACTATCTACCTACTTTGGTTGGATGCATACTGCATACCTATTCGTACATAATTTAATAATATATTTTAATATTCAAATTTACTCAAATATAGTAGAATATTCGAATACTCGAATATATTCGAGTATTCGAGTATTCGGGTATTCGAATATATTCGAGTATTCGAATATTCTAATATATTTGAGTTCGAATATTTCGAAAATTCGAATAATTTCCCATTAGAATAATTCGTATTCGAATACTCGAATATTCGAATACTCGAATTATTCGTATTCGATTCCCAGCCTTATGCTAGAAAAAGCCAAATTGCCAGGGACCCCCTGTGAAATTTTTTTTAAGCCCTAATAAATAAAAAATAAAAGCCGCTTGGTTAAAATCCTTCAGCTACGAAATCCAGGGTAGTGGCAAGTCCCTCAAGCCAGGACTGCCAGCGAGGAGTTGCTGAAGACCTACGCAGCTCTGCCTAACAAAGCCTAAAGGCAAATAAACATTCTAAGAGGTCAAGAACAAGCTACTTTGCCGCACTATACAATCAAAATCGACCTTAAGAAAATTCTATCCCTACGATAAAATACAAGGAATGTTTCAAAACATTAACAGGTATTTTCGTGACGTCAAGAGTCACGTGGCGCTCAACTTAAAAAAATAAATAACCTAGCTAGGGAGAAATCGATAAACAAGCATCGCAAAAACACAAACCAAATCCTTGTGTAACTCTGAGAAGGTGAACTCATTTTTGACTTCAACTTCAAAGAGGCCGGCCTAACACATTATGTTACTAGGCTTAATCGATGTCGCCTGAGAGCGAAAGTTAAGTCTGCCGAATAGAGAAGTATATTCCGGCATCACATCGAGAATTACATGAACAACTGTGTTTTTACAATTTAATTTTAATACATTGTATTTTTCCGGAGCATATGATGCTTAAAACTTTTATTATCCTCTTTACTTTATTTTGTACTCATCCTGTGTGTATTTTCACATCCTATGATTAATAACCTTCAACTTGTACTTTTTGTGAAATGTCGAAACGTACAAATACTTGTTACGGAATATTATGACCTAAGCCTCTTTGCACTTAATTTTTACATGCCTGGACTATTTTCTGAACCAATTCATTCACTTGATAAAACACTTTTCCTTGTTCAAACAGACGCTTTACGACCACTTTCAACTTTATGTTGTACTGAACCTTTATTTACTCACCCAGAGCTAGTGGTGGTAGATCTTTTATTAAATAGTTAATAGGTCCTCATATGTGCCTTGTAGTATGAAATACATTAATTTAGTATTTTTTGTAATTTTACTTCCTCACCCCCTTAAAGATAGGAAGGTACGTATTCGTAAAAAAGATTTTGAAAATTTTTATTGCATTTCTGGACGAATCTCGACGAATTAGGACGATACACAAAATTTCAGACAAAACAAATTTTCTGTCTGTCTGTAAAAAATGGCGTGTCTTCTTTGGAACCTCAGTTTATGTTTGATTTACTGTTAATGCTGATTGCCTGTGATGTTCCACTGCATATATTGGATAAACCAGCTTTTCGAGAGTTCTGGAATAAATACAATCCCCAGAATTTACCACGTCGTTCATCGTTACGTAGATATGTACCAAGTGTTCGTGAAGACATTGTAAATAGGATTAAATGTGCATTAAAAAATACACGGCTGTGGTTATGTGTTGACGAAACAACAGATTGTAAAAAAATCTATTTTAAATGTTATAGTACGTGTACTCGACCCTGTTAAACCAACATTTCCACTTTTACTAGCTAGCAAAAGACTAACTGCGTGTACTGGCGAAACAATTACGCGGGTGGTATTGGAGACTTTCGAAAAATTTGAACTGTCAACAAGTCAAGTGTTGATGTTTGTGACCGACGACGGTGCTGCGACAATGCGTTTGGTGGGCCGTTTTCTTCAAAGAGACGATTGTAGGTTTTTACATGTTATGTGTAAAGTGCATGCGTTCCATCTCGTTTTCCAGAGGTAAATGCATTAATAGCAAATACAAAAAAAGTATTTCTCAAATCTCCTAAACGGCTTCGAGCATTTCACAAACTGTGTCCTGGTATTCCGGAACGACCAGAGCCGATTCTTACACGTTGGGGAACGTAGTTGAAGGCAGCTTTTTATTGTGCTGAATATTTTCAACAAATAAAAGTTGTGATACTACAGTTCAACCCTAATGGGGCTGCTGGTATTAAGGAAAGCCAGACAAGCTTTCAAGATGTTTCCCTTGAAACAGATTTAAAAACTATTTATAACAATTATAGAGGACTACACGACGCAAAATTGCAAAATACTTCGTTGTCGTTAGTGGAATCGCTGCAAATAGTGGACGACGTAAATACACAGCTACAGACTATAAATGACGCAAAAAATAAGCCCGTTATTGAAAAATTCGTGTATTACGGAAAGATCCTGATTGTACCAAATTAAGACAAATTTGTGATGGTGTATCTACAGCTGCGTTAAGTGAGTTCACAGAGTATTTTACTTATGCCTGTATTACTTCCGTAGATGTCGAACGGTCTTTCTCAAAATACAAACATATTTTTTCACCACAGCGGACATCGCTTACTGAGACAACTGTAGAAACATATCTGATGCTACACAGTTATTATGGAAGTGCTCCAGTTTGTGATAACGACAACCAAGCTACTTCATAAATCTGCTTAAGAAGGTGAGTCTTTTACATATTTTTATAAAGTGTACCAGTATTAATAAAATTTATTTCCATTTATTTATTTATTTATTTATTATTAGTTATCACTTAGATATACAATGTACATGTGTGAACGTTATTTAACAGTTTAATAATAATGTGCAGCACTAAGCTTACAAAATATAAGGAAATACATAAAAAAGAATTTAAACCGAACGAAATAGTACAAAAACATACATCACAATATATAAAATATTTTTGTTTTTATTATTGTACTTATTCAAGTATTATGATATGATGCATACCCAGTACGTCTCTGTAGGATTAATGACCTTGGCCAGGCTTATTTATGAGTTGTTATTTATTTATATTTAAATTTCCTAAATAAATCTTTGTTATCTATTTTGTACAAATATTTATTTTTTTTCTTCCTCACTATAAACCATTTTGATTATTTCATTAAAGAAATGTCACTTATGAAACATAATAGTTGTCATTTTCATAGCTCACTTTAATAATGTTAACTTTTTGATATTTGCAGTACTAGTTTAATTAAGATATTCGACGTTTAATAACTGAAAAATGGTATATGGTAGGGGTATAGATGGTATATTTTTGAAATCAGGAACAAAGGATCATTTCAAAAATTTAATAATGTACAAGATATCCCATTTAAAAATATATATTATGTTCTTGTATCCCCTGAAATCTGCACGCTACTGTATTTTTGATAGTATTTTAACAAAATTCGGTCATAACCACACAACTTTTATTTAAAACTTTTTTTTATGGGTAATAATAACAATGATAAGGGGTGGGTAATTTATAATGAATAACCCTGTAGTGTACATCTTCAAGTAGTGGTGGTAAAATGTGTGGTTTGATTACTAACTTGCCAAGTATTCTGCACCAAAGGTTACTGACCATCGTCTTTGGAGACCTCTTTGACGTTATTGATGCGGACTCTCGTCACACAAAATAGTCAGATGATGCAAATTAATAATAATTTCGTCGGTAAAAATTGATTCGTCGCACCACAGAATATTGCTTATGAAGTCTGGAATACGATTCAGGTTCTCCAACAACCATCTACAAAAATCTAGCTGAAGCTTTGTATCACCATCATGTGACACTCGGACTTTCTGCAAACTAAATGGATGTAATCCAATTTTCCTTGAAATTCTATGCACTAAGTTGTGAGAGAAATCTTATTGTGCTGCAATTTGTCGAGTATTCTTAGAAGGTTCATTTTCGATGCTTACAAGAACTTGAATAGAATAAACTTCTGGGCGACTTCTACTTCTTTTCCGTAGATTTTAATCTCCAACCTCTATCTTGTACATAACTTAATGATCTGGGCGACGATGGTGTGAAAATCGTTCTGCTTAATGAACCGTACTATCATTATAAGTCCCAAGTGATTTCAATATACTAATTAACATATTCACAACTTGAATAATATCTATCCTATTTTATTGGATTAAAGCTAAATTCTAAATTATTGCCACATTCATCTCACGTTGACAGTTAGAGATTTCAACTCACGTTGACAGTTAGTTATCGTTACAGCAATTAAGCTTACTAGACTAAAGAATTGTAATTATTTTGATAAGAACTCGATAACATACGCGAAGTCGAAAATTATTTATTCCAAAACAAATTAGGTGTCTTTTTCTTGGTAGAAGTTCTCTTAAAATATGGAATGAAATGGAAATTCAATAACGCTAAAAATTTTTTTTCTAATTATTATTTTCTAACTTTTACAAAAATTTATCACAAATAAGTTATAATATATATCTTTTTAAACAATTACTTTGCCGGCTATTTGCCAAACGCTTAAATTTAAATTATAAAAAGAAAATATGCACATTATGTTCATTACGGCTGACTCTATAATGTTATTTTTAATTGTAAGTATTCTGTTGAGTAAAACTGAAAATAAAAAAGCAATAGTACCACCAACTTAACAATCACTTTAAAACTTTAAAACATCCATAGATACGTATTTCTGTATCTCTGCGTCGCCAGTATGGCTCTTTGAGAGCTCCGAAAGTAACTGGGAATCTTAGAAGCTTATTATATTTATTATCAGAAAATAAAACAACAAAGCTCTGGTTTTAAAAATCATTAAAATTGATTTTGCAGAAAATAGTAGCCTGTTTTACAAACATATCCTATCCCTGTTATTTATTTATTTATTTGCAATAATTTATTCAACGAGTGATAAAACCCAGTTACAGGATAAATAACAGATATATGCAAAAATTCAAAATAGTAAACAATAGCGTACAAAAATATATAAAAATACAATAGCACAAAATATAATAACTATATAGCAGCATACAAACAGTTAAATATATCCAGACTGTTCTCGATATTACTATAATTTTAGCACATTTGATATATGAGATGCAATTAAAATGTCTGTACGAGAAGTAGGAAGCACAACTATATTATTTGTCCTTGCATTTAATCTGGGAGTTTTATATTTAATAAGTGGGGTAATAAGGGGACAGTCAATCTCATTATTAATTATTTTGTACAAAAAAAATACGGAGTGCATCACTTGTCTCCTAATTAGACTATTCATTTTAAATCAATTTAAATAGAATTCTTGAGGTGTTCCTCTAACAAGATATGTACCCTCCAAAATGGAAATTGCAGATTTGAAAAATCTTCATTGTGCCCTTTCTAATGCTGTTATGTGAATATTATAACAAGGATTCCAAACAATAGAAGCATATTCTAGTTTGGACCTATCAAAACTAGCAAACATGCGTAGAGTAGTGTTACATCTGGTTACGTTGGTCGTCAAATGTAACCGGGGAACCCCCGTGGTACCGTGATATTAGTTTCGCCCTGTATTAGGATGACTCTTAATACAATAGGAAACCAAATCAGGTATTTATGGAAAAGCCTTCACTTTACCTGTCAATAAGAACTATTCTTATTGACAAGGAAAGCTGAAGAAATTTCCTGTGCCTGCGGCTAGCTGGGTTTTTGGGAGGCAAGGGCCGTGCGTTTCTTGTTTCCTTGAGACCTTGGTTCACTATTATTCACTTCAAATAATTCTATCAACGAGTAGTAGGCGAGGATGAATAAGTAATATAAAAAATTATTTTTATTTTAAGGGCGCCATCTGCAGTTTTACCAGTGATTACTTTTTCATCCCCCAACTCAGAACCTACAGAATTTCTGTCTAAGGTAGAGACAGAATAAAAAAATTAATAAAATTAAGTATTTATTAAATCAACAGCATAGTATACTTTCCACAAAATGGTAATTTAGAATTACCAACAAATATATATACAAGAATTTATTACGAGTAGGTGAAACTCGTTCACCGAACACAATCGAAAAGAAAATAACTTGCCACACTCCAGCGAAGGCTGACCTGGGATGGAAGTGGTGGCGTGAGTCCTGAAGTTAACGTTTTCTCGTCTGGTATGGACACCTAGTTTCTTAATACATAGTCTACCGATGAAATGAAACGTTACTCAAAATTGTGGGGCGCATATCACGTTACAATTACAGATGAATTCTGGTCATCCAAATAAAGCATCCACGGAACTAATTCTCTAGATCCAAGAATCGTGACTTTTTAATTTGCCAATGTGCAAATATTAATGTCCAAATGAAATTGGAAGAGTGCGAAATATAAATTCACTAAAAGAGTCCTGATGAATTTGATGTTAATGATGAATTTGTAAGTTAATTATGAATATTTAAAATTCCTGACTAATATTTAAAATTCCTGATGAATTCTAGAGTTCCTAATTAATATTAGGGTTCCTAATTAATATTAGAATTCCTAATTAATATTAGCTAATGCTGAATATATGTGAATTTTAGAGTTCCTAATTAATATTAGAATTCCTAATTAATATTAACTAATGCTGAATATATGTGAATTTTAGCCGGCTTCAGACTATGTATTTAAGAAAGGAATAAATAGAAACATATTATTAGAACATGTGTCACATCTTCACAAAAAAATTAGAAAAATTAATTATTAACTTTTCCTTAAAAATATACATCTTGAAGAGAACTTGCAAGAAAAATAAATCATTTAAAACTATAAGTATTACCTGATGGTTGTTCACAACACTAGTAAATTAAGATAACATTTCAAAAGTTGTTACTGATTGATGTTATCGATTGTCTGCCAATAGGTGTTGCCGGTACAAAGTTGATTATTAAAATGGCCTATCATCCTGTCTCTATCAAGGAGGTAAACTAGTTTGATATAAAAAATCAAACTTTATAAAATGAGATATTTAAAATAAATTCATAATATATCACAAATAATATTTAATGATTAAATTCTACTATAAGAATAGTCTAATAGTACCAAATAACACATGAATTACACAATGGGATTTAAATTAATTATTTCCAAAAGTAGATCATAACGCCATCTATGAGCGGTATGATAAGTTGTCTCCCTACAGAGGCAGCAGGGAAGTTTATGAGACAGAAAACTTTAACAATAGTAGCCGACGGTCAAACCAACCAAAGGCAGTCGCAACCCTTCTGAAAGGAAAAGTATGAAACAGCTGTTCCCAACTTGTTGCGATTTAATTAATATCGACGTAAATATTGAATATTTATCTAATAAAGTAATAAATGATTGCATATTTTATGTGACACATATTTCTAATAATATTTTCTCACAGTGTGAAAGCGTTAACTTTGGGGACTGTTATTACAACAAAAGTACTTAAATAACAAACAACAATATTGGATAACGTAAATATGTACAAGATACTATTAACTTAGATGGTAAACATAATAATACCTTAATAAATATGAGATCGACCAAAGGTTAAACAGAAATTCTTCACCTACTAAAAATACTCTATTATAAACAATTGGGAACCAGATAGATATTTGGAGGTTATTGTTTATTTATCATTATATTCCGGACAGTGACGTTTTTGAACGGAACAGTAGACAATTTTTTTAAAATCATTGTTGTTGCGCAAAACAAAACCTAAACTTTTGAATGCTCCAGATACACATTCCTCAATATATTTAGA
Source organism: Rhamnusium bicolor (assembly GCA_029963845.1). Lineage (NCBI taxonomy): Eukaryota > Metazoa > Arthropoda > Insecta > Coleoptera > Cerambycidae > Rhamnusium > Rhamnusium bicolor. Next base: position 110,742 of record JANEYF010000603.1, on the reverse strand, counting down.
ATAAGTTAGTTTGAAATCAAATGTAATGCCAAGGACTTTAACAAACTCAGGTCTCTCTATGGTGAAGTTATCCAAACTGTTGTCAAACATAAATAGAATTTTTTCGTGAAAATGACATGATTTTATATTTGGTAGTATTTAGAGGGAGATGATTGTTAACGCACCAGTTGTTAGGAATGTCAAGATTGTCCTGGAGTCTCAGGCAATCAAAATCGGAGTTTATGCAGAAATATAATTTTAGGTCTACAACATATAGGAAAAAATGTACATCTAGGTTGTCAACGATATTACTAATGAATAATATAATAAAACAATGGACCGAGTATAGAACACTGCGGCACTCCAGAGTAAATTCAACAGATTGGTAACCACAAATTGAGATCGACGAGATAGATATGAATAGAATAAATTTGTCACAGAAATGCTAAAGCCAATTTTGTTAATAATATACCGTGGTCCAATTTGCCAAACGCCTTGGAAAAGTCAGTGTAAATAACGTTCACCTGACCTTTACGATCTATTACTTCAGCGATAAATTGAGTCTCTCTCACACAAGGTTTGATAACGTAGACCGTCCCTGGATAACTCCTTGCTGATCTTCAACAACTACAGTTTTAGTATGAAATGACATAATCATACATAAAAAATTCAAAAACTTAAAAAAAATTGCATAAGATGGTAAAGGGACCATTATTTTCAACTTCATGTTTATTAACCTTTTTAAATACTGGACAAATTCTGGAATGTTTCCACGTATCCGGAAATGTCTCAGTTTCTAATATCAAATTAAAAATAAGGCAGGCGTTTTATAAAAGACATTAGCACAATCTCTAATAATAAATGCAGAAACTTGATCAGGTCCAGTGGTCATATTTAACGCAAAAGTTATAGGTTTGTAGAATAACAAATTCACATAAAAATTTACAAGTAATTTCAAGCATGATTGCGTTTTTTTTGGTGTTTTAAAAATAAGGGATCATCTTCATTGAGATTTGCAAAAATTTAAAAAAAAGAAATATTAATTTAGGTCATTCATCTTTTACTAATTAGCTAAACAGTTTTCACTATAATTAACCAGACATATGTTTGTATATATTGTAAAGTTGGTCTAATTGCTATTGTTAATGGCGTGGTTATTAAAATTCGTTGTGATTAGTAGTTAGTTTTTTCATTAGCCCTACAAAATACCGTAATTAAGCTACTTGCGTCTACCTATTTAAGTATTTAAAATGAGGAGAACTTCGATGTAAAATTAGTCAGTGAAGTACTTAATTCCTGCACAATATTTTGTAGTAGTTATTAACCAATAGAAAACAATGCTGATTTGGGAAAAAATAGCTGACAAGAGACTAAAAAAAACCATCACAATTTCCGAGAACAATACATAGGAAACTGGATATAATAAATTTTGAAGAAAAAATCCTGAGCATCTGCGGAATTATTAACAATAAAGGGATTTATTTATTATGGCAGGAGCAACCGTACCCGACAGCGTTGCATAATTCAGAACCAATTCTGTTCTTTTGAATAATGAATGATATAAATCAGTGACGAAGCTAGAAAACAGTAAAATAATTACTTGTAGTTTGCACATAAATGTAACGTACATCATCATTGAGTTTTATAATTCATCACTTATTTATGAAGGATTTCGTTTATCGTGGCTTTTAGTAATAACTTTAATCTGATGAAAGCCAGAAGTTGTACTTGGAATTATCTGACATGGTTTAATTTGATGTTGAGAAAATATATACCTTGAAAATAGCTGCAGGATACCTGTATTCAGTTGTGGTATAATTAATTCACTCTACATTATCTCCGCAAATTTTTCATTATAAATTTCTTTTGATTCCTCAGACATTTTGTGTTGCGTTTCTTAGTACTCATGAACAATTTTCAGACAAGATATTTTATAAATAATATACCTGATGGACGAACAGTTCCATTAATAAACTTCATAAATTTTCTTGATTTAAATCAATGTAATTTTATTAAAAAATCTAGTGAGAGAATTCTAAATTTGATACTAATTAACACTGACAGTCAAATCGAAAAAGCTCTGGACATATTGCTTAAAGAGGTTAGTCTCCAGTCTTAATTGCACTTCTTAGCATTACTCCTCGGTCAAGAAACAATAAACAAAAAGTCGATACTATTCTTTACAATTTTCGAAAAACTAACTACATTGGCCTATACCAAAGTTTTGCTCAAATAAATTGGAATTTTCCCTATGAATACTCCGACATCAACCTGTCATGTGAGCAATTTTATATAAAAAATTATGAATTACTTGACTTATTCGTTCCTAAAACTAAAACACATAGCAGAAATCATCGTCCATGGTTTTCATATAAAATAGTCAAAAACATTAATTTAAAATATCGTATACGGAAAAAATATAAAAACATTATGATTGCCAGTCTCTAGAGGAATTTAAATAGTTAAGAGAGTTGATTAAAGGATCAATTGATGCAGCTTACAAAAAATACTGCAAAAGATTAGAGGATGATATTTCCAATAATCCAAATAAATTTTGGCAATTCATGAATAACAAAAGAAATGTATCTAATATTCCGAGATCGATGATATATAATGGTGTTAACATTGAGGATCAGCAAAATGTCAATTGTTTTGCTGATTTTTTTCCAATACTCTTTTACACTACCTAGTCTCCAGCAAAATGTCGAGCAAAATAATAATGAAATAGTTGACAATTTTTACTTATAAGATTTTAAAAAATCGGCTGTTTACAACAGTCTTAAAATACTGAAGCCTAAATTTACAACAAGTCCTGATGAACTGCCAGCATTTCTGAATAAAGACCGCGCTTTCATCTTTTCAAAACCTCTGACAATTCTTTTTAATTTAGTGATCAACTCTGCAACGTTTCCAACCATTTAAAAAAGGTCTAATATTGTACCTGTTATTAAAATAAGTGACCGGGCTAATATGGAAAACTATAGACCAATTACTATAATGAACAATTTGTCAAAAAGATTAGATTTTTTTTTACATGTGTATATGTATTGTTATGTGCATAATCGCTAGAGCCAATTTCAACATGGGTTTATTAAAGGAAGATCTACTGCCACAAATCTGTTTTGTATCACACAATTTTTAGCTTACTCTATTGATTCTGGACATCAGACTGATGTTTCATAAACAGATTTCTCTAAAGTTTTTGAAAGATTGGACCATGATATTATCATTATAAAACTCCATGCTCACTGAATCTTCTAGACTTTTTTAAATCATATCTTACTAATCGGAGGCAATATGTTGAATGTTCTGGCCCCAGTTCCTCCAACTTACAGCAATATCCGATATTCCACAGGGTTCCAATGTGGGTCTCCTTCCTTTTAACATCTTTATTAATGACGTTTGTGCTTTGAAGGAAAACTGCTTATTGTATGCAGGTGTTATGAAAATCTGTTATAATATCGGAAGCATCAATGGCTGCAAAAAGTGATAAGATGACTCAGTAATTATAAATGATGGTGTATTGCAAATAAATTACCCTTATATGTAGCAAAATGTAATGTAATGAACTTTTCCAATAAAATAGAACCAATTATTTTTAATTACCCGTTATATAATTCTATTCTAAATTGGCCCGAAATATTTCAAGATCTGGGTGTAACGTTCGACCAAAAACTTTCGTTTGTGGATCATATGAACAATCTCATCTCTGCTTGTTTTAGAGCCCTTGGGTTCATTATTAGAAACTCTACCAACTTCAACAATATTGTACATTATAATTGCTTTTTTTCTACATTTTTGGGATCGCGAATTGATTATGCGTCCATTATATGGTGCTCCTCCTATGATATCCATATTCAAAATTTAGAGAAAGTGCAAAGAAAGTTTCTGAAATATTGTTGTTATAAAAAAGATGGGATCTATTCTCCAATTGGTTTTTCTCACTCTGCCCTGCTTAACAGACTTTCTATTAAAAGCCTACGGGATAGACGTGAAAAAACATAAGTAGTCTTTTTTTATAATATGTTACATAATGCGGTAGATTGTCCACAAATCAATGCAATGTTGAATTTTCATGTGCCAAGACTATCTGCTCGTGAACATCCAACTTTTCACGTAAGCACAGCTAGAATAAATATAAAAAAAATCTCCCCATTCAATTGTACTGCTTATAATGACGTACAGGACTCCCTTGATATTTATCACTGTAATGTAGCCTCAATAAAAAAAAAACTGAAAACTCTTAAAATATGAAATTTACATTATTTCTAACTATGCATTATCTTAGTCGTAGGTATATTATATTCTCCATTGTTAAAATTTCTCTGTATCTCAAGCATTATCATGTGTTCTCATTCTGTAATTGGATTCAATCTGGTATTAGTAATTAATAAATAAATAAATTTTACTTTTCATCTCGTTCCATTCACTTTACTCTGAGAAATATTCTATTCTGAGAAATATTTATTCTGCTCTGAGAAACATGCTTTGATCTTATCTTATTACATGCGTATGATCAATTCAACAGGACTGTCGCACAATGGACATACACTATTGGACTCGATTTCATGCAAAACCTGCGTTTAATGTAGCAAACAGTGATGATATAATAGGAAACTGGAGGACGACAAAGACAGTTGCTCTGCGCTGCTGGTTGCTGGTTGAGTAGAGCAATGAAAATAATGTAACTTATTGCTGCGTCTCCAGTCTGCGACTGGCAGCAGTATACAGTCAACTCTCTCCCGCATATTTAAACTCTAATTCTCTTACTTACTATAAAGGCAAATTTTACATGAAATCGAGTCCAATAGTGTATGTACAGAATATCTGTGAATTGTCCACTTTTTTTAAGCTCGTTTTTCATGCTTTATAATATGACCCAGAGTAATGTCCAAGAATATAGTTTTCCTTTTTGTATCTGCTATCAGGTTTTTGCCTACATTGAAAGATATACAGGGTGCGTCGCAAAAGGAACACCCTGCATATTTTTATTTATTTGGATGACTCGTTTCATTTCCTTTGCAAAAATATGTCGTTGTTATAAATTGCTTTTGAAGTAACTGTGTCGTTAAATAAAATGTATGCAAACAGAACATATTTTATAATAAAAATGAATTTTGTGAACTTAGGTATGCATCAGATATGCATAGATATGCTCACGTCACCATTTTTCGAAAGGGATGTAAAATGTGGGTTTCGAGTATCTACGATGATGTGAGCACGTTAAAAGACCCTACCCATGACAAATTAGATGAAGCCAATGCTTACAAAATTACTGACGAGTTAATCTCTTGGCGTCGGCGGTTGGACCCAGTAGCGAAAATAGACCAAAGTTGCATAAGTGATTTTATACAACATATAATAAATACTAAAAACAGTAAAAATTGTAATATGTTTTAAAAAAATTCACTATTGTTTGCTAGACAAAGATTCAACTGTTTTTCGTCTTCTTCCTAGTAGAACGGTGCAGTGCTCCCTCTTGCTGTCAAGTGACATGAGGAGCAATATTTTAGGGAAGATTGTCATTGAAAGCCTCAATTTCATTTTCAAGCAATAGTTTGTAGCCTCTTCCATCCAAACCACCTTCGTACAAAATCAGCCAGAGCGGATCTGGAAAGCCCAATAATGCTCATTTTTCTAAAGTCCAGATAAAGTAAAAGATACTCGTCTGTGGAAAATACTTTTGCAACAAAATTATTATTATCCTGTGCTATCCTTGCTAACGTATCATTGCAAACATTTGCAGGTTTTTTATAATTATTAGCATCGCCCTGAATTTATAAGTGCTAGCTTATTTTTCATAAATACCTCATGAATGTAACCATGGGATATACCTAGACTTCGTACGGCATCTCTAATAAAATTTGAGAGATGCTAATTAAAATATATTAAAATGATGTTTCCTCTTTCTGCATTTACATCAGTATAAAAAAAGAATATATTTCTTAACAGATACCCTATATGTCCTTATACATTTGAATTTCCCTAATTCTACTAATATCAAGGATACAGGGTGAGATCTAAATGCCTAATTATATTAAAATCTTGACATCTGTAGAAATCCATTGAAACTTTTTCTTAATTCCCACGAGAATGTTGTTATTGATTCTCACACAAATACATTGAAAATGTTTTTTAACTCTTTGTTACTTGAATCAGTCTCTGACTTATCCACTAGCGGTTTATTGGTTTAAAACAGTGTTGTGTGCAATTGGACTTCGTGACCTACATTTTATTAGCAGAGTAAAATACTTAGGTCATTTCTAACTAATAAGTCTAATTTTTATCTGTTTAAAAAAAACGCAAACAATTTAACAGCTATTTAAAATTTAATGTCGGAGAGCTGTGAAACCATGACCCTAATAAAAATTTCGTGCTTATAACAAACAGATACTTGATATGTTAATGTCTGCAAGCACTATAGAAATTAGAAATTCGTGTAATTGGGCGGTTTCGTAGAGGAGGAGCGAAATGGAAATACGTTATACTAACCTACATGTCTTGTTCTTGACCGACCTACGCCGGATCAGTCTAATTGTTACGGGTTTATAACTCATCGTGTATATATAATATAGTTATGAGATTGCTTTACTAATAACTAGGGCTGTCAAAAATGTTCCGTGGGACAGTGGCGTACGCGAAATTAACTAATACGAGAAACAATAAACTGTTACAATTTATAACAATGTATGTAAAACTTACTCTCTTAACTAGCTTGATGAACTAGCTTGTTTATCACAAATTGGAGAAGATGTGTAGCCATTTTACAGCGTCAGGTATGTTTCTATGGTAGTCTCCATAAGTGATGTTCATTTTGATGAAAAAATATTCTTATATTTTGAAAACGACCGTTCGACATCTACTGATGTAATACACGCATGTCGCATACGTATAATAATCTTTGAACGCACTTAACGGATCTGGGACTGCACCATCACATATTTGTCTTAATTTGGTAAAACCAGTGTCTTTATTTAACACACTTGCGAACTTTTCTTTAACGCGCTCATTTGTTGCGTCACTTATAGCATGTAGCAGTAGATTTACTTCGTCCACTATTTGCAGTGACTCCGCTAACGACAACGCACTGTTTTCTAATTTTTTTATGCTTTCATGTAATGATTTATAGTTCTTCGCAATATTTTCTAAAGCTGTTTCAACGGAAATATCTTCGAATTTTGTCTGGCTTTCCTTAATAGCTGCAGCCTCATCTGGACTGAATTGTAATATCACAGCTTTTATTTGGAAATATTCAGTATAATAAAAAGCTGCCTGCAACCATGTTCCCCAACATGTAAGAATCAGCTCTGGTGGTTCAGGAATACCGGGACACTTGTTATGAAATGCACGGTGACGTTCAGGAGATTTAAGAAACTTTTTTTTGTACTTGCTATTAATGCATCCACTTCTGGAAAACCTTTTCGAGTAGTTTCTGCCACAAGATGTAAAGCATGCACTTTACACGTAACATGTATAAACGTACAACCTTGTTCTTGCAAAGAACGGCCTACCGAACGCATTGTCACGGCGCCATCAGTCACAAACATCAACACTTGACTTTTTGACAGTTCAAATTTTTCTAACGCCTCTAACACCACCCTGGTAATTGTTTCGCTAGTACACTGAATTAGTCTTTTGATAGCTATCAACAGTGGAACTGTCGGTTTAAGAGGGTCCAGTACTCGTACTATCACATTTAAAATAGAATTTTTTTTACAATCTGTTTTCTCATCAACAGATAACCACAGCCGTGTATTTTTTAATTCACATTTCATCTTATTTACAATGTCTACGTGTACAGTTGGTAGATAGTTACTTAACGTTGCGCGACTTGGTAACTTCACCTGGGCATTGTATTTATTCCAGAACTCTCGAAATGGTTGTTTATCGAGTATGTGCAGCGGAACATCACAGGTAATCAGCATTAATAGTAAATGAAATATAAACTGTGTTGTCGAAGGCACGCCATTTTTTTTATTTTTATGGTGTACACTATTTACGTGAAGTCCACAATCACGCTTATCCCAGCACATCAAATCTTTCTTGCACACTTTACAAAATATTTTAGCACCATCATAGAATAAATCCGGGAATTCACCTATGAATTTATTCACTTTGTCAGCAAATGCCCGTTTTCTACCCCTGCGTACGTCTGCCATGCTTTATTATTAAATTAATATCAACAATACAGTACAACAAATAAAATAAAACACAAAGACAATATGCAATACGCCCAAGTGACTTAAGGTGTACACAAATCGAAAGCTAATAATAGACTGGACTGGAGAAAGAGTTTCGCGGTCAAGGTGAATGCCGGCGACAGTAAGTACATCTGTACTCTACGGCTATGATACACAGAAACGATTTGCAGCTTTTCTAATGAGTCTAATTTTTATTTAAGTTTAAGAAAACACAAAAAATTTAACAGCTATTTAAAATTTAATGTTGGACAGCTTGCGAAACCATGACCCTAATAAAAATTTCCTGCTTATAACAAACAAATACTTGATATGTTAATGTCTGCAAGCATTACAGAAATTAGAAATTTGTGTAATTGGGCGATGTTGTGGAGAGGGGGAGTGAAATGGAAATACGTTATACTAACCTACATATTCTTGACCGACCTACGCTGGATCAGTCTAATTGTTACGGGTTTGTAACTCACCGTGTATACATAATATAGTTATGAGATTGCTTTACTAATAACCGAAATATTAACTGTTTTGTGGATTCAAAACCTACTTACTAGCCGTGTACTTGTATTCAATCTTAATATTATATTGCAATATTAGAATTATTTTTCTCTAACATCATTTCAAAAATAAATAAGGCAGTAATAACCAAGACACTATATATTTTTATTTTCTTTAGACTTAGTGGGAATAATCTAAAGAAAATATACATATAACAGGCAACCAAACATTTAGTTAAAACTACATATTTTATTTATTATTGTCTCTGGTAAAGAAGAGACTTAATTAAACTCCTACAGGCGTTTAAGGTTTTCTTTCTGAGCATCTGCCGTTCATGTTAGGTCACAATCGTGTCTGACAAGGTGTCCGTTAAGTGGAATCTTTTGGTTGACAGTGTGGGTTGGGTTACAGTTTTATTAGAAATTCAGGACAGAAAGTTGGGAAGTTGTTATTAAATTTGTCGTTCTAATACATACAGTTTTATCTTACTAAGACGTGTACTAATTCTGTTAAATAAATAAATAAATGACAGAGTACTAATGAGATCTGTGTACGGTCTTGTGTGTTGTAAGTGTTTTTACATTATGTGAATGTATATAGAAACCACGGTTCTTAAACAAAACGGTTGTCGCATTTAATAAAATTATGGTGGGGGGAAACATCAATGACGTCACAAAGGGCATTTTCGCTTTTTCTTCGAAGTGTTTATTTTTGCTTTTATGTTATTCTAAGTTTTTAATATTGGTTTTTCTTCGATTTCTGCTTTGTTTGGACTTTTACTTGTTTCACCAAGATATAAGATAAACGATTATTACATTTTAACGATGGAGAGAGACCTTTGTGACGTTTCGCGATCTGATAGGCTAGAGAGTGAATGCGGTAACCGTTTAGTTTATAAATTGTGTACAGAAACAATGAGCTCCAAATCAAAACGTGGTTTTCGATCAAAGTTTGGCTTTTGACGTCAGGTACTTAAAAAATGCGGTGAATTATATGGATCTACTGGATCAAGTTAAAACGTACCTAATACGAGTATGTAATATTCCACATTTCAAATTAAACTCAGACACGGGCACTTGAATTAAAATGCAATTGTTGATGCACTATTATTTTTGTTTGAAACAAAGTGCAGATTTTGTTCTATAGAATGATGCAAAATCGTATTTTCTGAACAAGTTATGCTACATTTACAACCAATTTGGTGCAGGCACATTCTGCTGGTCGATTGCAAATTGGATTTTAAGCATATTTGGTTGAATGTATTTGTTTACAATAAAATTTTAAGTCGGCACGACCTTGAATTGCACTTCAGGTTTGAATTGGATGCTTGCAAATCGCAAATATTCAATTCAATTGCGGCACGAATTTCAAATTACGCATGCGTACTACGACACAAATTTGTTGTTAGTGTTTAAAGTCGGTTTGTGATTTGAAATTTAAAGGTTAGAGGCCCACTGGCGGTTCTTCTAAAGGGTCATTTGGTCAATGACCTCCCACATATAAATAAAAAAATAGAGCTATTCATTTTTCGAAGTTTAAAAATATATAAAATATATATTTTTAAGAATATTGAAAATATATATATTATGTATTATTTTCAAGAATATTAAAAATATATATATTATATATTTTTAAACTTCAGAAAATGAATAGCTCTAATTTTTTATTTGTATGTGGGAGGTCATTGACCAAATGACCCTATAGGAGAACCGCCAGTGGGTTACACCTTTTTTGGTATTAGAAAATATGTTTTTAGAAGTTATGTTAAATAATTGTAATTATTTAATTAAACAGAATTTGCACACACGTAATATTAAAAAATCTTAACAGATGGCAGCTTCTAACTCATTATAAATGACCTAAATTTTATCCCGGCACAATTCAGAATCCGTTAGTATATTGTGCCCGTAGTGAATTGGTTGTAAAAAATGTACCTTTAGTTAATAAAAGAGGTTGTTTGTGTAACGACAGACTGAAAATTTAAAATGTCGGCCTGAAATTACTTTTTGTTTGAGAGTATAAGTTTAATTTTTAAGCGCAATCAGCAAATTCAAGCATTTTTGTTTGTCTTCAACTTATGTTAAATCTTTCCACAACTCTATCTTTTCTAAGCTCAAACTTGTTAGAATCAACACCTATTGAGTTGTTTATTTAATTTAAAATTAATTAAAGATTTCTCTACTTCGCCTTATTTAAAAAAAAGTTAGGAATAGTCATAATGCTCCGCTAGTTTATTTTATTCTAATTGGTCCAAAATTATTTATTCTTAATGCAAAGAATACCTATGCAGCAAATATTGCGACATAAAACCAACTTTTTTATTGCTTGGAATATTGTTCTTAAATATGAGGATTCGTGCTTAGCTGAACGTTTTGGACACAATGTAGAGAATTGAACCATATGAATGATTGATTACATAGATCTTACGAGTACACTTACTTCCATGGATTATCGTTGTATTGTTGATGATTACAGTGCTCTTAACTCTATTTCCGCGGAGATTTAAAATATGTAACGTATTTAAAAATCGAATATTGAAAAGGAAACGAAATGGATAATACTTTTAAAACTGTAGTGTATATCCTGTACAAGGTAAAATATAACTATTAACTACAAAAAGGCACTAGCAGATCTGAAAGGAAATTTGGTGGTGGCCGAAACTATACATGCATAAAAAATCGATTACGAAAAATCTTTAGCTAATTTTAAATATTTTGTATTATTCATTACAAAACGAAAAAGTATATATTATTATTTTACTATTAATTATTAAATGATTGGTAAGTAAAATTATTATCTTATAATAGTAATATAATAACAAAAATTCTTTATTTCTCAGCCAAAATGTACAATAAATTATACAAATAACTGTAGAGAGTGTCAAAAATATAAAAACCGCCAATTACTTGGGGATCAGAACTTCCTTACCGTACTAAAACTCGACGTGTGGTGGAATATATAATAAAAGTAATTTTTGACGTTTCAAAAAGTCACATTTTGACGTTTCAAAAAAAGTCACTTTGATGTTTCAAAAGAGTCACATTTTTTACGTTTCAAAAGTCACATTTTGACGTTTCAAATAAGTCGCATAGTTGGAATGTCACTAATATTTTTTTAGACATTGGGACAGATTTTGCTCATCAATAAACTCAATCTCTTCCTTGACCTCTAGAATATGTGTACCAAATTTGAAAGCTTTATCTCAAAAATTTGTGTATAGTCATAATTCGTCGTGATTCGTCCAGAAATGCAATAAAAATTTTCCAAATTTTTTTCACGAATACATAACTTCTTCACTTTGAGGGGTGAGGAAGTAAGAGAAGAAAATATATTTATACATACAGTAAATTACACAGAGATTAAGATAATATACATACAAATACAAAAGATATTACACAAAAATATTATACAAAAATGTAAAAGGTCAATAAAAAAAATGTATAAGGCTATAAAATAAGGAAGGAGGAAGGTTAAAATTGATTAGTTAGTTTGTAAAGAAAATTCAGAATAACAGTTCTTATCAACAAGCAGTTTATTAAGTCTTTTTTAAAAATAGAGATGTTTTTGGACTTTTTAATGTCGATTCGCTGGGAGCGAAGTCATGGTAGGGAGAGCCAAATCGACACCAGCGTCCGCAGCGGTTGATGTAGACAATAAAGGACGCTGTTTTTAAAATTCTATCGGATAAATACACGTGAATAGTTTAAATTTATTGTATTTAATAATATTTGAATAAAATGAGTAACCGTAGTTGCTGTGTTGTTGATTGCAAAAATACCAGTAGAAAAAGTGAATGCAAGTTTTATAAATTTCCAACTTCGAAATTTAAAATAATTCAAAGACAAAAGTGGATAGTTGCAGTAAGAAGGTGCAAGTGAGTAGTGCCATAACCTTACTTTCAGTAATAATAATAACAGAGAATAATATTTTAAGACAAATCGATAAATTTGGTAATTTAGTGTTCACGCTAATATTTTATTTAAATTAATAATAGAAAAATTGAATTATTTAATTTTTAATATTTATAGAAGTTGATAAACAAAAAAAAATTTAATACTTTTTTATATTTGTAATTTTTCGCGTGCGTTAGATTCTAAAATATTTATTTACAGTATTTAATTTATTTTGTAGTGTTGATGGATCACCGTGGGTTCCTAAGCCACATGATGCATTTAATCAAATAACTCTGGTTATTTTTTCGATGTTCTTCAACATCACGTACATGCTCTGCATCAGCTAATTTTTTGAACACGCTTTTATTAGCTTCACCTGTATGTTTGCTTGCTTGCTTGTTTGTTTGTTTGTAACCGACTCTTTGGACTCGATTTTGACCCACTTTAAACGGACAGATTTAATTGAAACTTTGTACACTTACGAAGAACCGGTAACAATACAATAATTTGATAAGTTTATATCATTATCCTGATCAGGATCGCCAATCCTTTCCTCACGTATCCCTACGTGAAAGCAAAGGCTTAATATGTAAGTAGATTCCGTAATTGTTAATTAGCTCGGTGGTCGAGTGGGTTAAGGCAGTCGACGCGAAACGACAGACTCCTCCGGCGTGAGTTCGAACCCCACGGCTGAAATAAAAATATTTTTTTTTCAGAAATATCTGTTGGATCGTAATATGTTATAATATCAGCATCAATAAGCAATATAAATATAGTTTAAAAGAACTAAAAAACACGCTTTCATAGCACATCAAACTAAAAAAGTTAAAAATAAATATAGTTTAAAAAAACTAAAAAACACGCTTTTAAAGCACATCAAACTAAAAAGTGAAAAATAATTATTAATATAAACTGAAAACAATAATGAACGAAAAATACTAGTATTATTGTGAAAAAAGCGTGAGGCGCTTTGTGCCATATTTTTCGTATATCGAGCAACCCACGCCTTTTTCACAATAATACTAGTATTTTTCGTTCATTATTGTTTTCAGTTTATATTAATAATTATTTTTCACTTTTTAGTTTGATGTGCTTTAAAAGCGTGTTTTTTAGTTTTTTTAAACTCTATTTATACCTTTCATTTCAGTCTCGGGTTGAAACTTAATTTGATGACTTATTGCTTGAAACCCAGTTTTGATGATGACGTCCATTTTTTTCTTATAAAAATAAATTAAAAATTAATATTCAAATAAATATTTCAGTATATTGTTAATAAATAAACATTTTACAATATCTTCAAGATATAGTTATCTAGTTATGTCCTTATTTTTATTCCTTGTTTTTTATTAATTTTTGGTCTCTGTTATGCTTTAAATTGACTTTACTTAACCTCTTCACAGTTTTAAATAATTTGTTTATATATTATACTTACATTTTTTTGTTGTACTCCAGTAAATATAAATCAGCAACTGATTTTATTTGTCACTGAGGATTTTTTTCACATTTTATATATTTTTTATTTTAACAATAAAAAATTTGTTATTGTTAAGTCCCATAAGTGTACTGAGTAAATAGCGTCCTTTAGTTCATACTTCTGGTGGCGCTACCGTCACGCACCGAGCGAATAGGTAATGCATTAAACATTTTACACCCATTAAAATAAAGGCCTTTTTGATATATTGTAGTAGAATGTCGGTCTGGGCACAGGTTATGTTTAAATCTTGTTTCGTGATCATGATCAATTCGACTTTTTTGAAGAATGGCCAGGTTTTTTGAAAACAAAATAACAAAGTTCATAAATATATGTACTAGTTAATCAAAATTTTTAACTACTTGAATATCCGGCTTGCTTGTCTTTTAGGGAGTTGAGCTATATTCTTAGCATACTTTTGTAAAATAAAAACTCATTGACAGTGACTACTTGTGTCCCAGTGAATGATACCATATCGCATTTGAGAATGGAAATTTGCATAATAGAGGCTGATAACAATATTTTGGCTACAGTGGTTTACTGACCATAATATATAACAACTGGTCCGCAACTTTTCACAAAGTTTGTCAATGTGGATATCTCCTTGTATGGTACAATCAAAACTGACCCCTAATATTTTACTTGAGTATTCTATATTAAACTGACAAGAGGTTAGGCTAATTAAATCACCCTGTGCATTACGTTGCTTAAAAATTATTGAAGCAGTATTGTGTTTACTTATATTTAGAAATTTTTTTTCTGACTAGAGTATGCATTTTTTACAAACCTCTTCTGTAGAATTTATTGCTGCCGTGCGTTGTGTTGGATTCTATAATTAAAAAATTTGTATCATATGTATAACAAACAGTATACAAGTTATTAAAATGTCTCAAAAATAAGATCTAGTCATTGGCAAAAATAATACATAAAAGAGGATCTAAGATGGAACCCTGCGGGATACCTTGGGTTACCTTTCTAGGTTCTTCTTTTAGCATCATTGACTTGAACAATTTGAACTCGATTACTTAGATATGGGGTAATGAAGTTTAATGGTAGTCCTCTGAGTCCGTACCTATTGAGTTTATCTAGAAGTAATTGATGATTCACGCAATCACCGTAATGTAGAATCACCATACGTTCATTTTTCCTTTTCATTAGAATACTAAAAATTGTAATAAATTTTATGCAGTACAATCTTATGTTTAATTGTCAACAATTACTCCATTAACAAAAATTGGATTATCTTATCTCAATAAAATAGTATTTTGATTAACATAGAATTCTTTTTTAAGGCCTTAAGATATGTAAATAAAAATTTCTCTGCAATGTAATAGACATGGGATAGTTGTCACTAGCCCAACTCCAAATTTTAGAGTTATCATTCTAAATCCAAGATAATTTGAAATTCAAATTATTTTCTTTTTTAACTAAACGATAAGAAAAAAACCGCTGCCAATTATTTGGGGATCAGAACTTCCTCACCGTAGTAAAACTAGACGTGTGATGGAGTTTATAATCAAAGTAATTTTTGACGTTTCAAAAAGTTAAATTTTTTGACGTTTCAAAAGTCATATTTTGACGTTTCAAAAAAACTCGATGCATGGTGGACTTTGTAATAAAAGTAATTTTTGTCGTTTCAAAAAAGTCACATTGGTGGAATGTCACTAATATTTTTTTTGAAAAAGTAATTTTTGACGTTTCAAAAAGTCACATTGGTCGAATATCACTAATATTTTTTTTTGACATTTCAAATTGATGTTTCAAAAAAGTCACATTGGTGGAATATCACTAATATTTTAAAATTTTAAATGACAAAAAATCTTTTTTAATTGACCTTACAAAGTCACTAATATCTTTTTTTGACATTTCAAATTTTAGGAACCGATTTTGTTCATCAACGAACTCAATCTCGTCCTTGACCTCTAGAATGTGTGTACCAAATTTGAAAGCTATTTCTCAAAAACTTAGCTGCTATCGCGAACCAGACAGACACACACACAGAAAATTTCTTTGTCTGAAATTTTGTGTATCGTCATACTTCGTCGAGATTCGTCCAAAAATGCAATAAAAATTTTCAAAATTTTTTTCACGAATACATACCTTCCTCACTTTGAGGGGTGAGGAAGTAATAACCATCTAAAGAGAAAAGAGAAATAAAAAAACAAAGTATTTCCGAACAAGCTGGAATTAATATATACTATTTAATTGGGTCTCAGAAATTACATACTAATTTTGCACCCCCCCCCCCCGAGAGATTTAGCTTTTGCCGCCATCTTAAGAAAATTTCCGAGAAAATAATTTTTTTTTCAAATATTTACAAATATGTCGATTAGTGTCAACTTAACAGAGAAACATCTAGTTATCAAGGTTAAATATGGGTAAATTCTGTACAAAACATATTTTATACATTTCTGTTTTAGAGCTGTCTGTTTCAAAGAAATATGCATCCAACTGAAAATTACCTCACTATTTAATGCGCTTGATGCTTATACTGGCTATACATGATTATTGTCAAGTCCACACCATCTCGGCGCGTTTTTATTTATGTATCCTCAGTAGGACTAGTCAATTAAGTTATCTTACATTTGTTTTAATGTCGATGGTGAACCATCACTTGACTTTCTACATAATCTATCTCATTTTCTGAAGTTAATTGAGTATGGTCGGAATACTCCAAAACGTTTTCTGTTTCATTATCTATTCAATTTCCGTCACCTTCGTCCAATTAATGCATGTCCAACCTGCTCCGCTATAATGACAAATTGCGTTGCAACCTTTAGCGCATTTACAAGAAATGAGTATTAATAACTCATGAGGGACTACTTCTTATAGTGTGTGGATTGGTATTAATTCATTTCTTGAATTTTTCTATCCCCTGTGTGACGTATGAACCACCAAAATGCTTATTTTGTGTTTGTGACGTGTCACTTTAGCACCCTTCAGTATAGTAGCGGTACTTTTGTACTGTATTTCGGTACGGTCTCGAGCGCCAGTTCCTGTTTTAAAGTGTAGGAACACCACTTTATTCTATCAGCGGTATGCTAGAAGCGAGGATAACTCAATGAAGAAACGGAATTTCCAGGCGGTCTGCCTGTGTGGTTGTTGGTTGCGTAGCAATGGACTTCATCTTACCTGCCGAAAATTATTCTCGGTGTACCAACAAATTTATTAATTATACCTTTGTCTTTAAATAAAAGTCGGAATTTAAACTATACGTATCCTATTTATTTACGATTGATTTCACACCAGATAAAAACAAATACACAGAAAAAATATAAATATATTTACAACTTTATTAAGGAATGTAAATACTAGTTTTTATCAATAAGCAAGCAGCCTAGGAACCAAGCAAGACGTTATGATACAGCGAAGTTTCGGAGACAACTACTACGGTATTTACTATAAGCAGGTAATATCAAAATAATTACTCCAAGCAGTTTTGAAATCAAGCATTCGGCTGTCTACTGTTGCTGGTGTCTAGGCAAGCGCCGCAAGCGGTTAGCGACTTTATGGTCGCTAGTGCTTAAGGCGGAATTACGGCAGACGAGCGGTGCAGAAATATCCAGTTGCTAGTGGTTACGGAGTGCAGGCGTGCCACAACGGGAGGATGTCATCCAGAGACAGACGGTATATATATAACTTGCTACTGCCGAATGTGCTATATCTGTAGATCAGCGACTTATATGTCTAGCGAATAGTGAGGTTCTTTTCACAGTTATAGAGAAAATATTACTCGTGTTGAACAGAACGGTTAGTACATTACTTCCCACGGCACGGTGAGGTTCTTTTCACTGTTCTAGAGAAAAATCTTACTTGTGCTGAACATACTAATGAAGTCCGGATATGCTCGATGCTGATCTAGTAATATAGCACTAGGCTCCAAATAACTAATTCACTTCTTTAAGTCAAACTGTCCCTTGAGCTGACTAGACCGGAGATATGCGTTCGGAGTTAAAAGGTATTTTGCGCACTAGGTATTGATAAAACGAGGGGTTATCAGATTTATCTGCGAGCCTTTCTGTTTCACCACTCAGATGTAGTGGCAACGGATTGGCAATAACACCACGGGGCACGGTAAGGTCCTTCTCACAGTTATAGAAAATAACCTTACACGCGTCGGCTATGACTGAGATGGGATTTCAGAACACACGTCTAGTGTGTTACCCTATCTTTACGTCCACAATAATATACTGACAACCGGAAGTTCCCGATGCTCGTAGTTAAAACAGATAACTCGGATTTACTTGATCAACCACGATATTTTCCGGACATCTTTGACCGTTCGGTATTCGTAGACAATTAACGGACAAAAGAATATAGCAGAAATTAGGACACAAATGGTATATGACGGAAATGCACCAAAATCAACAATAAAGCAATAAAATGTGAAAAATAATTCTTACCATTGTCGGACTAGGCGGAGCACACTGGAGTTCTGTAGCTACTTGTTCGGTGCGGTCAGCGGATCTGACCAATTGTCAGAAATGTCTATTCTTTACTTGTGCGTGCGATTTTATTCACAGATTCCCCACACGAAAGTCACGTATTTCAAAGGACACTGAACTAGGTGCGCGCGTCGTAAATGTATTTCAAGTAAACTTGGCGTACGGTGCATAAACAAATTCGTTGTGTCATTTAACATACATAAATGTTTATAAAATATTCCGACGCAGAAAATCGCTTTCTCATAATTTTCAAACTATATTTACAAAAATAAATCTTCTAAAACGATCACAGATTAATATTTTACTATGAATCAACCAATATAATTTATTCTCTAAATTATTTAAACAAAAATAAAATCATACTCTTTTATCATTAACAACTACTCTCAACTCGGCTTTGAATTAAACTAAATTGAATTCAATTCCTAACGTCTTACTTGGTGGCTGTTTAGTAGAAACACCACAATGGGTTTATCATTGAGATAATATAATAACTTAAGATTACCCTGAAAATAAACCGGTTTGAAGCAATTATGTTTCGTAAATAATTATTATTCCCCATACTGGACTTCTAAAAGAACTTGAACTCTGGTTCAATACGGTTTTAAAGAAAACATTAATACTAGTTATAGTACCAAATTGAAAGATGAACGAAATTAGGTTTTATTACAACCGGGAATAATTACCGAAAAAAAGCACTTCATTACACCAGTCTAAAGGTGATTCTTTGTCTCCATATCATCGCTGAGTTTGGATATATGAGCGGAAAGAATTCAAGCGAGCTGAATTTTTGGTTGGTGGTAATGATGCTATGTTTGGTAAGCTTTTGGTAATAGATTATAAGAAGCATTGACAGTTATATTTCATAATTCATTCAACATTTTTAAGTACTATCCATACTGACATCATATGAAGCCAATATAGCACATATTTGGGTGCCTATTACTTCGTAACAGGTAGGCGAACAACAAAAATGTATGGAACATTTTTTCTACCCATCTTTAACTTTAATAGCTACATGTTTTTCTGTTGACACTAACCGAGATATTTACAAATATTTCAAAGAAAATTTCTCTTCGGATATTTTTGCAATATGGCGGCAAAAGCCCACACTCTCAAGGGATACAAAATTAGTATGTGATTTCTGAGATCCAGTTAAATAGATTAAAATTAATTCCAGCTTGTTCGGAATTGTGCCTATACTCGGCTAATTTAGTTTACCTGCCGATTGGCCTAAAATGAGGGTTTTATAAACTAAGCTATATTTAATCTTGAATATATAAACCATAAAACGAGAAAAACTACTTTAATATAAATAACATTTTGTGACTGCTTGTTTAGAAGTTTAAAATAGTTTTACATCGATGGGATGTATTATATTTGATTTATAAATTAATGACCTTGCATCCCTCATTTCTAAAATGTTTACGTAATCGAATAAACCAAATACAAAGAATTGAAGAAATTACTTTAAGTCATAAAACGTTTGGTGTCAGCTTGGTCTAATTGAGGAAACAGTTCATACATATGTTACGAATTTTTTAATCCTGTAACTTAGTTTTTCTGTCAAGTGCCAGACATTCTGACTCATAATATAATAGAACTCTATTTTTATCAGTACTTAAAAGAATTTATTGCAAAATGCTATTTTTCCTGCTGTCATTTTTTCTCTGGGGTAATAAATCAAGAACTAATGAAGCTAAGATTTATTACACAAATTTGGAGAAATAGATATCAGAAACACTTCACTCTTTTTTATTTTCAGTTTATTGATTTAAATGTAAAAACGATAATTATACAGTGTATAATTTTGTTTTACTTTTTATAATTAATACCTCAATATCTTCTACAACACTTAATATATTCAATTAAATTTTGGATGAACCTTTTTTCATCCTCAAAGTTTTACCTTACTTTACTCTTTTCAAGTATAGGACAAAGGTCAAGATGTAGTCAGGACTAATACCCTTTAACTTCGAACATTTTATTACATAGAAATTCTAGCATTACTTGTTGGTATTTACCAATAATAAGTTTAGAAGTTGCAATCATTTAGGTTTATTAAACTTTAATGCGAGACAAAAAAAAGTTGTTTGCTATCTCTTTAAGTCTTTTATAAATTCATTATTTTATTTTTATGAGGCGGTTACTTAATAGTTAAACTTTATATATATTTTTTTCCTTTCTTGACCGTTATTATCAATTAATATTGATAGTTTTTTTTGGGGGATTTCGGTCAGGTACAACTAATTAAATTTTTT